>CM040189.1:115169236-115181736 GCA_022606455.1 Callitettix versicolor
AATCAATAAATTGAAAGAAACCGAAATTACTTAACAGAAAAATAAAATCAATAAATTGAAAGAAACCGATATTACTTTGTAGAAAAATAAAATCAATAAATTGAAAGAAACCGAAATTACTTTGTAGAAAAATAAAATCAATAAATTGAAAAACCGAAACTTTGAAAATAAAATCAATAGAAAAATAAAATCAATAAATTGAAAGAAACCGATATTACTTTGTAGAAAAATAAAATCAATAAATTGAAAGAAACCGAAATTACTTTGTAGAAAAATAAAATCAATAAACTGAAAGAAACCGAAATTACTTAGTAGAAAAATAAAATCAATAAATTGAAAGAAACCGAAATTACTTAGTAGAAAAATAAAATCAATAAATTGAAAGAAACCGAAATTACTTAGTAGAAAAATAAAATCAATAAACTGAAAGAAACCGAAATTACTTAGTAGAAAAATAAAATCAATAAATTGAAAGAAACCGAAATTACTTAGTAGAAAAATAAAATCAATAAATTGAAAGAAACCGAAATTACTTAGTAGAAAAATAAAATCAATAAACTGAAGAAACCGAAATTACTTAGTAGAAAAATAAAATCAATAAACTGAAAGAAACCGAAAATTGCTTAGTAGAAAAATAAAATCAATAAACTTGAAAGAAACCGAAATTACTTAGTAGAAAAATAAAATCAATAAACTGAAAGAAACCGAAATTACTTAGTAGAAAAATAAAATCAATAAACTGAAAGAAACCGAAATTACTTAGTAGAAAAATAAAATCAATAAACAAAAAGAAACCGAAATTACTTAGTAGAAAAATAAAATCAATAAACTGAAAGAAACCGAAATTACTTAGTAGAAAAATAAAATCAATAAACTGAAAGAAACCGAAATTACTTAGTAGAAAAATAAAATCAATAAACAAAAAGAAACCGAAATTACTTAGTAGAAAAATAAAATCAATAAACTGGAAAATCCGAAATTATTCTTATCTTATATTGTGACCGTGATTAAAATTGATAGAAATTTTTATTTTTCAAAATTAAATGCAGATTTTACGTGGATTCCAACGGTGAAATCGGATTTTTGTTGGAAAAGATTGGTTTTAAAATAATTATCAAGTTAACTCAAACTTCACAATATTAGGCTAATTTAGTCATTTTAAAAATAAGTTTAACCGTTTTTCGTTTACCAGTCTAAAAAAAAATTGCGTTCCGAGTGGTACGTTTGCTGTTACTAAACCAAAAATAAAAATCGTGTCATGTTTTCTCTTCCTTTTTTCATTTTAATAACGATAATTTGTTCGAAAACACGACAAACCTATTATAGCCTATCAGCTGTTCAATGAAATCAGCTGATCGTTACGAATTAACGAAAACAGCTGATCTTTTACTATAACTACAGTAAATAATAACTAAGATAGGTTCACGTATTTATTTAAAGAAAACAAATTATTTGTAAACATATGTTCAAACATATTTTCAGCAAAGATATCATTAACAAAAGCTTCGCTTCTGTGGGTAACTACCCGAGTTCTACAAGTATACTTTTTTATTGGGGGAACGGCAATACAGATTTTTTGTTTTTTTAATTAAACTTTACATTTCTCAAGAATCTGTTTTAAATATTAAGGTATTTTTTGTGTAAAAAATAGATGTATTTCTAATTTTTCAAAACAAATAGTCACTTTTTTCAGTAACGGAATCTGTAGACGTAAAACTAGCTATCAAAGTGTTATAAGTTAATTTACTTAGTAGATAAGTAAAATCTATACATTGAAAGAAACCGAAATTACTTAGTAGAAAAATAAAATCAATAAATTGAAAGAAACCGAAATTACTTAGTAGAAAAATAAAATCAATAAATTGAAAGAAACCGAAATTACTTAGTAGAAAAATAAAATCAATAAATTGAAAGAAACCTAAATTACTTAGTAGAAAAATAAAATCAATAAATTGAAAGAAATCGAAATTACTTAGTAGAAAAATAAAATCAATAAATTGAAAGAAACCGAAATTACTTAGTAGAAAAATAAAATCAATAAATTGAAAGAAACCGAAATTAATTAGTAGAAAAATAAAATCAATAAATTGAAAGAAACCGAAATTACTTAGTAGAAAAATAAAATCAATAAACTGAAAGAAACCGAAATTACTTAGTAGAAAAATAAAATCAATAAATTGAAAGAAACCGAAATTACTTAGTAGAAAAATAAAATCAATAAACTGAAAGAAACCGAAATTACTTAGTAGAAAAATAAAATCAATAAACTGAAAAAACCCGAAATTACTTAGTAGAAAAAAAATCAATAAATTAAAAGAAATCGAAATTACTTAGTAGAAAAAAAATCAATAAATTAAAAGAAATCGAAATTACTTTGTAGAAAAATAAAATCAATAAATTGAAAGAAACCGAAATTACTTAACAGAAAAATAAAATCAATAAATTGAAAGAAACCGATATTACTTTGTAGAAAAATAAAATCAATAAATTGAAAGAAACCGATATTACTTTGTAGAAAAATAAAATCAATAAATTGAAAGAAACCGATATTACTTTGTAGAAAAATAAAATCAATAAATTGAAAGAAACCGAAATTACTTAACAGAAAAATAAAATCAATAAATTGAAAGAAACCGAAATTACTTAACAGAAAAATAAAATCAATAAATTGAAAGAAACCGAAATTACTTAACAGAAAAATAAAATCAATAAATTGAAAGAAACCGATATTACTTTGTAGAAAAATAAAATCAATAAATTGAAAGAAACCGAAATTACTTTGTAGAAAAATAAAATCAATAAATTGAAAGAAACCGATATTACTTTGTAGAAAAATAAAATCAATAAATTGAAAGAAACCGAAATTACTTAACAGAAAAATAAAATCAATAAACTGAAAGAAACCGAAATTACTTAGTAGAAAAATAAAATCAATAAACTGAAAGAAACCGAAACTTTTAAAATCGTTTTTCAAAATATAAAAATCCATTTCTAACCGTTACAAAACCTGGAAATCCGAATTTTAATTACCGCCTATGACACTGCGTAAAGCGTTCCCACAAAGGACCTGCCTTTTGTATCGCATTGTTGTCCAACAAAGACACGTTAATGAAATTTAAGGAGCAGTGGCGTGGGGACGCTACCGGTTGCCCTGCTATAATTACCTATTAACTCTCTGCCATTGTTGGGTTTATTAATTTAATGACGTGGCAGTTTTCGGCAGCACTGTAACCAATCGGCGACAGTTGTAGATCGAAGTCTTGTAATGGGATTCCCGAGGCTGTGGACGTTTGAATGAAAGCCTCTCGTCATCTTAGTTATTATCTAGAAGGCAGAAGGCTTCTTGTCTTAGGCCCACATCTGTACTAATTATCTCTGTAATAAATCATACGGGCTGGATAATTAGATTTGTAGGTTTTGGTTTGTCGAACGAGCTGCGAAATTGACTTGTACGACCTTTACGGTGTGTACAAGCTTTTTGCGTTTTTATGGCGCAAGAGAATTGCATTAACTTTCTATTACTCGCGGCACGCATCTGTTTCGCTGACGTGATGAATCGAATACCCGACAGTTTTATTTAAATCTAATTTTACCATCATAATCGATATAAAAGATATGTACGAAATAGCATTTTAATCTTTAAAATTACGTTGTACACGAAAATGAACCCTGTCCGCCGTCAAATTCAATATGTTAATTTTAACGGATTTTTAAGGCTTATTACGATGGCGAAATTAGATTTTTTTAAAATTTAACACAAAAATTTATGAATTTTTAAAAACTTAAAATGGTCGCCAAAATCTTTCAAATCTAACCAAAAGTGCGTACGTGATCATGCTAAAACACAAACACACACACACACACACACCACACACACACACACACACACACACACACACACACACACACGCGCACACACACTCACGCACGCACGCGCGCACACACACACACACACACACACACACACACACACACACACACACACACACACACACACACACACACACACACACACACACACACACACACACACACACATATATATATATATATATATATATATATACACACACACACACACACACACACACACACACACACATACGCTGCACACACTCACACACACACACACACACACACACACACACACACATATATACATACACACACACACACACGCACACACATACACACACTCACACACACGCACGCGTACACGCGCACACACACGCACGCGCGCGCATACATACATACACACACACACACACACACACACACACATATATATATATATATATATATATATATATATATATATATATATATATATGTGTGTGTGTGTGTGTGTGTGTGTGTGTGTGTGTGTGTGTGTGTGTGTGTGTGTGGGCCTACCGTGACGACTTCGCAATTTTACTCCGATTTGAATCAAACTCGGTACAAAATTTGGTTTTTGCTTCAAAAGTTTGTTAATTAGCAAAATTCGTTCTATAGCTTCAAAATAGCGGCCATTTCAAATCTTTTAAAATTCATAACTTCTTTCTCGGATATTATTTTTGAAAATCTCATTTCAACATAGTAATCAGCGTTAAAAACCGCGTAAATTAGCATTTTGAATTTTCAAAATCCGTTTTATTTATTGCGAGTCGGTGATCATTTTCGTATTTTAAATGCAACTTGATTGTATTGTGGTTATATGCAGATATGCTGTTTATGGCAATGAAATTTGAGTTTCAAAAAGAGGTTAGATAAGACAATAATCTCGATAATTCGCTTCCATCAAGTTAGCGAGCCAGCTGCGCGGCGATAATTTTTTATTTTATGAAATCCATTTTTCCAGCGGTTTTAGAGAAAGCAATCCAATTAGTAATAAGAAAACAATTGAATTCAGTTACAAAATGGCCGACCCGTTTCGGTGCCATTAAAATTACGTTTTACACTCTGTAATAGCCCATAAACCCACAGCCTTCTATATAGCGAATTATCTCGTTGCTTACCGGAAGCGAATTAGGCGGCGTTTTACTTTCAGCGCAGGCGGGGCGGGGCGGGGCGGAACGTTGCTTCTAAGAAGGTGTTAGTGTTTTACTGTTAGCCGCGCATAAAAACTGTCGTTACTTTGAGTAACTGTCCTTTTTAAAACAATGATTAGTGCGTCATGTCCCCGTTAGGTTCGCTACTAGTTAAGGCGCCTTTACATTTACTCGAGATTGAATTCTGTTTCACGGCGATGAAGAGCGAGCAATATTTCGATTATCGAATGTAAGGTCGAATTCCAGTAGATCGAAGCTGATTACCCGTAATTGGTATTGCTGAAGAAAACTCAAGGTTGTTTGCGTGTTCTAATTCTTTTAAGTTGGTGTTTAGGCCTGTTCATTCTGTTCCCTGTAGGGGTGTGCAGACTAGCTGCACCTATTGAGACGATTTAGACGTCCCTAGCTGTACCCGAGTCTAACACACACTTACACTTACTACTTTAACACTTTACACTCACACTTACATTTAGGAAGGCAATAATAGTCCTGTGCTTTTCGCCTTAAAATAACAAAAAAAGTGTTCATCCTGTTCAATTATAGCTTACGTATGAATGGCAGGTTTCTTGGTAGTGTTTGAATTGACATCTGCAGCAATAAGAATAAGAAATAAATAAACGGAAATGGATACACGATTGGACGAGAATAAGTAGTAATTTAGGAGCGTAAAACACTTCCAGAACTTATAATGGATCAATCCGTTAATTACAGAAGCCTTCAACTATCCGGAAATAACCAGTTTGAATAGGCCTATATGTTGAAAATTTGAAAACAACCAGACAGAAAAGTTCCCTTTGCTTCCGAATTGAAGCTACAAATTGCATTAAGTTTTCAGAGAATTGTTTGAATTGTTGATCATGTTTAGAGTTAGAACGTAAATTTTCTATTTTTTAGTTACGTCTTCAGTAAGTGGTAACGGTTTTTTTTTTTTTTTTTTGTGTTTAACGTCCGACTATTGTGCACACTTGGGCTAATGCAGACGATGGGATGATTTATAGCGTATGAAAATGCCAAGCCCTGGCTGGGAATCGAACCCGGGTCCTCGGGGTGAAAGCCACCGAGGCGGCTCGTTGATAAAGTGGTAACGGGTAGCACTGCCACACGATCCCGTTGGAGGATAGTGTTAGTGATTATTAGTTTTAAAAATTGTAAATAGGGCACAATCAAAGAATAAACACTATTGATAATGGCGCAGAAAAGTTATGAAACTGCTGACATTCTGCCTGTTGTTATAAACCAGGTGTGTGGAACAGCTGTTTAGATAAATATTTGGGAACGAAGCAGATCGCTGTCAGTCGGTTCTGGGGAGATTGTTTGAAGGCCAACTGTACGCCGGGAAGTGACTGATGCTCCAAGAAGACATTCCATCCAGTCGGTGCTAGGTTTTTTGTTATTTTAAGGCGAAAAGCACATTAAGGCCTCCCTAAATGTAAGTGTGAGTGTAAAGTGTTAAAGTCGTAAGTGTAAGTGTGTGTTAGACTCGGGTACCGCGAGGGACGTCTAAATCCTCTCAATAGGTGCAGCTAGCCTGTACCTCCCTGCGGGGTAATAAGAAGTAAACAGATACAGTACAGTAATAGTAGTATAAATTATCTATTAGATTTCTTTAATGTTTACGTCATATTTCTTTCGATACTACTCTTCGATACCTACTAATATTGGTAAATTCTTATAGGTTTTTTCTGCAGTATTGACACTTTTCCCGATCATACTTGAAGTGTATACCAACATAGTAAAAAAAAATGTTTCACAATCGGACTTTCAAAGCCCGCGAAATTAAAAAATTCTCGTTACTTTCTGAACATACCTCTTATTTACGTCTGTATGGTTGTGTATGTATGAATGAATAGATATTGTCTATATCGGTGGACGAAGTTAGAACCTGTAAACGTTAACATACGAAAGAAAAATATACAACATTTATAAAAAAAAATACTTTGGAATAGTAGGCTTGTAGAAATCACACGAAATGCATTATTAAAAAATACAGAAGAAATTAATAGAATATTTTTTAAATAGGGTAAACTAAAAACAGAATAATAATAAGATAACCATAAAAATACCTAATAACAAAATAGATGTAAAATTAATAACTTAGTATCTAGAACTATAAAATAACTATATAATATTCATAGGCACAAAATAAGCAATGTTCATTAACATGTTTTGTTTTTATTTTATGGCGAAAAGCACATTGAGGCTATTATCGCCTCCTTAAATGTAAGTGTGAGTGTAAAGTGTTAAAGTCGTAAGTGTAGTGTTGTAAGTGTAAGTGTGTGTTCGCGAGGGACGTCTAAATCCTCTCTGTAGGTGCAGCTAGTCTGCACCCCCTGCGGGGAGCGGTGCTAGAGAGTTTACGGGATAAGTAGTCAGTTTTTGGTTCATCTTCTCTTTTTGAATTAAATAAATTGGGACACGAGTTTCCGGAGAGGATTTTGGAGCGTTATGTCGGGAAAACATTTCGATGGGGAAGTAAAATATTGTCCATTTTTGTGTTGTTATCGAGTGCAGTTCTTGTTAGAAGAAGATCGTTATATGTAGTCTATCAAAAGATATTTTGAACCACGGTTAGGTGATTCTTTTAAAGAACCAACAACGGTTCAGTCTTTGTTATTTGTTTCGTGTTTTTTAATGTTTTAAATTAATCATGATTATGATTTTTTTTCGTTGGGTTATCTTTTGGGTTTAGATTTTATTTCAATGGGTTTTGTTATTTTGAGATTTTGGATTGGGTCTTTAATAATTATGTCTAGATGTTCTGTTAATTTTTAAAATAATTATAAGGATCCATTTGTTTTTATGATTTTCTCTCTTTATTTGTTTCACCCAACTTTGGGGTACACTAAATCAATCACTTTTTAATGTTCTGTGCCTTCCTCGTAGCCCAGTATTGCTTCATTCGTTGTGATCTTGCTTTTCTTTCTTCGTCAGAGATTTGGATCGTTCGCTTGGATTTGACTTTGCCTTGGAACCGTTGCTTCTTGTCCTTGGTTATTGTTTTGGCTGTTCTGTCCATGAGCATAGTGTCAGTGATCTGTAGTTCTGTTATGTCTTTCTCCGTTTCTCTAAACCAAAGTGGTTTGGCTCTTTTATTGTGAAAGTAGTCGAATATTTTTTTGGTTAGTCTATTTTTGTCCATTCGAAGGATGTGCCCATAAAAATCAATTCTCCTTTTTCTTATTGTGTCTGATAGTGTTTCAGTTTTTTGGTAAAGAGTTTCATTACTGATGTGGAGTAATTGGTTGTTACGGAATTTGGGGCCTAAGATTTTTCGTAATATCTTTCTTTCTTTGATCTCCAGCCTTTCAAGTGGACCTTGGGTTGTGAGAGATAATGTTTCAGCTGCATATAAGGCTTCTGGTTTAATTACCGTATGATAATGCCTTATCTTTGTATTCCAGAAGAGGGACTTCTTGTTGTATGTGTCTTTGGTAAGTTGGAAGGCTAATTCAACTTTATTTCTCCTAGATTCCATAGCTTTTTCTCTACGGCGTTCCAGCTGATCCATTCCCCAAGATATTTGAATTCTTTGACTATATCAATGTATATTCAAGAATTGACTATATCGCGTGCAGTTCTTGCCGAAACAATAGAAGATCGTTATATGTAGTCTATCAAAGATATTTTGAACCACGGTTAGGTGATTCTTTAAAGAACCAACAACGGTTCAGGCTTTGTTATTTGTTTCGTGTTTTTTAATGTTTTTTATTAATCATGATTATGATTTTTTTTTGTTGGGTTATTTTTTGGGTGTAGATTTTATTTCAATGGGTTTTGTTATTTTGAGATTTTGGATTGGGCCTTTAATAATTATGTCTATAAGTTCTGTTAATTTTTAAAATAATTATAAGGATTCATTTGTTTTTATGATTTTATTATTGATGATTTTTTTTATTTATATCATTTAGAGTTATAAATTTAATCACTGTAATAAAAATAAATAATCGATTTTCCGGCAAATCGATTTACATTAAACCTAAATTAAATCGAAAATTCCAAACTGCAAGTCACGATAGCTTGTCAAGTTCGCGCAAATCGACACCCAATTAACGCATTGACATCCTGTAAAGTTGATATATTTTCACGGCCTCCGTGATTACCCGACTTAATGACAGAAACGTGTTACGTGTATACAGGAGGCTGGCGGAGAAGAAAAAGAAAATGGTTCCTTTAAACGTACACCCAGCTCCGTGGTTGACCGCACGCCGATTTCTTCATGCTACGGTTGTTTCCACATTTTTTCCACTGCCATCATTATTAACGAACACACTGCTTGTGTAAACGACACAAATTGACCATAAATACCATGGTACTGTTATGCGGTCAGCGAGGTTCTGTGGACTTTGTATCTGTGGGACTATTAAGTAAATTAGCTTCCAAATAGGCCAATAAAATAATTGATTTATTTATAACGTACACGTCGCATAAAAATAACGCACAAACTTTCTCGTGCAGACCTGTTTTTACATTAAATCTGGTTTTGATTTTTACAATTTTCAACGTCTGTATTTTACGATAGACGGATGAAGACGGGATTAAAGTACACTGAAAAATAAATTGATTCGAACCTGCGTAATGGTCCGAGTTCTAGCACACTTATCGAGCTACGGTCGCTCCTTTTTTGGGACAAAAAACTAGAAAAATCGGTATAATCAAAATCGGTTACGTTTAGTAAAGCAGTTCAGTTTAATTTTTATGAGTTAAAACGTCAAAATTTTATTTTACAATTTCCAAACGAATATGAAAATTGAAAAAGCTATTTAGTGCGGTTTTTAACTCAGATTACAACAATAGAATCAGATTTACTAAAATATAGTTATTTTAAGACTTAATGGCCGCTACTTTGTAATGCGTACACGGATTTTTCTGTGTAACAAATTGTCAACGCCAAATACAATTTCTTGGCTAAGTTTGTATTAAATATCTTATCATTATAGGCCTATACATAGAAGTCATAATTCATGCACATTTCCTAATTATGGATTTTATTATTGCCGTTCCGATAGCTGGTAGGTCTTCCAATTGAAACTCACTAATAAGATGGAATGAAATTGTGTACTTCCAACAGCAGAAACGTTTTTGTTTAAATTTGTCAGATAAAAACGGGACCAAAACTATTCTCCAAACCGTGATACAATGTCGGTAGTTGGAAAGCGAGCAACTAAGTTCCACTTCGGCGCCAACATAAATCCCCCCCAATACCGATTAATATTTTGAACTTCAATCTGCAACGGACTAAACGCGGCCGGTCAGAAACCAACGCTAGCCGCAGCCCATTCGCCGGGTAATTTAATTCTGTTTTGATTTCTTGAGAACGTAATCTATTTTGTGCCCTCAATCAAAGAGTGGCAGCAAATCATACAGTGCGAGCCCGTACCAATCAAATTGTTAGGGAAAAAACGAGAGCAACCAATAAACGAACGGTAACAATCCGAGATTAAAACTGGATGAACAATGCAAACAAAGAAGGCTCCAATTACCTGGCTTCACGGTTCAGTTGGGCCAGCTAATGGAGAACGTGTCTCGTTCGAGCTGACTGCGGGTACGCGTTGGTGCATCTCTGCAGGGTTGGGAGGGTTGCAAGGACAATAATGGAATTAGTAACGCTACAGGACAGGACACGGGTAGAGGAGGCTGCGGGACAGGTGAGGCTACGAGATAAAATGGTGGAGGTACAGCTACAGGATACGACGGAGATGGGGTTGCAGGACAAGTGAAACTGCAAGAGAATTTGGAGTTAGTAAAGCTACATATGGACTGGATGGAGTTAGAGAAAGTTGCAGGATAAAATGAAGTTGATGGAGTTAAAGTCAGCTGAACAATAAAATGTGATCGGAGCTGAAGCTTCAGGGCAAGATGTAGTTGAAGGGAAGCTGCAGGATAAACTGAAGGTAGTGTGGTGGACAGGATGGAGTTAGAGAAAGCTGTAGGACAAAATGAAGTTGATGGAGTTAAAGTCAGCTGAACAATAAAATGTGATCGGAGCTGAAGCTTCAGGATAAGAGGTAGTTGAAGGAATAGTAGAAGGATGTAGTAGCTACAGGACAAACTGAAGATGGTGTGATGGACAGGATGGAGTTGGAGAAGGCTGCAGGAAAAAAATGAAGTCGACGGACTTAAAGTCAGCTGGAAAATAAAATGGAATCGGAGTTGAAGCTTCAGGACAAGATCTTTTTGAAGGGAAGCTGCAGGATAAACTGAAGATGGTGTGGTGGACAGGATGGAGTTAGAGAAGTCTGCAAGACAAAATGAAGTTGACTTAGTTAAAGTCAGCTGAACAATAAAATGGGATCCGAGTTGAAGATTTAGGACAAGATGCATTTGAACAACTGATAGGATATAATAATTTTCAGGTTATGTTAAAAACTAGCAATGTTAATTTGTCGTGTTTTCGAGCAAATTGTCGCAATTAAAATAGAAAGAAAGAGAAAATGTGATAGGCCCTACATGATTTTTATTTTTGCTTCAAACAGACTTGTAAAGAAAATTCAAGATAATTCGTTGAATTGCACAAAGAATTGTACATATGGGAGTACAGTAACAATTTTCTTTTCCATATGTTCAATGCTGACCAAAACACTCGAAGCTTGTTATCTGTCCATCCGCCAATCGGATGACATCACGTGGTTTCACAAGCACTATTACGGTACCAAATGGCATTGATTCTCTTCCAATTACCATTCTCTGATGTTTGACTGCACGACACGGCCGTACTCTTGTTACCGATAAACATTCGATGTGTTGTGTTTACACTTGGCAATTACGGCGCACTGATGGATGGACTGTTTGCCTTGCCCGGCACTCGGCTGCGTCGCCCAATGATACACATTACGCGGACGTGACTGCCCCTAATGGCGTCGGACGTGAGGCGATTCCGCTGCCACCTAGATTAATTTCCCGCAAGTTACTGCGGGCCAGCACGATTTCATTGCTTTACCAATAAGTGGAATATTGCTCAATACGAGTAACAGTGGAAAAATGCCGAACGGGAACAATATCGAAAGTTAATTTAAACAGAATAATGTGTTTTACTGAACTAATATAAACATTAAAGAAAATGTCAGTAACGTAACAAGTGTTTTTTGAAACTATAATGCATAATTTTAAAAGCTATACAAATACTTAATCTTGTTTGTGTTTTATAGTTTTTGATTTCTGGGTCAGGGTTTATTTTCTGTGTTCATTTGTGACGCAAATATACTCGTAATAAAGTCTGTCAATAAATCATTTTTTTTTTTTTAGTATTTTACGCACTTAATAGACTTCTGTTTGGGCACTACATTTTCTATATTGAGCATCGATTTTGACAAATTTCTATATTTAAGGTTTTTTTGTTTTATTTTATTTATTTTTTTTTTTTTGTGTGTTTAACGTCCGCCAAAATGCAGACGGTTATTTGTTTTATACGAGGTAAGGTTCGCTAAGCCACCGAGTATAGTATTTTAACCTTAGGCCGTATAGTTTTTTTAGGCC
>CM040189.1:115186736-115206736 GCA_022606455.1 Callitettix versicolor
CAAGTTTTAGGGCTGGCTTTGATGTTGGATTTTGCGCGATGAGTGCCAATGTCATATTGCGTATAGCCTAATAGCATATATTTATTTCGTTACGTGCTACACACACACACACACACACACACACACACACACACACACACACACACACACACACACACACACACACACACACACACATATATATATATATATATATATATATATATACACACACACACACACACACACACACACACACACACACACACACACACACACACACACACACACACACACACACACACACACACACACACACACACACACACACACACACACATTATATTTATAGTATGTAAAAATATAATTGTGACTACTTCTAAACAGCTGATTTCGCACAACAGCTGTTGCTTCGATATCATTTCAATTGAGGTTATGTTAAAAATCAAAATTTCTAAGTAAAATGGACAATAAACTTGTTAAAAAAATATGCTTTAAGTGAAGAGTAAAGATTAAGAAAAAAAATTAACGAGAAAGACTGCTACGATTAGAAGATAAATTAAAACGAAAAAATGAAATTAACAATGAAAATGTTACTATTAAAGAGTTATGACTAGAGCAACGTAAACTAATTAATAACAAAAAAAGAGGAATCGATAAATACATGATACATGATTTATATTTTTGGTTCGGTAACAGAAATATTTTCAGTGTGACTAAGGCATATCTCTGAACTGCGCAACTCAAAGTTCGAGCCTCAGTTACTGCCGATGCTTTATCCTTCGTTAACGCAGATACCTCGTCCTCGTTAGTCTAATATTTTAACGGCTGATTAACGTTTTGCTGATTTTCTTTGTACAATTTAACTACTGCATTGTTCCTATATTGTGGGTTAGCTTTTTGGTGTGAATTAATTGATGTGTTGAAATAATTATGTTGTTAAAAACTAGCTATGCTCATTCGCCGTGTTTTCGAACAAATTATCGTAATTAAAATAGAAATGAAGCGAAAACTTGATACATGATTTTTATTTTTGCTTCTGACTTGCGGAGAAAAGTTAAGATAATGTTTAATTAATTAGGATAATGACCTATTCTTCCTGTCAGTGGTCTATCCACTCACCTCGTAAAGGCTACCGCGGTTTCGAAACTATCGAGCCGCCTCGGTGGCCTAGTTGATAGCGTACTGGGCTTGGCATTTTCATACACTATAAATCATCCCATCGTCTGCATTAGCCCAAGTGTGCACAATAGTCGGACGTTAAACACACAAAAAATCGAAACTATTGTTTCATCTTCAGGCCGTGATACGAAATGTTAAATCCCTCTGTCGAGGTCGTCACAAAGTCAAACAAAACGTTAAAAACACACGTCACAAACACTGAGCACAATTACACGATTAAAATATGTACGATGAAATTCGGCTTGGCCAAACGACACGCGTGACTCGTACGTCGTTACATTCTGGACTGTCGTTTGGCCAAGCCGAATTTCATCGTACATATTTTAATCGTGTAATTGTGCTCAGTGTTTGTGATGTATGTTTTAATGTTTTTTTTGACTTTGTGACGACCTCGACAGAGGGATTTAACATTTCATATCACGGCTTGAAGATGAAACTATACAGTTTCGATTTTTTTTTGTTGGTGTTTAACATCAAACTATTGTGCACACTTGAGCTAATGCAGACGATGGGATGATTTATAGCGTATGAAAATGCCAAGCCCTGGCCGGGAATCGAACCCGGGTCCTCGGGGTGAAAGCCTAGTACGCTATTAACTAGACCACCGAGGCGGCTTGATAGATCTAATAGGTCATAATCCTAATTACTTAAATATGTGGTCCGGTGGCTATGTTGCAATAATGTTTAATTGGTTGAAATACATAAAAACTTTGTACTTATGGGGAAAAATGGCATTACCATTAACAATTCAGTAGGAAATGTTCATTTTTCCAGAGACCGATGCATTTTCCAAAACGCAACTTGTTATATTACTAGTTTTTCATATTTCAAAGTTTCTAAATTACAAAAAAAAATTATTTAGATCCAAAGTACCTGAATAAAATCAAAGTATCTGAATAAAATCCAAAGTACCTGAATAGGATCCAAAGTACCTGAAAAAATACAAAATACCTGAATAAGATCCAAAGTTCCTGAATAAAATACAATGTACCTGAATAAGATCCAAAGTACTTGAATAAAATCCGAAGTACCTGAATAAAATCCAAAGTACTTGAATAAGATCCAAAGTACCTGAATAAAATCCAAAGTACCTGAATAAAATCCAAAGTACCTGAATAAAATCCAAAGTATCTGAATAAAATCCAAAGTACCCGAATAAAATCCAAAGTACCTGAATAAGATCCGAAATACCTGAATAAAATCCAAAGTACCTGAGTAAGATCCAAAGTACCTGAATAAAATCCAAAGTACCTGAATAAGATCCAAAGTACTTGAATAAAATACGAAGTACTTGAATAAAATCCAAAGTACCCGAATAAAATCCAAAGAACCGACCGAAAAAAGGCCTGATTTCACGAAAAAAGCTTATCCTAAAGAGTTATTCATTAGAAAAATCATACGGAGGCCGGTGTCACATTTGAAATAATTGAAAATTACTTGTCGAGAGCGAATAATATCAAAAGCATGGCCGCCGCGGCGAAATGTTACAAAGTGTAATGTTTATACTCCATAAAATTTGGCAACACGAACACATAGATGCAGTTGGATAGCAGCTGCAGCGGATCCGGACATAACTCACTCCTTAACAAGCTTAAGTGCAAAACGCTAAGCTCGTATTTCATATTGATTTATTTCACGGCAACAATCTGAACAACATGCAATTAAGTATTCAATGCCTTTATTAATATAATCGGTTTGTTAAAGCTTATGCAAATTAAGCGAATGCATAACAGGTCGGTTTAATGAATTATTAATAGCGGGTGTTTTTTTACAATTATATAATTTTATTTTATTATTAATAAAGTAATACTGTTTCTTAATTAGGTCGTTAAATATTTTCGCTTTTATGAATTTATATGTTACAATTTATTTTCGCATTGGAAAATAAAAAGGCCAATGATCCTTAATTTTGTGTGTGTGTGTGTGTGTGTTTTGTGCGTGAGCACGCGCACGCGCGGTTGTCTATACACAGATTGATTTTGGATTGGCTCTCATGATTTTGAAGAGCCAATCAGAAGCGAGCACGTCAGATTTAATGTACACGTGTTGAATAGAGGGGTACGAGGTGGAGTAGAAAATTATAAATAGGACGGGCCATAATATTGGTGACCAGTATAGATATAGTTTTCGGAGATGGAAGTTCTCCGAAACGCATCAACGAAAGTAGAATTGACGAAGGCAGATCATTTGTTGTTCATCGTTATTTATATTTCACTAAAATTTGTAAAACCTTTTTTTCATTTTGAGGTGTACTTGCGATTTATTTCTGAAGTCATTTTTCACGATTTGTTCCATCTTAAGGCCAGCTATAGTTATTTGTTTCCTTGTTTCATAATTAATAAATTTCGAATAAAAACAGTAGAAAACGTTTTAAAAAATTGCTTAAGAACCTATCTAATACGGTTTTGTATGAAACTAGTCGAAAACACGACAAATTAACGTTGCTGGTTTTCATCAACATAACCTGAAATATTATAGCCTATCAGCTGCTCAGTGAAATCAGCTGATCGTTACGAATTAATATAAAACAACTGATCTTTTACTATAAAAAGCCAGTTTTTAATAACCTAACCTAAAATGTATTATAGCTTATCAGCTGTTCAATGAAATAATCAGCTGAGAGATACGAATTAATAGAAACCTTTACTATAACAAACTAGTTTTTAACAACATAACCTAAAACGTATTATACGCGTAGCCTAACAGCTGTTCAATGAAATCAGCTGGTCGTTACTAATTAATATAAAACATTTACTATAACATGACTAGTTTTTTAACAATATAACCTGAAACTTATTATAGCCTATCAGCTGTTCAATGAAATCAGCTGGTCGTTACGAATTAGTATAAAACATTTACTATAACATGACTAGTTTTTTAACAATATAACCTGAAACTTATTATAGCCTATCAGCTGTTCAATGAAATAATCAGCTGAGCGTTACGAATTACTACAAAACATTTACTATAACATGACTAGTGTTTTAACAATATAACCTAAAATGTATTATAGTCTATCAGCTGTTCAATGAAATCAGCTGGTCGTTACGAATTAATATAAAACATTTACTATAACATGACTATCTTAACAATATAACCTGAAACTTATTATAGCCTATCAGCTGTTCAATGAAATAATCAGCTGAGCGTTACGAATTACTACAAAACATTTACTATAACATGACTAGTGTTTTAACAATATAACCTAAAATGTATTATAGCCTATCAGCTGTTCAATGAAATCAGCTGGTCGTTATGAATTAGTATAAAACATTTACTATAACATGACTAGTTTTTTAACAATATAACCTGAAACTTATTATAGCCTATCAGCTGTTCAATGAAATAATCAGCTGAGCGTTACGAATTACTACAAAACATTTACTATAACATGACTAGTGTTTTAACAATATAACCTAAAATGTATTATAGCCTATCAGCTGTTCAATGAAATCAGCTGATCGTTACGAATTAATATAAAACATTTACTATAACATGACTAGTTTTTTAACAATATAACCTGAAACTTATTATAGCCTATCAGCTGTTCAATGAAATAATCAGCTGAGCGTTACGAATTACTACAAAACATTTACTATAACATGACTAGTGTTTTAACAATATAACCTGAAACTTATTATAGCCTATCAGCTGTTCAATGAAATCAGCTGGTCGTTACGAATTAATATAAAACATTTACTATAACATGACTAGTGTTTTAACAATATAACCTAAAATGTATTATAGTCTATCAGCTGTTCAATGAAATCAGCTGGTCGTTACGAATTAATATAAAACATTTACTATAACATGACTAGTGTTTTAACAATATAACCTAAAATGTATTATAGTCTATCAGCTGTTCAATGAAATCAGCTGGTCGTTACGAATTAATATAAAACATTTACTATAACATGACTAGTTTTTTAACAATATAACCTGAAACTTATTATAGCCTATCAGCTGTTCAATGAAATCAGCTGGTCGTTATGAATTAGTATAAAACATTTACTATAACATGACTAGTTTTTTAACAATATAACCTGAAACTTATTATAGCCTATCAGCTGTTCAATGAAATAATTAGCTGAGCGTTACGAATTACTACAAAACATTTACTATAACATGACTAGTGTTTTAACAATATAACCTAAAATGTATTATAGCCTATCAGCTGCTCAGTCAAATCAGCTGAGCGTTACGAATTAATATAAAACATTTGCTATAACATGACTAGTTTTTTAACAATATAATATAAAACGTATTATAGCCTATCAGCTGTTCAATGAAATAATCAGCTGAGCGTTACAAATTAATATAAAACATTTAATATAACATGACTATTCTAACAATATAACCTGAAACTTATTATAGCTTATCAGCTGCTCAATAACATAATCAGCTGAGCGTTACGAATTAATATAAAACATTTAGTATAACATGACTATTCTAACAATATAACCTGAAACTTATCATAGCCTATGAGCTGCTCAGTGAAATCACCTGAGCGTTACGAATTAATATAAAACATGTGCTATAACATGACTAGTGTTTTAACAATATAACCTGAAACTTATTATAGCCTATCAGCTGTTCAGTCAAATCAGCTGATCGTTACGAATTAATATAAAACAACTGATCTTTTACTATAACTACCAATATAAATGTGTGCACACACGACGCTCAAAATCCAACGCCACAACCAGCCCTAAACCTAATACATGTTAATATTGATAAAGTAAAAATGAAACTTAACTTTTTTGACGTGAATGTGTTTGACAATAGGCAATATTTCTTCTTTTTTTGTGTTAACGTCCGATTATTGTGCACATTTGGGCTAATGCAGACGATGGGATGATTTATAGCGTATGAAAATGCCAAGCCCTCGCCGGGAATCGAATCCGGGTCCTCGGGGTGAAAGCCCAGTACGCTATCAACTAGGCCACCGAGGCGGTTTAGCAATATTTCTCGTCGACGATAGAAGTGAATGAAAAAAATTGAATATTATTTAGAATCGGTTAAAAAGATTTGACTGTCGAAATACAAAAAGTCGATTTGTTGAAGTGACAAAAAGTTTTCTATTACGCGTAAAATTCGTTTCCGGTGTAAAAATGTCCGATATGTTGACTGTGAATTGCTCTTGTCTTAACTCGGACGAGGCGAGTTGCAGCAAAGTATTCAGTCTGTAATGCGTAAAATTAGCCGCGACAAAATCACTTTTATTCCGAGAATGCAATCGCAGCTTTCATTTCCGGTTACGATCCACATCCGGATTGCAAAGGGACACAGAGGAAATTGGTGAACGCTAATTTGAACGTAGAGGCAAACGTGTTGACGGCCGCGCGCGATAAGCGCCGTACGACGCGAGATAAGCGGTCGCGTGTGCGGGCTTTAATTGAAATACGCGAGATTGCGGCGAAGTTGCGGCCAATATTTGCACGATGCGGTAGCGTGACTCAGTCGGAGCGCAGATAAGCCTTGCGAGAGCCTGACTGTCGGTACCGCACCGCTGGAGTGTAAACGGTAAGTCGAAATGTTTGTGAACTTGACAGATGTATTTAGTTTATTATTGCATATACAACTAGCTTTATTGGTTAACCGGCAGTTTATTACGTAATAAATAATTATAACTGTTAATAAGGTTATCAGATTACATCTAGAGTGCAACACTATGAACCCCAAGCCGCCTTGGTGGCCTAGTGGATAGCGTACTAGGCTTTCACCCCGAGGACCCGGGTTCGATTCCCTGCCAGGGCTTGGCATTTTCACACGCTATAAATCATCCCATCGTCTGCATTAGCCCAATAGTCGGACGTTAAACACAAAAAAAAAAAAAAACTATGAACCCTGTCTCACTAGTTCTGCGTTGTCAAGCAGCTGAAGTACTTCCAACATTTTGGTGTTGGAGTCGAAACTCATGTTTTTTGGCTTGCTTTTGTATTTCGACTTCTACTGGTTTGATCTTCAAATCGATATGTCACCATAGACCTTTAGTACTTTATCTTGAAAAGCCTGAATAATTTTAATACTAGACTTCTTGGTGCAGCCCCAAAGCTATATACCATATAACCATAGCAGCAGTTTGTTATGTACTGGCAATTCTGACCTTCCAATCAGCCGATGCGTTTCTTTCAGTCGGATGTCAGTTGTTAGCGTTTTTTCTTAATATGGTGTAGGTATATTTAGTACCGATACAGTGGGTACATCAGAGGCATCGAAGATTAAGTGAACATTGAAAGCAATTTTATAGATAAGTAGAAAAAAAGAGAGAAAAATATGGCTAGATTAACAACATAGGATTTTAAACATATTAAATTATGTAGGCAATAAAAGACAACAGAAATATAAGGAGAATGTATTTACTAGACAGCAAAGGAACGTGGGCAACATGGGACACACACACACACACACACACACACACACACACACACACAGAGAGAGAGAGAGAGAGAGAGAGAGAGAGAGAGAGAGAGAGAAAGAGAGAGAGAGAGAGAGAGAGAGAATCATAAATCATAATAAAATATGAATGAATAGAAAACAAAGGGACCAGAAATATATATATATATATATATATATATATATATATATATATATATAGAGAGAGAGAGAGAGAGAGAGAGAGAGAGAGAGAGAGAGAGAGAATCATAATAAAAGAATATGAATGAATAGAAAACAAAGGAACCAGAAAAAAATATATATATATATATATATATATATATATATATATATATATATATATATATATATATATAGAGAGAGAGAGAGAGAGAGAGAGAGAGAGAGAGAGAGAGAGAAATCATAATAAAAGAATATGAATGAATAGAAAACAAAGGAACCAGAATATATATATATATATATATATATATATATATATATATATATATATATATATATAGAGAGAGAGAGAGAGAGAGAGAGAGAGAGAGAGAGAATCATAATAAAAGAATATGAATGAATAGAAAACAAAGGAACCAGAATATATATATATATATATATATATATATATATATATATATATATATATATATATATAGAGAGAGAGAGAGAGAGAGAGAGAGAGAGAGAGAGAGAGAATCATAATAAAAGTGAATGAATAGAAAACAGGAACCAGAAAAAAAACAAATATACGAGTTGGAGAGAAGGAATTGATAAGGAGGTGAGAGGGAGAGAGAGAGAGAGAGAGAGAGAGAGAGAGAGAGAACAAAAGAATCAGAAAAAATACATTATGGCTACATAGAAAACGAAAAAATCACAGAAAGAATAGAAAAATATTGTAAGAAAAAATTAAACAAATAATAGACCAATAGGAATAGGTACATGTAGAAAACTAAGGAAACAAGAAGATTATTTAGGCTATTAGAATGATACATTGTTCGTATGTAGTCTACAAATGAAAAATAAAGGCCTAACAGATAACACTAGCCTGTTTATATTTAAATAAAGGTTTATCCGCACGTAAAGGATACGTTTATATTATGTGCACGTGTACAAGTAGCGAGTTTATATATTTAGCACGTTAACCAATGTAATCAACTACTACGGTTAAATGTAAAAAATGGAAATTTTCGTGCTTATCGCGTTCTTGGCTGTTTGCGACGCTCGCGGCTGCAAATTTGATTTTAGAACAGTTAGTCTGTAACCCCAGCGTACGCACAAATATGGTAGTTGTGTTCAGCTCACTATCGTATAAAACCAGCGATCTCCGTTTCATTTAAACTAATAATTCAGGCAGGTAATTATTTTCGTTCGTTTGGATCGTTTTAACTGGAGCGTAGCGAACCAGAAAGGATGCGGGGGGAGGAGGAGCGGGGTTGTCGTAAATTCTGGTCGCAATTAGAGAATCGAAGTGCTTAATGAAGACATCAGGTGATTAAGGAATGGCGCTAGGGGAACGCATACATCAGCAGTGTTGCTAACAAGCTGAGCCTTAAGGTCTAGACTGCGGACGGAATAACGAAATTTTAGACAATTAGTCGTCGGACATTGTTAGGCCTATGAACTGTGCACGTATTCTGATACGTTTCCGTTGAAATGTTTCTGTTAATTGAACGAGTGAAACAAGTTATCAGTTTATTTCGACCCAATTTGTCTGTCTGTCTGCCTTACTTTCTTCGGAATACATTGCTGCATTTTCTTTAAACTTACTAGCCTACTTCTGTGTATTGGCTTTCCATGGGTATTTGTTATCTCTGACTGCGAGGAATTCTCATAATGAATAAGCTCTCAAAATCCCAGTTTGGGAACGATCGGAAAAACTGAACAATCAATTTAACTTCTCAAATTCTGTTCATTAGGTTTTACTCAAATTTTAGTTTTAAATAAAAAAAACATATCAGTATCAAATTTGAAATAAAAGATTCTTCTATCTATAACTCGGTCTACAACGTTCTACGACGTCTTCCGATCTCCAACCTCCACCGATCGCGGTCCCACCACAGGTCTTCTGTTTGATCCCTTTTTTTATTTCCTTTTCGACTCCCTCTCTCCAGCTCAGTTTCGGCCTTCCTCTTTTTCTTCTTCTAGGTGTTCGCCATTGCATGATTTTTTTGGGAATTCGCTCATCCGGCATTCTTTGTACATGCCCGTACCAAACCAGTTGTATCTTCTACAATTGTATGCCTTACGGCCATTATCCTCCGTATACTTTCATTTCTCACTCTCTCTTTTCTTGATCTTCTTGCCGCTCTTCTCCAAAAGTCCATCTCAGTAGCCAACAGCATTCTTTCTGTTCTCCTCTTAATTGGCCATACCTCACTACCATATGTTATAATGCTTTTTACAATTGTGTCATAAATTCTTTTTTTATTCTCTTTTGAAATGTTTATAAATGTTTAAAAAAGATTCTTTTTGGCTTAAAATGTTCTCCGGCTTCTTAAACATTCCATTGGTCTTCATCCAATTCTCTCTCTCTCTCTCTCTCTCTCTCTCTCTCTCTCTCTCTCTCTACCTTCTTTATCAATTCCTTCTCTCCAACTCCTCTTTTTCTCGATCTTTTTTTTTCTGCGACCATGTGGTCTCCATTTTATAATCTGTTTGGGAAATCGATTTTCGTCCATCCTTTGGGTATGGCCAAAACTGAACAATCAATTTAACTTCTCAAATTCTGTTCATTAGGTTTTACTCAAATTTTAATTTTAAATAAAAAAAACATATCAGTATCAAATTTGAAATAAAAGATTCTTTTTTGCTTACTCCGGCTTCTTAAACATTCCATAGGTCTTCATCCAATTCTCTCTCTCTCTCCCTCCCTCTCCCTCTCACCTCCTTATCAATTCCTTCTCTCCAACTCCTCTTTTTCTCGATCTTTTTTTTTCTGCGACCATGTGGTCTTTATAATCTGTTTGGGAAATCGATTTTCTTCCATCCTTTGGGTATGGCCAAACATCGAAGTTCTTTTATCTTAATGTCAATAACAATAAAATAATGAAGGCCTATTATGAACAGAAAACAGCTTCAAGAAAATTCTAAAGCTAAAATTTGAAGGCACTGATGAAGCGGTTCTGCAGGGGTTTCGGAAAAATTGCCTTCTCACAATTACAGTATTTTACTCATACAGTATTTTTTAATAACTATTGTTTTTTACAAACTGTACGTCGTATAGTTTTATCTGAATAAATTTTGAACTTAATACTTCAAATTATTAAAAAATAGTGTAAAACACGTTTCAAAAATAAAAACAAATTTTATACAAGTTTTTTAATTAAAACCTCTATAACGGAAATCTCTCTATAGCGACAAAAGACTCTCTGTAGCGGTCCTTCATTGTTCCTATAGAGAGATTTTAATGTATTTTCTGATGAATGCGTTACAAATCGGACCAGCTACAAACGACACTCGCACAATACGGGGCTTCAGATTTTCTCGTTCGAAGGGTGGGCAAAGTGTGAATCTCAGGCCGGACCCGCCGGTGGTACATTATTCACACCCCCGTGCTGTGTAGACTGCATGCCATGCCTACAACCTGTTATAGATGTCAGCGGCTCTTCTTCAAAAGCAAACTTTGAGCCGGTCGTTAAAATATTTGTCCAGCGTTGGAGATTAATTTATTTGGGGAGTGAGTAAACCGACGTGGGCAGGATAAACCTTGCGCGCGCTCGATTATTCAATCACCGGCGACTTTGGTATTTTGTTTGGCCAATTAGAAGATCGAGGATTCTTTTATGATTTGATTTGTGTCGACGAAGAAGCGGAGGCGGGAGGGGCAATTTGCGAAGTCGGTAAAGGGTGTCTACAAAAGTGATACTCCAAGGTGTGTGCGCGAACGTTGTTTTTTTATTTTTTGAAACGTCCGTTCGGAAATGAGCTATTGGAGTTGCCATCGTGGTAAAACCCAGCTCAAACTAAGTGAGTGAATTCAGAAAACGTTTTGTGGGCTCGTCAAAAAATGCACTAATAGGCTTATAATAATAAGTTGGCCTATCTCGTCACGTAACTTTGCTCTGAGAGGTTTTACGTATACTAATTATTTGAAATTTAAATAAACGTGATTATTATAAGTTGTTTATCAAATTATTATTCATTATAAATTATTATAAATTACTATTAATTATTATTTATAAAGTAAAAAACCGTAAAAAACTGACATTAATTTTTTTTTTAACGTCCGACTATTGTACACACTTGGGCTAATGCAGACGATGGGATGATTTATAGCGTATGAAAATACCAAGCCCTGGCAGGGAATCGAACCCGGGTCCTCGGGATGAAAGCCCAGTACGCTATCAACTAGGCCACCGAGGCGGCTAACTGACATTAAAATATGCAAATATATCTATGCTTATGTTAATAAATAAATTTAATTTTGTATATACACTAAAAGCCTACAGGAGGCAGAAATGCCCGCACATAGCTTGGTCCTTAAAATTAATTCCTTACTTATATGTATACTTTTACAAATTGTATCTCTCAGTACTATTATTATAAAATTTAACGGTTATTTAACACAAAAACATTTTTATATTATGAAATTAATTAACAAAAAAAAATCATTTAGCCAATAAAATATTTGTACGTAGATCATAATTTTTTTAAATTGTCCTTTTAACTTTTTTTTAGCCGCCTCGGTGACCTAGTTGATAGCTTTCACCCCGAGGACCAGGGTTCGATTCCCGACCAGGGCTTGGCATTTTCATACGCTGTAAATCATCCCATCATCTCCATTAGCCCGTGTGCACAATAGTCGGATGTTAAACACCAAAAAAAAAACTATTTTTTAGAGTTTTAGATTCATATTCTGAAGTTTTTAAAGCATTTGGAAGAACGTTATATTTCTTGGCATAATTTCTTTGACCAACCGTTACGGTTTGTTTCGGCAATCTGACACTTCTGCAGCGAGTATTGCTAGGATTCTGCACAAATTCTTCTTTTAAGTCACTGCATTGATACACTACAGATTTTAAGACAAATACTTGTCTAGGTCTATCAGGATCCTGTTCTTGAATGCCAATAATTTTAAAATTTGCTTTTGAAGTCTATCCAGTGCATCCAGTGATGCATAGATACCTCCCCATCCAATTAAGCCATACTCCAAAATGCTATGAGAAAGGCCATAGTAAATCTGCAATAACTGATTCTTCGACGTGTTCTTGAGTCTATAAAAAACAAACACTGAGTATTTAGTGTTACTAACAATGTTGTTTACATGAACATTGCACTTAACATTTGAATCATATTCCAAGATACTTGCAGCTATCCACTCTTCGGAGACGTTGACCATTTATAGAAATATTATCATCTTCTGGGATTGAATCTGTATAATTTCCAAATGTGACACTGTTTTGTTGACATTAAGTATTAATTTGTGTAATTGTGTTCAGTGTTTGCGACGTATGTTTTTAATGTTTTGTTTGACTTTGTGACGACCTCGACAGAGGGATTTAACATTTTGTATCACGGCCTGAAGATGGAACGATAGTTTCGAAACCGCGGTAGCCTTTACGAGGTGAGTAGATGCACCACTGACGGGAAGTGGTCATTATCCTAATTACTAAAATATTTAAAAAACAATCGTGTATTCATGTGGATGCGTTCGGTAAAAAATGAACATGTATTAAAGAATTGTATAATGTAGCCGCTTTCTGATAAAAATCAATAAGTAATTAATATAAAAATATTGATATTTAAAGCATTATAAAACTCTGCAAATGAAATAACAAAAACTCTTCAATAACCATGCAAATGATAAAATTTTAAAATCTTCAAAGTTGTCAGGGAAATTCCAAGTTTCCACATTTTCATCGATCTGCATATTTGTTGTAGGAACATAATTATTCGAAAGTTCTTGTAATACTTCTTTCCAAACATTTCTTGTGTGGCGAGTGTTTTCTGGGGGCAAAAGAATTTTCAGCCCATTTCGACTTTAACTCTGGACAAAGCTACGTATAATATTCCATGCATAAAAACTGCTGTTAGGAATATCACAACTGATATAAAGGTCCGCACTTGGGCCTTATGTATTGTCATAGCAAAAGCTGACATAACGGGGTATTGATGTTTGCATTGTGCATCCAAGTTTATTTTTGCTCGAGTCTAATGGTAGATTCTAGGAATATTATTCCTACCTACCTTTACCTGAAAATTCGCCAGTAATAATAGGTATACACCCCATATAAATTTAAGGTTAGAAATTCGCCGTTTCGCGGTTTTTTACGGACATGAGACCAAGCGCGATCGAATCTGCACCTTGCAAAACCCTTATGTACGAAGTTTTGTGAAATTCGTTAGAGCCGTTTTCGAGATACGCTGAACATACAAACATAATACAAGATGTGTTCAGAAAGTAACGAGAATTTTAATTTTTTGAACAAAATATTTATTTATTCTTCTGCATTGATGTTGTCGCCTTCAAAATAGTCCCCATTGGAGATTATGCACTTGTACCAGCGCTTCTTCCAATCCTCGAAACACTTCTCAAACTCGATCTTTGAGATAGCCTTTAGTTCTTTCAGCGATGCGCTTTTATGTCATCTAAAGCTGTAAAACGACGGCCCTTTAAGGTTCTCTTTATTTTTCGAAATAGGAAAAAGTCACACGGAGCCATGTCTGGCGAATATGGAAGCTAGGGCATTGTTACAGTACTGTTTTTGGCCAAAATTTCACGAACAAGCAATGAAGTGTGAGCTGATGCATTATCGCGGTACAAAAGCCATGAATTGTTTTTCCACAAATCCGGGCTTTTTTCGCGTATTACTTCACGCAAACGGCTTTGAACTTGTAGGTAGGACCTTATTGACCGTTTCACCTGGTGGTAGGAATTTATGATGCTATTAATATCGAAGAACACAGTGAGCATAACCTTCACGTTCAACCGCACTTGTCGAGTCTTTTTTGATCTTGGCGAGCCAGAATGCCTCCACTGTGATGATTGAGCCTTAGTTTCGACGTCATATCCATAAACCCATGTTTCGCCACCTGTTATAATACGTTTCAGTAATTCTGCATCGTCGTTGACTTCATTTAGTGACTCCTGAGCAACTTCCATTTGCCGCTGTTTTTATTCAAAATTCAACAATTTTTAAACGAATTTTGCTGCCACGCGTTTCATACACAAAACATTGGAAACAATGTCATGACATGATCCAATCGATATGCCAACATCATCAGCGACCTTTCTAATTATGATTCGGCGATTGTTCATAACCATTTCTTTCACTTTTTCCACGTTTTCATCGGACGTTGATGTGCTGGGGCATCCAGGACGTTCGTTATCTTCAACGTCTTCACGGCCTTCTTGGAAACGCTTACACCACTCGTAAACTCTCTCTTTACTCATAGCAGACTCACCATATGACTTTGTTAACATTTCACACACTTTGTTACACTTTATTCCATTTTTTACGCAAAATTTGATACAAATTCTTTGATCCATTTCTTTTAACAAACGAAAATCGCCGAGCTCATAAAAACATGTCTAACCTTAATGGTTGTCACAGACAAAGTCAACAATGAAAACAGCTGAAAGTTTTATCATACTTCAAGGGCATGTATACGAACATAATAAAAAAAATGTTTGACAATCGGACTCTCCAAGCTCGCAAAATTTAAAAATTCTAGTTACTTTCTGAACACACCTCGTACATACAGAAATTGCTCGTTTAATATTATAGGGTTTTACTCGAGATAGGGCAAACCAAACGTAAAAGTTGGTAAATGGATAATCTCTAGTGATGTTCACAAATATACGGAGCTATAGAAATCCAAGTAAAATCCGTTTATTTATTCAGGTGATCTGAAAGAAGATATCGATTATCTTAACATCGATTTCTACAAGATCACCTACTTTCTTTAATTTCGTACAGTGAGTAAACAAGAATGCAATCGATACTTTCGCTGTTCACATGACGCAGGCTACTCGAAGCGGAAGTAGACGACATGAAAGGGTAATTAATTAAGCAATTAAAATCAATCAATATAACTACAGAAACGTACAGACAAGCAATTACAAATGGCGGCGGGCGGCGAACGGCAAAGCTACATCGTGTATGTTTATTAGTGGAAACTAAGGAGTAAGCAATAAATTGTAATCAGGCAAGAGCGGAGCGAACAAAGCACAACTATTGTTGCATGCTGGCTTCTGATTGGACGGCACGGTGCACGCAACACTTTGCACTGTAAATCATATCTATTTTACAGCCCGAAATAAGCGTACTAATTGTCCAATTAGAATAGACCTTTACAATCTTGTAATCAACTGTAGGCTATACAGCATTATGTGGATCTGGAGTTGAGTTATGTTTCGATCAAGTCATCCGAGCGGCCTTATTGTTTTCCGGTCGTAGCGAGGTGTTTTGTGAAACGGGGGTCCTGCTGATTAGCGAATTCCCATTGGGGAATGGGCTGTTAAACCGCCATCACGGTAAAACACAGACCCCAAGATCTTGAAATGAGAACCGATCTGTATAACCTTTTAGTGGGTCGTTAAAACGTTTATAAATATACGTAAAAATTTGATACGGAAAATTTAGAGGTTAACAAAATTATTTTAACTTTTTGTGGACGTTTACGAGGTGCGTTCAGAAAGTAACAAGCATTTTAATTTTTTGAATGAAATATTTATTTGTTCTTCTAAATTGATGATGTCGCCTTCAAAATAGTCCCCATTGGAGATTATGCGCTTGTGCCAGCGCTTCTTACAATCCTCGAAACACTTCTCAAACTCGTTCTTTGAGATAGCCTTTAGTTCTTTCAGCGATGCGCTTTTAATGTCATCTACGGCTGTAAAACGACGGCCCTTTAAGATATCAAGATTTTGTCACTCCCTACGGGCACTAGACAGCCAAATTATTGAATTCAAACGCTGATTAAGTCTGTCTACATCAACTACAATCTGAGAGAAAGTATACAAATTTGCGTGTGTGTGTGTGTGTGTGTGTGTGTGTGTGTGTGTGTGTGTGTGTGTGTGTGCGTGTGTGTGTGTGTGTGTGTGTGTGTGTGTGTGTGTGTGTGTGTGTGTGTGTGTGTGTGTGTGTGTGTGTGTGTGTGTGTGTGTGTGTGTGTGTGTGTGTGTGTGTGTGTGTGTGTGTGTGTATGTGTGTGTGTGTGTGTGTGTGTGTGTGTGTGTGTGTGTGTGTGTGTGTGTGTGTGTGTGTGTGTGTGTGTGTGTGTGTGTGTGTGTGTGTGTGTGTGTGTGTGTGTGTGTGTGTGTGTGTGTGTGTGTGTGTGTGTGTGTGTGTGTGTGTGTGTGTGTGTGTGTGTGTGTGTGTGTGTGTGTGTGTGTGTGTGTGTGTGTGTGTGTGTGTGTGTGTGTGTGTGTGTGTGTGTGTGTGTGTGTGTGTGTGTGTGTGTGTGTGTGTGTGTGTGTGTGTGTGTGTGTGTGTGTGTGTGTGTGTGTGTGTGTGTGTGTGTGTGTGTGTGTGTGTGTGTGTGTGTGTGTGTGTGTGTGTGTGTGTGTGTGTGTGTGTGTGTGTGTGTGTGTGTGTGTGTGTGTGTGTGTGTGTGTGTGTGTGTGTGTGTGTGTGTGTGTGTGTGTGTGTGTGTGTGTGTGTGTGTGTGTGTGTGTGTCACTGTGGGTTCAATGAAAACCACTATGGGGCACTTCGGTTTGAGATCGCATAGAAACAAGGAAGGAATTTCAGTGTGTACATAATACTGTATACCAGGAGGCCGGTGCGAAATTTCGCACTATGAAAGTTTTAAATAAACACAGCCTTTTGGATAAGTGTAGTCGTTGGGGTGACGGCGGCAGTTGGAAGGAAGGGATCGAAAAGTAATCGATTAACAATTAATAAATACACTAAGGAAGGAGAAACCACAAATATATTTGTGTAAAAACAGTGTCCAAAACATGTGTTTGGTATTCGAAATGCTTGTCCCGGCTTGTACGACGGGCAGGGATAGGGGACTGTCAGTAGGGCCACATAACCTATAAGTTTAACGTCTTTTAAGTATTTATTAAAATTGTTCTAAGCACGTTATGCAAAAATGTGACATTTGTAATGAGATTGTATATTCGTGATTAATAAGTTAGCTTCATAAAATATACAAAATATTGTCTGATTTGTGATGCCGCGCATGCGCATCCGTGATGCCGTTTTGTGACAGTTAAAAGTGCCTGTTATGTTAAAATTTTCCACAAATAGTAAGTTTTAGCGCGAAATCGTTTTGCAATATCAGTCGGTTTCTAAAGATACTACATTTATGCCTGTACGAACAGTATGTGCTGAGAAAAAGGGATGTTGACTCGAGAAATAATATATATGATGTTTGTGGGGCCAGCAGAAAGTGAAGTGTTTGGTTTCCAGGACCCAAGTTACCTCTTGCTAGTGATGGGGCAGAAAACACCAAACCGTTAAAAAAAACTGCTTTCCTATAAACGGCAAACAAACTGCTTTTCTTCTACCTGCTTTTATGCTTTTTCTCTTTATTTCAAAGTTGCTTGTTGCTTGTAGTGAAGTAAGAACTGTTCGGTCAATGTCAACGTTTATCTCTATTTTGTTGCGAGTTGTAGTAACAACCTCTCACATTTTGTAGATACAGAGCATAATTTTATTTAAACATATTTTTTATATTCGTTATCAATCATCAATATTTTTTAATCAACTAAACATATTCTAAATAGTTTGCATTTCGGTAAATATGCAAAGGACTATTTAATTTTTAAGTAAAAAAAAGAATGCTTTTATTAGAAATTCATTGCATTTTGTAAATATAAAATGGCTTACATAATTATTGCGTTTTGAGAATGTAATTCAATTATTACTACACTTGTAAGGATTATTTTTATCCTTTCTAAATGCTTTATACCCAAAAACAATTAAGGACATGGTGGTAATGGGAATGAAAAAGTAGTCTTAGAAAATTGAACGTATGTGCTTTATGTTTTAGCTGCTAATACAACTTTGAGTTTCAGTTTTCTAAACCTGTTTTTTTCCAACTGTTTTAAAAAGCAGCTTTTTTTGCTCAACAAACAGTTTGTTGACGTTTTGTAAAAATAGCAGAAACGCCCACCTCTATCTCTTACTGAATAAACTAGTCAGTGGACTGCCCAAACTTACTGATGGACCTAGACTACTGAATAGTAAGGTACCTGACAGGTTTAGGTTGCTTTGATTTTTGATCGCCGCCTCGGTGGCCTAGTTGATAGCGTACTGGGCTTTCACCCCGAGGACCCGGGTTCGATTCCCGGCCAGGGCTTGGCATTTTCATACGCTATAAATCATCCCATCGTCTGCATTAGACCAAGTGTGCACAATAGTCGGACGTTAAACACAAAAAAAAGAAGATTTTTGATCGCATTACCAAAGACTACCAATCCCTTTGGTATATTAATCTACAACATCTAATATATAACATTATATGGCCTACTCTAGAAATGTTATTGAATTAGTTTAGCCTTTAACTTTTCACAGATCCTGAAATAATGTAAACATACATTTTCTGTACCAACAGTCCACTATAGTAAAACAATTACGCAATTGTACGAGTATTACATGTCTTACGTTGTTTGCAGCCTTTCAATGAAAACTTTCGAATAACATCATAAAGACTTAACCCAGTTTCCAAATATGTTTAAGTGAAACACCGAGGCCGAAGGCGCAGTCTAGCGTGTTCCACTAATACCGTGTTTGTCGTATTATTGTTCCAACTACGGTCAATTACACAGTTTAACGGCCGGTTAATAATGCCATGGGGACAATAAATTAGAGCAGTCAACAGTGGCGCAGATATAACCGGCCGTTATGTTTTAACGACCTTCTAATTACGCTATCACAATTAGCATGCACAATAAAAACGTAAAACACGGGCACGGTAGTAAAGTCGGGAAGCAATTTGTTTTGTTATTGAAAGCTGGGCGAGGCTCGGGGGTGATGGCGGCGTCTAAGGCGTATATTTGTTAAAGTGAGGTTAGGTTTCAATTGATTATACAGCGCCAATGGATGAGCATGTTATTATAAAATGTACGGTTTTTGATACTTATAATATTTCATTAAAAAGATATTTGCTTACAAATATAATTATTCAAATTTAGAATAATTTTGGTGAAATAAAACTACAATTTATAGAAGAATTCAAATTTGGAGTGGCCTATTCAAATTCTTCTATTATTCAATTAAATTATTCAAGTATTCAAATTCTAATTATTAAAATTTAGAATAATTTTGGTGAAATAAAATTCTACAATTTATAAAAGAATTTTAATAGGACACTTCAAATTTGAATTCTTCTATTTGTAGAATTTTATTTCACCAAAATTACTCTAAATTTGAATAATTAGAATTTGAATACTTGAATAATTGAATTTAATAATAGAAGAATTTGAATGGGCCACTCCAAATTTGAATTCTTCTATAAATTGTAGAATTTTATTTCACCAAAATTACTCTAAATTTTAATAATAAGAA
>CM040189.1:115211736-115224236 GCA_022606455.1 Callitettix versicolor
GTAATTTAAAAACGTCTGGGTCTCACAGACCCAGCCCGTCCATTAAAGAGTCCATTTATGGATCCAGAGTCAATAAAGAGACTAAGACTGGAAAAGGTGCCGATTGAGCATCTCAGGAACATAGATTTTTTTTTATTTAAAGGCGAAAAGAACACTGAGGCTATTATCGCCTCCCTAAATGTAAGTGTGAGTATAGTGTTAAAGTCGTAAGTGTAAGTGTGTGTTGGACTCGGGTACCGCGAGGGACGTCTAAATCCTCTCAATGGGTGCAGCTAGTCTGCACTCCCCTGCGGTATCAGGTATACAGAAAGCGGATACAATAGATCTACGTGTAAAGCTAGCAGTGTAATAGTAACTGTAAAATTCATAACTCATTAACACATTTCATAAAAATCGTAGGCCTGTTATTGAAAAAACCCGTAGGCCTATGCGTTTGCACAGAAATGTTGACAAACACATAACCTGAAATATTGAATAAAATATTAAAACATTTGTTTTGTTTTTATTTTAAAAAATGCTTACGAAGCTCGATTTTAATTTCGCCTTTTACGCATCGAAAAAGCAAAAAATACCGGGCCTATTAAATACTAATAATAATTAATTAAAGTAGGCAACGTACCGGTAAAATAATGTATTAATTTTATTACAATCAATACGAAAAGAAATTATAATTACAGCAGTTTATTAAAAAAACTAAATTGTTTGTCCATTTATTTAACGAGAAAAACAATGTTTATCTCGGTAATAACCAAGTTGGTACGCCTGACTTGTTAATAACCTCTGTGTTTAGTGATTGTATCCTTTCTAAGATAACTAGATTACAGAAGTTGGCAGGACTGACATGTTTATTTCTTTGCATCACCCTCCCCTTCCCCCCCTCCGTTGCTTATCAACAATTAACTTGGAGCGATTCCTTCTCTCCGGTGGTTTCGTGTTTAATTAAGTGTGTTTTTATTTATAATACATCGTGTAACTGATCGCGTGCGAAAAAATCGTGTTTGGGAGTGTGTTTATAAAATGTGCTTAAGAAGTAGCCTGCGTTTCTGCGGGGAAAGATGGCGGTAAGTTTGCAGACTTTTAGGTTATGTTCGTTTGTTTCAGTTAATGAGCCGTTTTAAACTTTCAGGTTATGTTCGTTTATTCAGGTTTAAAAAGCATATTCACCCGAGGAAATAATTTATTTGTTTATATTACATAACACACACACACACACATATATATATATATATATATATATATATATATATATATATATATATATATATATATATATACACACACACACACACACACACACACACACACACACACACACACACACACACACACACACACACACACACACACACACACACACACACACACACACACACACACACACACACACACACACACACACACACACACACACACACACACACACACACACACACACACACACACACACACACACACACACACACACACACACACACACACACACACACACACACACACACACACACACACACACACACACACACACACACACACACACACACACACACACACACACACACACACACACACACACACACACACACACACACACACACACACACACACACACACACACACACACACACACACACACACACACACACACACACACACACACACACACACACACACACACACACACACACACACACACACACACACACACACACACACACACACACACACACACACACACACACACACACACACACACACACACACACACACACACACACACACACACACACACACACACACACACACACACACACACACACACATAAGGATTTTACGCTGTTATTTACGGAATTATATCGTGACGTCGTTGTTGTTTACATTGCATTGAACATATAGATTTCATACACCGACTTACTGCGCATGCACGTTATCACATTCTCATTATTTACTCTTAAGCAGCCGTAACATTCATTGCAAGGTTAGTATCGGTGTCAGGTTAGGCCCTTTAATTACAAGAAAAATGTTTTTCACCCACCAACCTCGTCGGTTAGGTCCTTCAGAATTTGTTTGATCGTTTTAGCGATAAAAAGGACACGTTATCTATTTTCGCACAGTAACAATTTTGAGGTTATGCCGATTTTATTTTTCGATTTTTATCGTACTTTCCGTATTTTTCGCGTTTGTTTCATTGCTTTTGGGCGTGTAATAAAGCATTTTAACAGAAAGAAAAACCGAAAACACCCTTCGTACAGCGTGAAAGCGACAGCTGTTCTGTTTTTCGTTATAAATTGAAATCTGTTTTATTATTGCCTTCTGCGTTACGCATTTTAAATGATTTTAATTACCGCCAATGGAAAATGATATCGTATGAAACATCCGGTAATGAACTCAGCGTACAAAAATAACCGTATTTTTCTTCGCGTGTTATTTTATTAATTGCGTCTGTATTAGAAAATGGCAGCTATTTTACATCGAGTAATGTTGAGCGCAATAAAAAAAAATTAATAAAAATTTAATTAGCTTTTTCGATTAAGATATACAATCCGTTTTATTTGCCAAACTTCCGTTTCGGCGTAGGAGTATTTACATTTTATATTAAATAATTCGCACAAACCTTGTAATTACGTTTTTCATATCGACAGCGATATAAGGTGTAACAATTAAAATAATACCTTCAATTCGCGAAGATAAAAAAACTTTAACGTCTCGTTGGCCAATAAACGCAACCATTTACTTCGTGGATTCGTTCTGCTTACGCTAGAATTAATCGAAACAAACGGCATTAGAAGAGTTGTAGAGGACATCCGGTGTGTAATGAGACTGGCAGTCACGTGGTTTCCGGCGCACGTGACGTCACTGTCAACTAGTTCGCGTTCCGGTTGACAGAGCGCATCGTTGTGCTTCCAATTATTCGAAGACACCGTCAATCCGGACAGGTGAGAAGGTTCATTCAAGGGTAAAAATTCGATGGAAACAAAAAAAAATCTGTATTGAATTAATGCACTCCGGTTTGATATGACGGCGGCAAATTATAAATAGAGATTTGTGGGACTGACAAAAGAAAAACGTTTACTTTAAAGTAGTTTTTTTTAGCCCTCAATGGATCACATTTAGTCAATTTTGGTTCTTTTGGGCTTTCAACTTTGGTTCTTTTAGGTTTTTGAGATTCTCCCAATACTTTTCAGTCTTATAGATCTCTGTAGTCTAACTTCCTCCGAGTAAAAGACAACTCTTTTTGTTCCTTCTTTAAATTTTAATCTAGTGTTTTTATCCCTAAGGATTGGTTTTTCCCTTCCTTCTTTCAGACGTTCCTCCGTTATCCCTAATTCTTTTAGGTCCTGTTCCACTTCCTTAAGCCACTCATTCTTTATTTTCATCTTAAGTTGGTAATTTAGGAGTTTCTTCGTTAGTCTTTCTTCTGGTAACCTTATTAGGTGTCCATAAAAAACCGTCTCCTCTTTCTAATATTATCTAACAGATGTTCATTATCCTGATAGATGGCTGAATTTGCCAGCAGTCTGTATGTTCCTTCTACATTAAAGTGTTAAAAAGTAGTTTTATTTTATTACTTTTTAAAAAAAGATGGATAGATGGAAGCAGGAAGAGACAATGCAGGGAGACTGAAGGAAGAACGATCATCAAACGTGACTACGCTGTAAGCCCTAAACTAAGTAAAATTGAGTTGGGCACCCGATCACAGAGTGGATTTCAGGGACGAGAAGGTAAACGAACTACTAGGATAAACCTAGTCTACTCTATTCCTTGGTCCAGAACGTCTTTGTGGAATCAGCTCAAACGCATCAACATCGACATTGAAATGTTGGATTAAGGTAACTTTGCTGGAGAAGTGTAAGTCCTGTAAAAGCACTGTATCAATCGAATCAGAAATTATACATATAGGCTATGCTTGGAGGAGATGCAGAAAGAGCGAAATCTTGAAATTCGTGAATGCACGCGAAGCTTTCAAGAAACGTTTGAACACTGAGGAAATTACTATGTTCAGTATAATGATCTGCCTTCCGTAGCTTCGTCAATTCTACTTTCGTTGACGCGTTTCGGAGAACCTCCATCTTCAAAAACTATATCTATACTGGTCACCAATATTATGGCCCGTCCTATTTATAATTGTCTATCTCTACCTCGTAACCCCCCTTATTCAACACGTGTACATTAAACCTGACTTGCTCGCTTCTGATTGGCTCTTCAAAATCATACGTTTTCGCTCGCTTTTGATTGGCTCCGTTCAAACTTTCTCTTCAACGGTCGTCCCGCCTGTTAATTTTTGAAAATTTTTAGATTTTTAAACGTAATATATCCTTCAAGAAAAAAATCTTTCGAAAGGTTTGTCGCTGTGGATTTTAATGTTGCGTCAGGATTAGTTTTTAATCCTTATTGAAACGTTCGTTTATGTGATGTTATTAACGGTTTTTTTGCAAATTTGCTTCAATCACATCAACAATACATCGCTGTATTTATTACCGAATTTTCATTGACGAATTTCGGACCGATTTGATTCAAACTTGTTAAGAAAATTGGTTCTTAAACAGAAAATTTTGTTCGACAGTTTCAAAATGGCGTCGATTTTAAATCTTTAAAAATGCACGACGTTTTTGCACTAAATATTTTTGAAAATCTGATTTAACGATCGTAATCAACGTTAAATGAAATTTGACGGCGTTCAGGGTTCGTTTTCGTAAAAAAAAATGGAATTGTCTCTTCCATGATGTCAGTCTGTTATTGTATTAATATTTCGCGTTCACCAAGGTAGCAATTAATACACGTCGCCGTATTGTATCCTTAAGTTTTGCAAATTGACATTGTGATACAGTTAATGAACGGTTATTGTTCGTAATGAATGCAAATACGTTTTATCGGGTTGCCGAAAACTTTGCCCGATAATTACGTACAATGACCCGGCATGGTAACCGGGTAATTTACCGGTTATCTGGCTCACTTTAAAAATACACCGAAATTGGGGGGACCCGTTATCTAATTTGAAAATAGATAAATTGCGGGCCAATTGTATTTTCGTAAGCAGGTGTTAGTTACCGAAGTAAACAACGAGATAAGGCATTGTGGGAAGTTATTTTCCGCAATTAGGTTTCGACGTTGCAGGCGGATTGTTGATTTGGCCTGGGTACCTCGGTGTCGTAATACGGGACCCGCGAACTCGAAGAAAGTCAAAGCTAGTTAATAAATGAATATTTGATTAACAGCTGTCATCAGTTTTTAGTTGTATTTACTTATTCGAAGCGAATTGCCATTGACAACAAATTAATTGGAGCTCTGACATACAAAGCCATCATGGTAAGACCCTGGCTAGAGACTTTGAAAGAGCTGTGATCCTGAATGTTCTGAAGAGGCGTTTAAAATATGGGCCAACTTAGCACTTTTAGGTTAGGGACGTTCTAAAAAAGGGCCAAGTTATCGCACTTTAAGATGACGTTTAAAATAAGGGCCAACATCACTTCCTGAGGTCACATTTAAAGTAAGGTCTAAATTAGGGTCTATATCACTCTGAGATGTCGTTTAAAATAAGGACCAACTTATTTTATGTGATAAAGGTTTAAAATAAAGGTCAACTTATCACTTTTTGAGATGACGTTTAAAATAAGGGAAAATTATCACTTTCTGAGGTGACGTTTAAAATAAGGCCCAACATCATTTTTGTGTGGTGTCGTTTGAAATAAGGGCCAACATCATTTTTTTTGGGTGACGTTTAAAGTAAGGGCCAACATATCACTTTTTTGGTGACGTTTAAAATAAGGGCCAACATCATTTTTTTGTGTTGACGTTTAAAATAAGGGCCAACATTACTTTTTTGAAGTGACATTTAAAGTAAGGGCCAATTTATCACTTTCTGAGATGACGTTTAAGGTACAGGCCATCGTATCACTTTCTGACGTGACGTTTAAAATAAGAGTCAACTTATCACTTTTTAGGTGACGTTTAAAATTAGGGTCAACTTATCACTTTTTTAGGTGACGTTTAAAATTAGGGTCAACTTATCACTTTTTGAAGTGACGTTTAAAGTAAGGGCCAACTTGTCACTTTTTTAGGTAACGTTTAAAATAAGGGCCAACTTGTCACTTTTTTAGGTAACGTTTAAAATAAGGGCCAACTTGTCACTTTTTTAGATAACGTTTAAAATAAGAGTCAACTTATCACTTTTTAGGTGACGTTTAAAATTAGGGTCAAATTATCACTTTTTTAGGTGACGTTTAAAATTAGGGTCAACTTATCACTTTTTGAAGTGACGTTTAAAATTAGGGTCAACTTATCACTTTTTGAAGTGACGTTTAAAGTAAGGGCCAACTTGTCACTTTTTTAGGTAACGTTTAAAATAAGGGCCAACATCATTTTGTTGTGGTGACGTTTAAAATAAAGGCCAATTTATTAATTTTGAAGTGACGTTTAAAGTAAGGGCCCACTTATCGCTTTCTGAGATGACGTTTAAAGTACAGGCTACCGTATCACTTTTTGACGTGACGTTTAAAGTACAGGCTACCGTATCACTTTTTGACGTGACGTTTAAAGTACAGGCTACCGTATCACTTTTTGAAGTGACGTTTAAAGTACAGGCTACCGTATCACTTTTTGAAGTGACGTTTAAAAAAATACAGGCTACCGTATCACTTTTTGAAGTGACGTTTAAAGTACAGGCTACCGTATCACTTTTTGAAGTGACGTTTAAAGTACAGGCTACCGTATCACTTTTTGAAGTGACGTTTAAAGTAAGGGCCCACTTATCGCTTTCTGAGATGACGTTTAAAGTACAGGCTACCGTATCACTTTTTGAAGTGACGTTTAAAGTACAGGCTACCGTATCACTTTTTGAAGTGACGTTTAAAGTACAGGCTACCGTATCACTTTTTGAAGTGACGTTTAAAGTACAGGCTACCGTATCACTTTTTGAAGTGACGTTTAAAGTACAGGCTACCGTATCACTTTTTGAAGTGACGTTTAAAGTACAGGCTACCGTATCACTTTTGAAGTGACGTTTAAAGTACAGACTACCGTATCACTTTTTGAAGTGACGTTTAAAGTACAGGCTACCGTATCACTTTTTGAAGTGACGTTTAAAGTACAGGCTACCGTATCACTTTTTGACGTGACGTTTAAAATAACGGACAATTTATCATTTTTTATGTAACATTTAAAATAACATTTTTTGATTTGACGTTTAAAAAAGGGCCAACTTGCGATTACAATTTTAGTCCGTTTTTTTTAAATTCAAACGGCACAAAAATCGATTTAGGTAACGGCTGGCCCAGCAAAATCCGTCCAACAGTTTCAAAATGGCGGTCATATCAAATTATTTCAAATACGGTAACTTTACTATCTTACGCAGTTTTGAAAATATGATTTCACCATTGTAATAAGTTTTTTAAAATTTTCATTAATTAGATTTTGAATATTCGAATTCCATGATTCCAACTGCGGACAGGGTTCATTTTCGAATTCTCGTTGTAATTTGAAAGTTCAATACGTACACGTGCAGCATACTTTCATCAATATGGTCTGAGTGAAATCTGATAAAAAGATTTTAAGAAATATGACGATATTGTGGTCTTTTGTCGGTACGGTTAAACAAAAACTTGAAACACTGTTTAATTTCTCAAAATATACTCATCTGTGTTTGCTACAAATTTGGTCTGAAAATTTATAAATCAAATAGATATAGAAAATTGGAAATTAAAGAAATTTTTCTTATGGAAACACAGTAAATCGTTTTTTTTTATTTATTGTCGAACGGCATTTTTTTATTTATTGTCGAACGGCATTTTTTTATTTATTGTCGAACGGCATTTTTTTATTTATTGTCGAACGGCATTTTTTTATTTATTGTCGAACGGCATTTTTTTATTTATTGTCGAACGGCATTTTTTTATTTATTGTCGAACGGCATTTTTTTATTTATTGTCGAACGGCATTTTTTTATTTATTGTCGAACGGCATTTTTTTATTTATTGTCGAACGGCATTTTTTTATTTATTGTCGAACGGCATTTTTTTATTTATTGTCGAACGGCATTTTTTTATTTATTGTCGAACGGCATTTTTTTATTTATTGTCGAACGGTATTTTTTTATTTATCGTCGAACGGTATTTTTTTATTTATTGTCGAACGGTATTTTTTTATTTATTGTCGAACGGTATTTTTTTATTTATTGTCGAACGGTATTTTTTTATTTATTGTCGAACGGTATTTTTTTATTTATTGTCGAACGGTATTTTTTATTTATTGTCGAACGGTATTTTTTATTTATTGTCGAACGGTATTTTTTTATTTATTGTCGAACGGTATTTTTTTATTTATTGTCGAACGGTATTTTTTATTTATTGTCGAACGGTATTTTTTTATTTATCGTCGAACGGTATTTTTTATTTATCGTCGAACGGTATTTTTTATTTATTATATTTTTTTATTTATCGTCGAACGGTATTTTTTATTTATTGTCGAACGGTATTTTTTATTTATTGTCGAACGGTATTTTTTTATTTATTGTCGAACGGTATTTTTTATTTATCGTCGAACGGTATTTTTTATTTATTGTCGAACGGTATTTTTTTATTTATTGTCGAACGGTATTTTTTTATTTATTGTCGAACGGTATTTTTTTATTTATTGTCGAACGGCATTTTTTTATTTATTGTCGAACGGTATTTTTTTATTTATTGTCGAACGGTATTTTTTTATTTATTGTCGAACGGTATTTTTTTATTTATTGTCGAACGGTATTTTTTTATTTATTGTCGAACGGCATTTTTTTATTTATTGTCGAACGGCATTTTTTTATTTATTGTCGAACGGCATTTTTTTATTTATTGTCGAACGGCATTTTTTTTATTTATCGTCGAACGGCATTTTTTATTTATTGTCGAACGGTATTTTTTATTTATTGTCGAACGGTATTTTTTTATTTATTGTCGAACGGTATTTTTTTATTTATTGTCGAACGGTATTTTTTTATTTATTGTCGAACGGTATTTTTTTATTTATTGTCGAACGGTATTTTTTTATTTATTGTCGAACGGCATTTTTTTATTTATTGTCGAACGGTATTTTTTTATTTATTGTCGAACGGTTTTATCGTCGAACGGCATTTTTTATTTATTGTCGAACGGCATTTTTTATTTATTGTCGAACGGCATTTTTTATTTATTGTCGAACGGCATTTTTTTATTTATTGTCGAACGGCATTTTTTATTTATTGTCGAACGGCATTTTTTTTTATTTATTGTCGAACGGCATTTTTTTTTATTTATTGTCGAACGGCATTTTTTATTTATTGTCGAACGGTATTTTTTATTTATTGTCGAACGGCATTTTTTTTTTATTGTCGAACGGCATTTTTTTATTTATTGTCGAACGGTATTTTTTTATTTATTGTCGAACGGTATTTTTTTATTTATTGTCGAACGGCATTTTTTATTTATTGTCGAACGGTATTTTTTTATTTATTGTCGAACGGCATTTTTTTATTTATTGTCGAACGGTATTTTTTATTTATTGTCGAACGGCATTTTTTTATTTATTGTCGAACGGTATTTTTTATTTATTGTCGAACGGCATTTTTTATTTATTGTCGAACGGCATTTTTTTATTTATTGTCGAACGGCATTTTTTTATTTATTGTCGAACGGCATTTTTTTTTATTGTCGAACGGTATTTTTTATTTATTGTCGAACGGCATTTTTTATTTATTGTCGAACGGCATTTTTTATTTATTGTCGAACGGTATTTTTTATTTATTGTCGAACGGCATTTTTTATTTATTGTCGAACGGCATTTTTATTTATTGTCGAACGGCATTTTTTATTGTTTTTTTATTTATTGTCGAACGGCATTTTTTTATTTATTGTCGAACGGTTTTTTATTTTTTCGAACGGTATTTTTTTATTTATTGTCGAACGGCATTTTTTTATTTATTGTCGAACGGTATTTTTTTATTTATTGTCGAACGGCATTTTTTTTATTGTCGAACGGTATTTATTGTCGAACGGCATTTTTTTATTTATTGTCGAACGGCATTTTTTTATTTATTGTCGAACGGTATTTTTTTATTTATTGTCGAACGGCATTTTTTTATTTATTGTCGAACGGTATTTTTTATTTATTGTCGAACGGCATTTTTTTATTTATTGTCGAACGGCATTTTTTATTTATTGTCGAACGGTATTTTTTTATTTATTGTCGAACGGCATTTTTTTATTTATTGTCGAACGGCATTTTTTTATTTATTGTCGAACGGCATTTTTTTATTTATTGTCGAACGGCATTTTTTTATTTATTGTCGAACGGCATTTTTTTATTTATTGTCGAACGGCATTTTTTTATTTATTGTCGAACGGTATTTTTTTATTTATTGTCGAACGGTATTTTTTTATTTATTGTCGAACGGTATTTTTTTATTTATTGTCGAACGGCATTTTTTATTTCAAATTTAATACATCGACTTGAGTTTTTAATCAATATGTGATCAAAATTTAAGCTAAATTTGATGAACTCGTTTTTGACCGCATATTTCGAGCAAATAATTGCACGCGAGGATGGTTTTACGCTAATACGCCTTAAATGTTACGGCTATAACGCCGGTAATTAGATTCTATTGCACTGGATGTCAATAAACGGTTTCACGGGTTTTTAATTTCATGCCCATCACTGTTCGCGTATATTTAAACGCCGCTAAATGCGCGTTATGCGACGAAGAGCTCAGCTGTGCTCTGATGGCGTTTGGCGACTTGCAGGCGGGATCTAAAAGCATTCCCGACGTACGGCGCACAGATACGATAGGCTAACAACGGAACTGACAACCTGTGTTTGTATTTTATCGCTTAACTTGTACCGATGTGTTTGGGAATCGAAGAAACGTATTGGGAAATGACTTTCTCAGTCCGCTGTGGCAAATGAATTCTGTGTTAAGGATCGAACCAGTGATCACCTAAAGGGCATTTTTACTTTTCAACGTACGACCGTTTTGTGGTTAAACATTTATTTTTCAGAATTTTTGGGATCCAAAAATGGCTTTTGGTGTTCACTTGGATGTGTGTGTGTGTGTGTGTGTGTGTGTGTGTGTGCGTGCGTGCGTGCGCGCGCGTGTGTGTTGTGTTGTGTGTGTATATTATGTGTGCGTGCGCGTGTATGTATTGTGTGTGTGTGTGTGTGTGTGTGTGCGCGCGCGCGCGTTGTCTGTTGTGTGTGTGCGTGTATGTCTGTTGTGTGTGTGTGTGTGTGTGTGTGCTCGTGTGTTTTGTGTGTTTGTGTGCGTGTGTGTGTGTGTGCGTATGTCTGTTGTGTGTGTGTGTTGTGTGTATGTGTGTATGTTGTGTGTGTGTGTGTGTTGTGTGTATGTGCGCGCGCGCGTGCGCGCGTATGCGCATTGTGTGTGTGTGTGCGTGTGTGTGTGTGCGAATATGTCTGTGTGTGTGTGTGTATGTGTGTGCGTGCGCGTGTGTGTATGTATGTGTGTGTGTGTATGTGCGTGTACGCGCGTGTGTGTGTTGTGTGTATGTGCGTGCGCGCGTGCGAGAGTATGTCTGTTGTGTGTGTGTGTGTGTGTGTGTGTGTGTGTGTGTGTGTGCGTGTGAGCGCGAATATGTCTATTGTGTGTGTGTGTATGTGTGTGTGCGCGCGCGCGTGAGTATGTCTGTTGTGTGTGTGCGTGCGCGCGCGTGTGTGTGTGTTGTGTGTTGTGTTGTGTGTGTGCATTACGTGCGTGTGTGTGTGTGCGTGCGTGCGAGCGCGAGTATGTCTGTTGTGTGTGTGTGTGTGTGCTCGCGCGTTTTGTGTGTTTGTGTGCGTGTGCGCGCGCGTGTGTGTTGTATTTTGTGTGTGTTGTATGTTGTGTGTGTGTGTGTGTGTGTGTGTGCGAGCGCGCGCGAGTATGTCTGTTGTGTGTGTGTGTGTGTGTGCGCGCGCGTGCGAGCGAGTATGTCTGTTGTGTGTGTGTGTGTGTGTGTGTGTGCACAGCGCGCGTGCGTGCGAGCGAGTATGTCTGTTGTGTGTGTGCGCGCTCACAGGTGTGATAAGTGAAAGGGTTATTAACACACAAGTTTTTCTGATTTTATTGAAAATTAGCAAACAAAACTTATTTAGTTGTTTATCCTATATTTCCTTAAAAATCCTATTGCATAAATGTGCAATATTGCATGAATGAAATATTGATGTTGCAATATATTCTTAACAATGTAGTTTTAAAGTATAAAGTCATTATGTATGCACTCTTAACACAGCTTCTGATAGCAAAATCATATTTTCAAAAAGTATAAGATAAATCATACGAACATTATACATAAGTTTAACAAAACATTCGTGTATGTTGTGTATTAAATACATTACAGCACCGATTATCCGAACGTCGTTTATACGAATAATCAATAACCTGAACCATATAAAAGGTTATTTTTAACTAAACACTATTACCAAACTGCGTACTGCAATTTAAATTACACAACAGTTAATAAAGTGGTCATTAAAATTTATTATAATGGCATTTTAAA
>CM040189.1:115231736-115234236 GCA_022606455.1 Callitettix versicolor
AGATCTGGTGAGTAAGGCGGATGGCCAAGCAGTTCAAACCGTAATTTTGGATTTTCGCCATGGCAACCGCTGAGGTGTGAGACGGTGCGTTGTCTTGGTGAAACAGGATTTTCTTTTTCTGCAAATGTGGCCGTTTTTCCGCAAGTTCTGACTTCAGCTTGTCAAGTAATGATGCGTAGTATGCTCCTGTAATGGTTTTTCCTTTTTGAAGATAGTTAATTAAAGTAACTACATGACTATCCCAAAAAACAGTCGCCATCACTTTCCCAGCCGAAAAAACAGTTTTTGCTTTTTTTGGAGCCGGTTCCCCCTTTGCAGTCCACTGTTTGGACTGTATTTTTGTTTCGGGCGTATAATGGTGTATCCAAGTTTCATCTACAGTAATTAATCGGCGCCAAAACTGGGATTTATTGCGCCTAAACTGCGCCAACAGAGCATTGGAAATGTTCATTCGAACACGTTTTTGGTCTAACGTGAGCAAACGGGGCACCCAACGCGCGGACAGCTTTCTCATGTCTAAATGTTGATTTAATATGTGACAAACACGTTCTTTTGACATGTTCATAACGTCTGCTATCTCTCTCACTTTAATTCGGCGGTCATCTAGCACTATTTGGTGAAATTTGGCGATGTTTTCGTCGGTAGTTGCAGTTTTTGGACGTCCCGAACGTTCATCGTCTCCCAAGCTCTTACGGCCACGTTTAAATTCAGCTGCCCAAAATTTCACTGTGGTAAATGATGGTGCAGAGTCCCCATACACAGAATCCAACTCATCTTTGATTTGCGTTGGCGTATTGCCTTTCAAAAACAAATATTTAATGACAGCTCGATACTCGATTTTGTCAATTTTCATAAAAATACTCACATCAACTCACTCAAACGACTGTTACGTAACAACTGCGCGTCCAAAATGGCTGAAACTTTGGTGAGTAACTGTCAACAGATGAACAACGAAATTCGAGTGCTGCCACCGACGAGTGCTGCTATCTTCATGTTGAGGTCGGAAACTTATCAGACAACCCTCGTATATATGACGTATGAAATACGTGGTAATTATTCATTTCCTTATTGGTACATGAACGAAAAGGAAAAGAGGTTAGGTTGTTTTTTCATGAAATTAAACGTAAAAAAACATGAATCCTATAAATAAAATAATTTAAACAATAATATTACCTAGTATTTAATTACTATAATACACTATTTTGTTTAATTCAGTGCTTGTATTTTAAAATTATCATATATTATTTCTGGAGTCAACATCCCTTTTTTTCATCACATACTATTCGTACATCCATAAATGAGGTATCTTTAGAAAACATTTTAACCGGCTTCTGACATTGCGAAATGATTTTGCGCTGAAACTTACTGTTTGTGGAAAATTTTAATATAAAAGGTCAAACTACGGCAAAACGGGATCATGGATGCGCATGCGCGGCATCACAAATGAAACAATATTTTGTATATTTTACGAAGCTAACTTATTAATCGCGAATAGACAATCACATTAAAAATATACACTTTTTTGCATAACGTGCTTAGAATTATTCAATATTTACTTAAATGTCATTAAATTTATAGGTTATGTCTCGAATACTAGCATTTCGAATACAAAACATATGTTTTGAACACTGTTTTTACACAAATACGTATTTGTAATTTCTCCTTCCATCGTGCATTTATCTATTGTTAATACGGACATCGTAAAATACGAAGTATAATTAAAATTTGTAAATACTGTTAGAGGTTATCGAACATGTCTTTTCAATTGACTAGAAGGTTTCAATTAAACCTATTAGAATCTATTAAAATTGCGTTTGCTATCACTATAAACAATTTTTGATATTTTCAGTACAATTTGAACGTTAAATATGCAGATTTTATTCATACATATTATTTCTCGAGTCAACATCCCTTTTTCTCAGCACATACTATTCGTACAGGCATAAATGAGGTATCTTTATAATGATTTGTTAACCGGCTTCAGACATTGCAAAACGATTTTGCGCTAAAACTTACTGTTTGTGGAAAATTTTAACATAAAAGACACTTTTAACTGTCATAGGCAAAACGGCATCATGGATGCGCATGCGCGGCATCACAAATCGGACAAATTTTTTATAGTTTACGAAGCTAGCTTATTAATCACGAATAGACACACACACACACACACACACACACACACACACACACACACACACACACACACACACACACACACACATACATACATACATACACACATACATACATACACACACACACACACACACACACACATACACACACACACACACACACACACACACACACACACACACACACACACACACACACACACACATACACACACACACACACACATATATATATATACATACATACACACACACACACACACACACACACACACACACACACACACACACACACACACACACACACACACACACACACACACACACACACACACATACACACACACACACACACACACATACAC
>CM040189.1:115239236-115291736 GCA_022606455.1 Callitettix versicolor
ATAAATATTTATTTCCAATTAAATTGTTCAGTTTTAGAGAACTCCGTACCTTGTTTCCTGGCTTTAACAAAACTGTGGGAGTTTATGATTTGTTATGTTGTCCAGCCTGCAGTGGGTGTACGGGAATGGATATATCACGTCTTATTAACATATAACAGTCAAATTGTGTGTGTTTCTGAGCGATGAAACTCGAATCAGATGTCAAAAACGTGGCATGGGGGGAACGTCGGGTGAAACATGACTGTTGTTGGGAATTGATGGTAAATTTTGTAAAATATCTTCTTGTTTTATGAATGTTTCTAGATTTTTGAATTTTTGAATCTAATAAATTTAAACTGCCTTTCTTCTTTTCTTCTATTGTAAATTTTTTATTTTCGTGTATACGATTAATTTCTTCCAATATGAGCTGCCCTTTATCGCCTTTTGTATCTTTAACTATTACTAGTGAATCATCTTACATATTCCACACATTCAAACTTCTTTAATATTTTCGCTATTCTTTTTTCCCTATAAATCTTGGATAAAGAATTCACTTAAGATCCCTGATTTATGAGTATAGATATAGTTTTTGAAGATGGAGGTTCTCCGAAACGCGTCAACAAAAGTAAAATTTACGAAGCTAGGGAAGGAAGATCATTATACTGAACATAGTGACAATAATCCTAGCAGAAAAGAAGAAGAATATAAAAAGAATTAAAAAAAAGAGTATAGATATAGTTTTTGAAGATGGAGGTTCTCCGAAACGCGTCAACGAAAGTAGAATTTACGAAGCTAGGGAAGGCAGATCATTATACTCAACATAGTGACAATAATCCTACCAGAAAAGAAGAAGAATATAAAAAATTAAAAAAAAGAGTATAGATATAGTTTTTGAATATGGAGGTTCTCCAAAACGCGTCAACGAAAGTAGAATTTACGAAGCTAGGGAAGGCAGATCATTATACTCAACATAGTGACAATAATCCTAGCAGAAAATAAGAAGAATATAAAAAGAATTAAAAAAAAGAGTATAGATATAGTTTTTGAAGATGGAGGTTCTCCGAAACGCGTCAACGAAAGTAGAATTTACGAAGCTAGGGAAGGCAGATCATTATACTCAACATAGTGACAATAATCCTAGCAGAAAAGAAGAAGAATATAAAAAATTAAAAAAAAAGAGTATAGATATAGTTTTTGAAGATGGAGGTTCTCCGAAACGCGTCAACGAAAGTAGAATTTACGAAGCTAGGGAAGGCAGATCATTATACTCAACATAGTGACAATAATCCTAGCAGAAAAGAAGAAGAATATAAAAAATTAAAAAAAAAAGAGTATAGATATAGTTTTTGAAGATGGAGGTTCTCCGAAACGCGTCAACGAAAGTAGAATTTACGAAGCTAGGGAAGGCAGATCATTATACTGAACATATTGACAATAATTCTAGAAAAGAAGAAGAATATAAAAAATTAAAAAAAAAGAGTATTGATATAGTTTTTGAAGATGGAGGTTCTCCGAAACGCGTCAACGAAAGTAGAATTTACGAAGCTAGGGAAGGCAGATTATTATACTGAACATATTGACAATAATTCTAGAAAAGAAGAAGAACATAAAAAGAACCGTTCGTCCCATTTGCTGCGTATAAATGGGTACTATACGGCGCGAAACATATGCGTGCGGGTTATGTGGTACACAGCCTTGTTGTACACTTTCCATTAACGGTACAAGTTACAATTTCACGGTTATTTTCACAGAATTAATATTGTTTAGAAAACACGAAGGTTTCGTCACACGCCGATGTCCTCGTTTCCACACGTCTTCGGTATTGGATATTTTAGAATACAATCAGCAAGTAATGACTTACATAGATAGAATTATCGTTCACTTTCATGGATCCATTCTTGTCAGGTAAACTGTGTTGCAGGGAAATTTATTTTTGTAATGTTTTCAGCTTGGGAATAATATTTTAATGGGAGTAAGTTTGCGATAATATAGATAATATATTACATTACATTTGTGTGTTTTTAATTAGTAAATGTCAAACTTGTAAATACAACTTTGAATAGAAAAAAATGCAATCAGTAAATAGGCTTAATGGCTACATAGATTGAATTATTGTTCACTTTCATGAATCCATTTTTCTCAGAAACTTTGTTGCAAGGAAATTTATTTTTGTAATGTTTCCAGCTTAGGAATAATATTTTATTTGGAGTAGCCTATAAATAACACAGATTAATTCAGTATGGTTGGCTCTAATTAACGAATGTCAAACTTTTAAATTATAAACTTTGCCTAGAACACAATCAGTAAGTATGAATATACAGGTAGAATTATTGTCCACTTTCATGGATCCATTCTTTTCAGGTAAACTTTGTTGCAGGGAAATTTATTTTTGTAATGTTTCCAGCTTGAGAATAATATTTTATTTGGAGTAGCCTATATATAACACAGGTTAATTAAGTATTGTTGGATCTAATTAATAAATGTCAAACTTGTAAATACAACTTTGCCTATAATGCAATCAGTAAGTAATAACTTACATAGATAGAATTATCATTCACTTTCATGGATCTATTATTGTCAGTTAAACTGTGTTACAGGGAAATTTATTTTTGTAATGTTTCCAGTTTGGGAATAATATTTTATTTGGAGTAGCCTATATATAACACAGGTTAATTAAGTATTGTTGGATCTAATTAATAAATGTCAAACTTGTAAATACAACTTTGCCTATAATGCAATCAGTAAGTAATAACTTACATAGATAGAATTATCATTCACTTTCATGGATCCATTTTTGTCAGTTAAACTGTGTTACAGGGAAATTTATTTTTGTAATGTTTCCAGTTTGGGAATAATATTTTATTTGGAGTAGCCTATAAATAACACAGATTAATTAAGTATGGTTAGTTCTAATTAATAAATGTCAAACTTTTAAATTATAAACTTTGCCTAGAACACAATCAGTAAGTATGAATACACAGGTAGAGTTATTGCCCACTTTCATGGATCCATTCTTTTCAGGTAAACTGTGATGCAGGGAAATTTATTTTTGTAATGTTTCCAGCTTGGGAATAAAATGTTATTGGGAGCAATTATGCGGTATTTTGTAAGTTACACAGTTTAATTAAGTAGACCTATAGGTATTTTTAATTAATAAATACCTGAATTGTTAATTTTAAACTTTGTTTAGAATACAATTAATAAGTAATGACTATATATAGGTAGAGATATAAGAGTAGTTAAACTGTGATGCAGGGAAATTTATTTTAGCAAAGTTTTCAGTTTGGGAAACATAACCTAATTTAGAAGTAATTAGCAAATTTCTATTGTAAAAAGAGCTGTTGAAACAGTCATCATGTCAACACCCAGCACCGGGAGTTTGAAATGAGCTTCGACCCTAATCACTAGATCTTTAGGTATATGTATACACACACACACACACACACACACACACACACACACACACACACACACACACACACACACACACACACACATATATATATATATATATATATATATATATATAATTCAACTGTTTTGAAAAAACAGCTCTTACATCTTTAAAAATGTATAACTCATTTTAAATCTGATTTGACTGTCGCAATTAGCGTTGACAACTGTATATGTAACATTTTAAATTTTCAAAATCAGTTCAAAATCCGCCGACATGTAATTTGACTGCGGTCAGGGTTCATTTTCGTATTTTCAATCCAATTTGGAAGTTTTAATACGCTAATATATAGCCTATATATATATATATATATATATATATATATATATATATATATATATATATATATATATATATATTTATATATATATATATATATATATATTATATATATATATATATATATATATATATATATATATATATATATATATATATATATATGTATATGTACCCTAGGAAGTGCAGACTATCTGCACCTATTGAGAGGATTTAGACGTCCCTCGCGGTACCCGAGTCTAACACACACTTACACTTACGACTTTAACACTTTACACTCACACTTACATTTAGGAAGGCGATAATAGCCTCAATATGCTTTTCGCCTTAAAATAACAAAACAATATATATATATATATATATATATATATATATATATAAAGAGGTCAAAAAAATATTTTTGGAAAAATTGCTCATATCACGTCAGCGAAACAGTTTTTACCGCGGTTATTATAAAGAGGTTAGGTTTAACAATTTATTAATAGCTAATGATTGTCAAACTTGTATAAGTTATAACCTTTCCACGGTCATGCACTTATGTAGGATAAATTTCACAAAATATTACACAAACTTTCTAGCATTCAATAATTTCTTCCGGAATATGTTTGCTTAGCCGCCTCGGTGGCCTAGTGGATAGCGTACTAGGACTAGGCTTTCACCCCGAGTACCCGGGTTCGATTCCCGGCGAGGGCTTGGCATTTTCATACGCTATAAATCATCCCATCGTCTGCATTAGCCCAAGTGTGTACAATAGTCGGACGTTAAACATAAAAAAAAAACAAAAATCCAGTTCAGAGACTGTTCACGGAAAGCCTAAATAACAGTTAAAAAAGTGTTCATCGAAATTCCGTGTGTACCAAAATTTAAATAAAAATTTACGGTTTCAGAGTACGTTAAATTGAAGGAACAAAACGATTTTCAATTTGCGAAATTTGTAGGGCCTAAAATATTTTGATTTTTGAATCAATTTTTATATTTGGTAAATTTTTTAGCTAGCCGCGCCACCAATCAATGAAAATTCACTGTAATTTAAATGTGTTAAACTGACTTGCTCAAATATCGAACAACGAAATCCGTGAAGTTTTTTTTAAAATTCCAGTTTCACTCAACCTACATAATCAGGCAAGTGATGCGTTTACTGGAATAATAATTTAAATTTAAAAGTTTTCTAATTATTTGTTCGAGCTTCATTAAGACATTTCGCCATCTTGTTTGCATTAATTAACGATTATCAGCAATATTATTCATACAGTAACTAGTTAGTTGCCAATATTGTTAAAAAGATTTAATATATGCCAATGTATGCGAGCCATTACCTAATTACACCATGGTGCCTGCTGTAGTTGTTCGGCGATAGCGGGTCCAAACTGAAGAAACCTGATTTCACTGCAGTAATTAGCGTTTAAAAACTATGCAGGCCCTAACATTTTAAATTTTCAATATCCGTTAGAACTAAGAAATGTATATTACGGCGGTCAGGGTTCATTTTTGTATTTTCAATCTAATTTGATAGATCTGAAACGCTAATATATGCAGATTTTAATGCTGTTTATGATTTCAGAAAATACTTCTGGAAATTTGCTCCCATCACGTCAGCGAGACAGTTTTGCGGCTGTTATTAGACGTTAAAACAGGTTAGGTTTGACAGTTTATTTGATACAGGCAGGCGTTGAGTGAAATTTCATTGTAAATCGCGCACTTTTCCCGTTTCAAAAATAAAACAACCCGTTAAAAATTGCCGGAAAATTTGTTCGATTTTTAAAAACCGTTTTATCAAATGTTAATCGTGTATGAAAAGTAATGTATCGATACTGTCACTACATAATGGTATGGGGAAAAGTATCGATACTGTAGAAAAATCGAAAAGAATTTACCGATATTAGTAGGTATCGAACAGAAGTATCGAAAGAAATATGGCGCAAACATCAAAGGCCTTTAATAGATAATTTATATATTAGACTGTATTACTTCTTATTAAAAGCAGACTAATATATCGGAAAAAGTGTCAATATTGCAGAATAATCGAAAAAAATTAACAAAACACACACACACACACACACACACACACACACACACACACACACACACACACACACACACACACACACACACACACACACACACACACACACACACACACACACACACACACACACACACACACACACACACACACACACACACACACACACACACACACACACACACAAACACACACACACACAACACACACACACACACACACACACACACACACACACACACACACACACACACACACACACACACACACACACACACACACACACACACACACACACACACACACACACACACACACACACACACACACACACACACACACACACACACACACACACACACACACACACACACAATCACCCAAACAAACACACACACATACAAACACACCATACACACGCGCTCGCTCACAAACACACACGCGCGCGCACAAACACACACACTTACAACCACACCCACACAAACACACACCACACACAAACACACAACACACACACACACACACACACACACACACACACACACACACATATACACATAAACACACACACATAGAAACACACACACACAAACACACACCACACACAAACACACTACTCTACACAACTAACGCTAAAGTGTAAAGCGACCCGTGCTGATGCAGTGAATGACGACACCGGCGTAATGGTGTATCAAACGGAACCCTGCGAGACCTGGCGACCTCCCAGTGTACCCATGCACGCGGGGCTCTATGCGGGCGGATATAGTTTCCGCAGCTACTCATGTTCCTATGCGTATGAATGTAATAGAATAGAATGAGCGGGAACTCAAAGCACAACAAAAAACAAGCATCTGCGAGTACGTTAATAACGAATTGGGAAATCACCAATTAGACGTGGAGGAGTTACCCACCTTGAATCCCTTCAAATCCTAGACTTTATGAAGAGGCTATTACTGGAGAAGGCGCTGTAACTGAGCGTCTCAGGAATACAGTAAGGGGCACAATGGATCTACTAGGACGCAGTGCAATAGTAATCCATTCAATCACGCAAGCTTATTCAAATAATATTACCATACCTTATTACCAATGTCGATATTAGTAATAGTGTCGAATAAAAAATACCATCGAAAGAAAATTATCGATATATTATTGGTATCGAATTATCGGTTTCCTCCCTAGTCCTAGGGCAGATCCAGCCACTTTCACAAGGGTGTGTGTGTGTGTGTGTGTGTGTGTGTGTGTGTGTGTGTGTGTGTGTGTGTGTGTGTGTGTGTGTGTGTGTGTGTGTGTGTGTGTGTGTGTGTGTGTGTGTGTGTGTGTGTGTGTGTTTGTGTGTGTGTGTGTGTGTGTGTGTGTGTGTGTGTGTGTGTATATATATATATATATGTGTGTGTGTGTGTGTGTGTGTGTGTGGTGTGTGTGTGTGTGTGTGTGTGTGTGTGTGTGTGTGTGTGTGTGTGTGTGTGTGTGTGTGTGTGTGTGTGTGTGTGTGTGTGTGTGTGTGTGTGTGTTTACTGACCCAAGAGTAAACCTGGTAATACATAAAATATTATTACAATTTGCAATAGATTCATGCACTGCACTGTGCAGTAATTTCATATGCTTTAAAGTAGTCTTGACCTCTACTGGGTAATAAATGTGTACGGTAAAATATAACAAAAATAATATTCACTGTAGTATACATAGATTTATTTTGGAGAGTCCCTGTCACATTGAATACATAAAATTAAATATTTAAATTAATATTAATCAGAATTATAAAAATGAAAATACATTCTTTTTAAATTCTTTTTCTTTTCTGCTGGGATTATTGCCACTATGTTCGGTATAATGATCTGCCTTCCCTAGCTTCGTCAATTCTATTTTCGTTGACGCGTTTCGGAGAACCTCCATCTTCAAAAAAGCGTTTTGAAGATGGAGGTTCTCCGAAACGCGTCAACAAAAGTAGAATTTACGAAGCTTTGGAAAGCATATCATTATACTGAACATAATGAAAATACACTTTACTAAGTTCGTGGTTTTAATTGATAATTCACTTCAGATAACGAAGTCTAACATTCATTTTTTAACTTCGCGAATTCATCAACAATTTTCTTTGAGTCGATTTTATCTGCTATTTCTCTGTTCGCACTCATGTCCGTCGTGTCCACGCTTCCGCTTCTAACAAATGTGTGCGTACTTATTCCATCTCCCCCCTTTTTCTTCAAGGTTAAGTTAAACTTTAATCATTTCCGCTGTACCCGTGCATGCAGGATTCAGGACACGCGTTTCAGTACAAAAGTAAAATTATGCCAATATTTATTTATTTTATTACGCATTTTTATTTTACTTAGACTTGATTAGATTCAAACTACAGGAAGGGATAATACAACCCCAGGCACTGCTATCAACAGACCTATTGTGCAACTAAACCTCTTGAGTACTAGTTTAGCAGACTGATGCCCTTGGTAAGTTCCAACAATCCACTGACTAGTTCATCCTACTGAAGATCCCTAGGGTCTTAGAAACTAAAACCCCCAGTCTCCATTTTTTTTTTTTTAACGTCCAACTATTGTGCAAACGTGGGCTAATGCAGACGATTGGATGATTTATAGCAAATGAAAATGTCAAGCCTTGGCCGGGAATCGAACCCGGGTCCTCGGGGTGAAAGCCCAGTACGCTATCAACTAGGCCACCGAGGCGGCTCCCTCAGTCTCCAACCAGCAAGAGCTTCGCAATCAAGGATTATGTGTCCTTGATAACCTGCACACGGTTTCACCATAGTACATACCTATCCTGTTCATGTGCTCCCTTAGACCAGTGCTCAGTAATAAGACCCATGATTTTCCTGAGTTGTTCACTGCTCAAGACGTCTGCTGCCTCTTTAAGCCCTTCATATAAAAGCATGTTTAAGATGCTTATGTGAATGCCCGTGAAGGTTATCTTATCTTGCCTGGTGTTGCTTATTAATCCACCTATTAATAGCAGACCTGGCCAACTACAGAGATACCTAAAGCCATGTCGACTCATGTCCGATGGACTCAGGTGCATCTCAGTCCAGCCAGTCGGTCTGCCTCCTCGTTCCCTTTATCTCCCAGTAAAAGTTACCCGGTTACGCAGGAACAGAGCGTTGAGGTTCTTCCGATCATAAATTTATTTTACTAAATTAGGTAACTAATGAATTCGTATTGTCTCAAATAGATTCCTATTCCAAAGGGAGATCTGCAACCCCTCTGGATCCGCCCTCTCAGTGTGATACCACCCTTAAAGGAGCGGAACAACGCTAACAGTATGGAAATGTTTGCGCAAAGTTATTCCCGCAGCGAGATATTTACACAGTTTATAACCGTCGTAACATATAAATTACTAAAAAAAACAACAAGTATTTTCGAAAATCGTAAAGCTTAACGGCGTTTAGCAGCCGTCCAATTAGCATACGCGAGCTTCGCGCGAGTCCCACCAGAGACCGCCACATTGTTTTACGTTTACGCTTTATTGACCGTAATCTCGACACATTATATTATAACATATTTGTACTTTTTTCAATCATACTAAATCAAATTCAAAACGGCTCTTAGCGAAATTAATTTGCCCGGGAATTTCGCGTCCGCGACGGACGAGCCGGTGCGGATTTATGGGCGTTTTATTTAAATGTAAACCCGTCGAGGGGCGATGTGCCATTAGAGGGGATACGTTTAGCTTTACGGTGCCGGTTTAAGTACGGTCATTTTACGGTGGGACGGCGAATTCGGTCGTGAAATATTTCATGCGCTGATTTAGTTTGAAGTAATAGTTTTATGACTGCGTGGTAAGAGGAATTGTCGTAGCGCAATTACGGGCCGATTTATAAGTTTTGTGTAAATTAATTGGGGGGGGGGGTTCCGACTCGCAGTGCAATAAAGTATTACGCGATTTGTCAAACAATTTTAATACTTCACTTCGGAGTGTTCAGTTTTATATAAACTGAACGGTAGGCTAAACGTGTTATCTGTAACTTTTATAAAACTTGTTATCTATAACGTCTATAAAACTTGTTATCTATAACGTCTATAAAACTTGTTATCTATAACGTCTATAAAACTTGTTATCTATAACGTCTATAAAACTTGTTATCTATAACGTCTATAAAACTTGTTATCTGTAACGTCTATAAAACTTGTTATCTGTAACGTCTATAAAACTTGTTATCTATAACGTCTATAAAACTTGTTATCTATAACGTCTATAAAACTTGTTATCTATAACGTCTATAAAACTTGTTATCTATAACGTCTATAAAACTTGTTATCTGTAACTTTTATAAAACTTGTTATCTATAACGTCTATAAAACTTGTTATCTATAACGTCTATAAAACTTGTTATCTGTAACTTTTATAAAACTTGTTATCTATAACGTCTATAAAACTTGTCATCTATAACGTCTATAAAACGTGTTATCTGTAACTTTTATAAAACTTGTTATCTATAACGTCTATAAAACTTGTTATCTATAACGTCTATAAAACTTGTTATCTATAACGTCTATAAAACTTGTTATCTATAACGTCTATAAAACGTGTTATCTTGTTATCTGTAACGTCTATAAAACTTGTTATCTGTAACTTTTATAAAACTTGTAACGTCTATAAAACTTGTTATCTGTAACGTCGTATAAAATTATAATCGTCTATAAAACTTGTTATCTGTAACGTCTATAAAACTTGTTATCTATAACGTCTATAAAACTTGTTATCTGTAACGTCTATAAAAAAACTTTGTCATCTATAACGTCTATAAAACTTGTTTGTCATCTATAACGTCTATAAAACTGTAACGTCTATAAAATTTGTCATCTATAACGTCTATAAAACTTGTTATCTGTAACGTCTATAAAACTTGTTATCTATAACGTCTATAAAACTTGTTATCGTCTATAAAACTTGTTATCTATAACGTCTATAAAACTTGTTATCTGTAACGTCTATAAAACTTGTTATCTATAACGTCTATAAAACTTGTTATCTATAACGTCTATAAAACTTCTTATCTATGTTATCTATAACTTCTATAAAACTTGTTATCTATAACGTCTATAAAACTTGTTATCTGTAACTTTTATAAAACTTGTTATCTATAACGTCTATAAAACTTGTTATCTATAACGTCTATAAAACTTGTTATCTATAACGTCTATAAAACTTGTTATCTATAACGTCTATAAAACTTGTTATCTATAACGTCTATAAAACTTGTTATCTATAACGTCTATAAAACGTGTTATCTGTAACTTTTATAAAACTTGTTATCTATAACGTCTATAAAACTTGTTATCTGTAACTTTTATAAAACTTGTTATCTATAACGTCTATAAAACTTGTTATCTATAACGTCTATAAAACTTGTCATCTATAACGTCTATAAAACTTGTTATCTATAACGTCTATAAAACTTGTTATCTGTAACGTCTATAAAACTTGTTTATCTGTAACGTCTATAAAATCTTAACGTCTATCTGTTATCTATAACGTCTATAAAACTTGTAACGTCTATAAAACTTGTTATCTGTAACGTCTATAAAACTTGTTATCTGTAACGTCTATAAAACTTGTTATCTATAACGTCTATAAAACTTGTTATCTATAACGTCTATAAAACTTGTTATCTGTAACGTCTATAAAACTTGTTATCTATAACGTCTATAAAACTTGTTATCTACGTCTATAAAACTTGTTATCTGTAACGTCTATAAAACTTGTTATCTATAACGTCTATAAAACTTGTTATCTATAACGTCTATAAAACTTGTTATCTGTAACGTCTATAAAACTTGTTATCTGTAACGTCTATAAAACTTGTTATCTGTAACGTCTATAAAACTTGTTATCTGTAACGTCTATAAAACTTGTTATCTGTAACGTCTATAAAACTTGTTATCTATAAAACTTGTTATCTATAACGTCTATAAAACTTGTTATCTGTAACGTCTATAAAACTTGTTATCTGTAACGTCTATAAAACTTGTTATCTGTAACGTCTATAAAACTTGTTATCTGTAACGTCTATAAAAAACTTGTTATCTATAACGTCTATAAAACTAAACTTGTGTTATCTATAACGTCTATAAAACTTGTTATCTATAACGTCTATAAAACTTGTTATCTATAACGTCTATAAAACTTGTTATCTATAACGTCTATAAAACTTGTTATCTATAACGTCTATAAAACTTGTTATCTATAACGTCTATAAAACTTGTTATCTATAACGTCTATAAAACTTGTTATCTGTAACGTCTATAAAACTTGTTATCTATAACGTCTATAAAACTTGTTATCTGTAACGTCTATAAAACTTGTTATCTGTAACGTCTATAAAACTTGTTATCTGTAACGTCTATAAAACTTGTTATCTGTAACGTCTATAAAACTTGTTATCTGTAACGTCTATAAAACTTGTTATCTGTAACGTCTATAAAACTTGTTATCTGTAAACGTCTATAAAACTTGTTATAACGTCTATAAAACTTGTTATCTGTAACGTCTATAAAACTTGTTATCTGTAACGTCTATAAAACTTATAAAACTTATCTGTAACGTCTATAAAACTTGTTATCTGTAACGTCTATAAAACTTGTTATCTGTAACGTCTATAAAACTTGTTATCTGTAACGTCTATAAAACTTGTTATCTGTAACGTCTATAAAACTTGTTATCTGTAACGTCTATAAAACTTGTTATCTGTAACGTCTATAAAACTTGTTATCTGTAAAACTTGTCTATAAAACTTGTTATCTGTAACGTCTATAAAACTTGTTATCTATAACGTCTATAAAACTTGTTATCTGTAACGTCTATAAAACTTGTTATCTGTAACGTCTATAAAACTTGTTATCTGTAACGTCTATAAAACTTGTTATCTGTAACGTCTATAAAACTTGTTATCTGTAACGTCTATAAAACTTGTTATCTATAACGTCTATAAAACTTGTTATCTATAACGTCTATAAAATTTGTCATCTATAACGTCTATAAAACTTGTTATCTATAACGTCTATAAAATTTGTCATCTATAACGTCTATAAAACGTGTTATCTGTAACTTTTATAAAACTTGTTATCTATAACGTCTATAAAACTTGTTATCTATAACGTCTATAAAACTTGTTATCTGTAACGTCTATAAAACTTGTTATCTGTAACGTCTATAAAACTTGTTATCTATAACGTCTATAAAACTTGTTATCTGTAACGTCTATAAAACTTGTTATCTGTAACGTCTATAAAACTTGTTATCTGTAACGTCTATAAAACTTGTTATCTATAACGTCTATAAAACTTGTTATCTGTAACGTCTATAAAACTTGTTATCTGTAACGTCTATAAAACTTGTTATCTGTAACGTCTATAAAACTTGTTATCTGTAACGTCTATAAAACTTGTTATCTATAACGTCTATAAAACTTGTTATCTGTAACGTCTATAAAACTTGTTATCTGTAACGTCTATAAAACTTGTTATCTATAACGTCTATAAAACTTGTTATCTATAACGTCTATAAAACTTGTTATCTATAACGTCTATAAAATTTGTCATCTTTAACGTCTATAAAACTTGTTATCTATAACGTCTATAAAACTTGTTATCTGTAACGTCTATAAAACTTGTTATCTGTAACGTCTATAAAACTTGTTATCTGTAACGTCTATAAAACTTGTTATCTGTAACGTCTATAAAACTTGTTATCTATAACGTCTATAAAACTTGTTATCTATAACGTCTATAAAATTTGTCATCTTTAACGTCTATAAAACTTGTTATCTATAACGTCTATAAAATTTGTCATCTATAATATCTATAAAACGTGTTATCTGTAACTTTTATAAAACTTGTTATCTATAACGTCTATAAAACGTGTTATCTGTAACTTCTATAAAACGTGTTATCTGTAACTTCTATAAAACTTGTTATCTGTAACTTTTATAAAACTTGTTATCTATAACGTCTATAAAACGTGTTATCTGTAACTTCTATAAAACGTGTTATCTGTAACTTCTATAAAACTTGTTATCTATGACTTCTATAAAACTTGTTATCTATAACGTCTATAAAACGTGTTATCTGTAACTTCTATAAAACGTGTTATCTGTAACTTCTATAAAACGTGTTATCTGTAACTTCTATAAAACGTGTTATCTGTAACTTCTATAAAACTTGTTATCTATGACTTCTATAAAACTTGTTATCTATAACGTCTATAAAACGTGTTATCTGTTTTATAACGTTATAAACGAGTGTGGTGTGTGTGTGTGTGTGTGTGTGTGTGTGTGTGTGTGTGTGTGTGTGTGTGTGTGTGTGTGTGTGTGTGTGTGTGTGTTTTGTGTGTGTGTTTGTGTGTGTGTGTGTGTGTGTGTGTGTGTGTGTGTGTATGTGTGTTTGTGTGTTTGTGTGTGTGTGTGTGTGTGTGTGTGTGTGTGTGTGTGTGTGTGTGTGTGTGTGTGTGTGTGTGTGTGTGTGTGTGTGTGTGTGTTTGTTTGTGTGTGTGCATTTTGTGTCTGTGCACCGGCTAAACAGATAACACGTTTAGCCAACGTCTAGCCTACCGTTGGTATTTTCTTCAAAAACACAAACAAATAAAAACACGAGGATTTTTACGTTTCTATGCTTTGCTAGTGAAATTTTAGAACGTATATAAATTTTAGAAAAAAACCCGAGTTTTTTATAATTTTTTTTATTTTATATTAATTACAACTGAGGCGTGCCCCATCTAGTAATTTTGTGTTCACTGTGTGCTGGGGTGCAGTCCGACGGCTGGTCCCAATGTGTTTACGGCCTGGAGAGGTCAATTGGCTTGGTCCTCTTCAGCCTTCTTGTGATGTCACTGCGGCATAGTAGTTGGACAATCTCTGTATTATTATGCTGTTCTAACCTGCGATAATGCTTAACCGAGAGCTTTTTAATGACTTCCTGAACAGATTCAACACCTAGGTCCTTATGTATGTTTTCATTTCTCACACACCAAGGGGCGTTGACGATCGTTCTCAATACTTTATTTTGAAAAACTTGAATAATTTTACTATTGCTTTTTCTTGTACATCCCCAGAATGGTGCACCATAGGTCCATATTGGTCTTAGAACTTGCTTGTATAGCAGTATCTTGTTGGCTGTCGAAAGTTCTGAATTTCTGGTAGATGAACATCTACCAAAAGTAAACAAAATAGATAAACTAGACATTAGACCAGTAACGCTACAAGAACTAATAAACGAAATCAGTCAGAATTTACATCCTAAAAAAACCCGCGTTTTGAAATAAGTTTAATGTTTGAACGCAAGCAAGAGAAAAAATATTCACTTCTTTTTTAATAAACAAATTTTACATATTTGTAAAACTATAACCGGTTTTAAAGTTAATTGTGAAATCTTTTTTTTTGTCTTTCTAGAAAATTTTAAAATTTATGCAGCTTTTAATTCTGATTAGGCCGGTGGGGGGGCCTAAACGGAAGAGACTACGCATTCAAAACCTAACCTTTCGTTTTTTAACGTAAGTGCGGCCACTGAAAGCGTATTGAAGCTGAGCAGTTGCTTCTACTCTGATTTGGTTCGATTTTGAAGCCGACTCCGCTTCCCCCACCACGCTGACCACGCCTCCAAACTTATTATTTCTCGTTACCCAGGTTACCGTTGCCCAAGTTACGGTTTAAACATAGTAGTTTCCTGGAATCAGTTACAGCAGGACTAAATATTAAGATTTAAAAGATACAAACGCGTTCTTTAAACTGACTGAACTCCACTTCTGATTGCCGTTCGTCTTTATTCCGTTCAGCAGCGGCCTCGGTGGTCTAGTGGATAGCGTACTAGGCTTTCACCCCGAGGACCCGGGTTCGATTCCCAGCCAGGGCTTGGCATTTTCATACGCTATAAATCATCCCATCGTCTGCATTAGCCCAAGTGTGCACAATAGTCGGACGTTAAACACCCAAAAAAAAAGTAGGTGCAGCTAGTGTGCACCCCCTGCGGGGCATTCTGTGTAGAAGCACGACCCAGGACATAGCTAGTGAACTTTGTTGACAGATGTGTGTACAACGGTAGCGCGGTCCTTGAGAGAAAGTAGGCCTAAAGGACACACCTAGCCCATCCGACACCTGTCCTAAAACACCTACTGTCGATCATTAGGCCCCAGTAAGACAGTTAATGACAGGTTCGGGCGCGTTTTGTCGCCTGTCTTCATTGTTGGCAAGTAGGTTAAACGGGTAACTTCAGCTGGTTATTTGTCAAACTTAATAATTCTGTACACCTGTACGACACAGTTTTTTTGGTCCTTCAAAGGGCGATAATTATTTAAACTGTCAGCGTTAGCTGGTGAAAGTGGCGCCACTGATAATGCCAGTTAAATTGGCGATAAATTGAGATAAGAAGTTACAGATAAGTTTTATGGAAGTTACAGGTAACAAGTTTTATAAAAGTTATAGATAGGTTTTTTTTGAAAGTTACTGATAATAAGTTTTATGAAAGTTATAGATAAACAAGTTTTATAGAAGTTATAGATAAGAAGTTTTATAAAAGTTACCGATAACAAGTTTTAAGAAGTTATATATAACAAGTTTTATAAAAGTTACAGATAACACGTTTTATAAAAGGTACAGATAACACCTACGTTTTATAGACGTTATAGATAACAAGTTTTATAAAAGTTACAGATAACAAGTTTTATAGAAGTTACAGATAACACGTTTTATAGACGTTATAGATAACACGTTTTATAAAAGGTACAGATAACACCTACGTTTTGTAGACGTTATAGATAACAAGTTTTATAAAAGTTACAGATAACACGTTTTATAAAAGGTACAGACAACACGTTTTATAGTAGTTACAGATAACGCGTTTTATAAAAGTTACAGATAACAAGTTTTATAGAACTTACAAATAAAGCGTTTTATAAAAGTTACAGATAACAAGTTTTATAATAGTTACAGATAACACGTTTTATAGACGTTACAGATAACACGTTTTATAGACGTTATAGATAACAAGTTTTATAAAAGTTACAGATAACACGTTTTATAGACGTTATAGATAAAAAGTTTTATAAAAGTTACAGATAACACGTTTTATAGAAGTTACAGATAACACGTTTTATAAAAGTTACAGATAACACGTTTTATAGACGTTATAGATAACACGTTTTATAGAAGTTACAGATAACACGTTTTATAAAAGTTACAGATAACACGTTTTATAGACGTTATAGATAACACGTTTTATAAAAGTTACAGATAACACGTTTTATAGACGTTATAGATAACAAGTTTTATAAAAGTTACAGATAACACGTTTTATAGACGTTACAGATAACAAGTTTTATAAAAGTTACAGATAACACGTTTTATAGACGTTACAGATAACACGTTTTATAAAAGTTACAGATAACACGTTTTATAGACGTTATAGATAACACGTTTTATAAAAGTTACAGATAACACGTTTTATAGACGTTACAGATAACACGTTTTATAGACGTTACAGATAACACGTTTTATAAAAGTTACAGATAACACGTTTTATAGACGTTACAGATAACACGTTTTATAAAAGTTACAGATAACACGTTTTATAGACGTTACAGATAACAAGTTTTATAAAAGTTACAGATAACACGTTTTATAGACGTTACAGATAACAAGTTTTATAAAAGTTACAGATAACACGTTTTATAGACGTTATAGATAACACGTTTTATAAAAGTTACAGATAACACGTTTTATAGACGTTATAGATAACAAGTTTTATAAAAGTTACAGATAACACGTTTTATAGACGTTACAGATAACAAGTTTTATAAAGTTACAGATAACACGTTTTATAGACGTTACAGATAACAAGTTTTATAAAAGTTACAGATAACACGTTTTATAGACGTTACAGATAACAAGTTTTATAAAAGTTACAGATAACACGTTTTATAGACGTTACAGATAACACGTTTTATAAAAGTTACAGATAACACGTTTTATAGACGTTACAGATAACACGTTTTATAGACGTTACAGATAACACGTTTTATAAAAGTTACAGATAACACGTTTTATAGACGTTACAGATAACACGTTTTATAAAAGTTACAGATAACAAGTTTTATAAAAGTTACAGATAACACGTTTTATAGACGTTACAGATAACAAGTTTTATAAAAGTTACAGATAACACGTTTTATAGACGTTACAGATAACAAGTTTTATAAAAGTTGCAGATAACACGTTTTATAAAAGTTACAGATAACACGTTTTATAGACGTTACAGATAACAAGTTTTATAAAAGTTACAGATAACACGTTTTATAAAAGTTACAGATAACACGTTTTATAGACGTTACAGATAACACGTTTTATAGACGTTACAGATAACAAGTTTTATAAAAGTTACAGATAACACGTTTTATAGACGTTACAGATAACAAGTTTTATAAAAGTTACAGATAACACGTTTTATAGACGTTATAGATAACACGTTTTATAAAAGTTACAGATAACACGTTTTATAGACGTTATAGATAACAAGTTTTATAAAAGTTACAGATAACACGTTTTATAGACGTTACAGATAACAAGTTTTATAAAAGTTACAGATAACACGTTTTATAGACGTTACAGATAACAAGTTTTATAAAAGTTACAGATAACACGTTTTATAGACGTTACAGATAACAAGTTTTATAAAAGTTACAGATAACACGTTTTATAGACGTTACAGATAACACGTTTTATAAAAGTTACAGATAACACGTTTTATAGACGTTACAGATAACACGTTTTATAGACGTTACAGATAACACGTTTTATAAAAGTTACAGATAACACGTTTTATAGACGTTACAGATAACACGTTTTATAAAAGTTACAGATAACAAGTTTTATAAAAGTTACAGATAACACGTTTTATAGACGTTACAGATAACAAGTTTTATAAAAGTTACAGATAACACGTTTTATAGACGTTACAGATAACAAGTTTTATAAAAGTTGCAGATAACACGTTTTATAAAAGTTACAGATAACACGTTTTATAGACGTTACAGATAACAAGTTTTATAAAAGTTACAGATAACACGTTTTATAAAAGTTACAGATAACACGTTTTATAGACGTTACAGATAACACGTTTTATAGACGTTACAGATAACAAGTTTTATAAAAGTTACAGATAACACGTTTTATAGACGTTACAGATAACAAGTTTTATAAAAGTTACAGATAACACGTTTTATAGACGTTACAGATAACACGTTTTATAAAAGTTACAGATAACACGTTTTATAGACGTTACAGATAACACGTTTTATAGACGTTATAGATAACACGTTTTATAAAAGTTGCAGATAACAAGTTTTATATACGTTATAGATAACACGTTTTATAGACGTTACAGATAACAAGTTTTATAAAAGTTACAGATAACACGTTTTATAGACGTTACAGATAACACGTTTTATAAAAGTTACAGATAACACGTTTTATAGACGTTACAGATAACACGTTTTATAGACGTTACAGATAACAAGTTTTATAAAAGTTACAGATAACACGTTTTATAGACGTTACAGATAACAAGTTTTATAAAAGTTACAGATAACACGTTTTATAGACGTTACAGATAACACGTTTTATAAAAGTTACAGATAACACGTTTTATAGACGTTACAGATAACACGTTTTATAGACGTTACAGATAACACGTTTTATAAAAGTTACAGATAACACGTTTTATAGACGTTACAGATAACAAGTTTTATAAAAGTTACAGATAACACGTTTTATAAAAGTTACAGATAACACGTTTTATAGACGTTACAGATAACACGTTTTATAGACGTTACAGATAACAAGTTTTATAAAAGTTACAGATGACACGTTTTATAGACGTTACAGATAACACGTTTTATAGACGTTATAGATAACACGTTTTATAAAAGTTACAGATAACACGTTTTATAGACGTTACAGATAACAAGTTTTATAAAAGTTACAGATAACACGTTTTATATACGTTATAGATAACAAGTTTTATAAAAGTTACAGATAACACGTTTTATAGACGTTACAGATAACAAGTTTTATAAAAGTTGCAGATAACACGTTTTATAAAAGTTACAGATAACACGTTTTATAGACGTTACAGATAACAAGTTTTATAAAAGTTGCAGATAACAAGTTTTATAAAAGTTACAGATAACAGGTTTTATAGACGTTACAGATAACAAGTTTTATAAAAGTTGCAGATAACACGTTTTATAAAAGTTGCTGCGGGAGCAACTGCGGCTCGATTTAAGAACCTTTAGGTTCGCAATTCAGTGAAGCAGTAGACGATGCTTTAGCCACTTCGACCACCGAGCCCCACATCGAGCCGTTTTGAACGATTTTTATATGCCGTATGTGCCAACAATACATTTTTCGTAATTTTGATTCAATTCTATTCAAAATTGGCACAGAAATGATTTTTGTAATTGCTTGAATGAGTTTAGTTTGTCTAACTTGTTCAAAACGGTTTTCATTTTTAAAACTTGTATTATCTTAAACATTTGGAAAATCTGAATCACCGGAATCAGAATTCGTTTTAAATAAAATTTTAAAATGTTAAATGATGATTATTGATAACGGTGAATATACTAGGGTTGTCCGTAGAGTAAGGCGCTGTAGACGCTGCGAACGTTGTTACGCGGGATTCGGTTACCTTGGCTTGCAGCTTTGTTCCTCCGCTCCCAATCCCCACTCCGCGAGCGCTCTGCGACGCTCAGTCTTGGCTTGGTAGCCGTTAATAATGAAATTGCCTCTTCTGTCTCCCGTCAGGTGCGAATTACGCTCTGTGATTCGTTTTTTGTGTACAAAAAACACAGCGCCGGTGGACATTCATATCCAACTGTGTGAAGTCTACGGAGAAAAATGTACGAGCATACAACACGTGCGCAAATGGTGCAGAGAATTCAAAGACGGACTTTCATGACGAACAGCGTTCCGGACGTCCATCTGTTTCGGTCGAAATGATTGCGTAAGTGGAAGAAGCAAGGGTGACTGTTTGGGAGCCCTCCGAGATGATCGCTGATGTCAGAAAGACTTGCATTGATAAAATTTTGACAGACCATTTAGGGTATAGCAACATTTGTGTGCGAACTGGGTCCTAAGACAGCTTACAGCAGACCACAAACGGCAACGGAATTTCTTCAGGCCTACGAAATCGATGGCCAGAAATTCTTAGACTCCATTGTCACTGGGAACGAGACCTGGGTACACTATACGATATCGGATACGAAAGAACAATCACGTCAGTGGAAACAGCCAGAGTCGCCGAAGCCGCGGAAGTTCAGACAAACACTGTCTGCCGGCAAAGTCATGGCGAGCGTGTTTTGGGACAGGAAGGGGTTATTGTTGTGCGAATTCATGGATACCGGCACAACAATCAATGCTGATCGTTACTGTGAAACGTTCAGGAACCTTCGCCGCGCGATTCAAAACAAGCGGAGAGACATGCTCACGAATAGAGTTTGTTTCCATCAAGACTACGCTCGTCCGCACACCGCCCGTGTAACAACCGATCTCATCAACCAATTTGGATGGGATACTGTCACACATCCGCCCAAGTGGTTACGATCTTTTCCGTAATTTGAAGAAACACTTAGGTGGGACGCATTTCAGTACCGGAGAGGAGCTGAAAGAAAACGTTTTAAGCTACCTTCGCGGCGCGTCGGGAGAGTTTCCCGACTCAGGCATACAAAAGATTGTTCAACGTATGCAAAAATGCATCGATCTCAACGGCGATTATGTCGAAAAATAGAAAAAAGTGTAAGCTTTCCAAAAATGTATTATTTAATGCAAATAAACACGTTTTTCATTGTGAAAAATTATTGGGAACCTTATTTTACGGACAACCCTTGAATATTTTCAATTTATCGCAAGATAACAAAAATTATTAAATGTGTTTTTTTGATAATTTTTACCTCGACTGACGAAACGATTTTGCCGTACAACATTGTAAACATTATTTCAAAAAAACTTACCTAAATTTGCGTTTACCAAGTTCACTTTTTGGAAATTCGTCAGTCAGCGAGACAGCTGCGCATCACGGTTATTTTAACGGCCCGTTAAGTCCTGTTACATTAATTACTTCAAAAGCTTAGAAAAATCCCGAATCAATGTAACCCAACACTTTCTAACTACGCACTATACAACCGTACTCCATTTAACCGCAACCAGTTGGCGCTGGTAATGGACGACGTTTTCTGTACACTTCATTACCGACTAATTCACAATTAAATAACCCATTTAGCTGTATTTATTGTACCTGTTCTCCTACCGCTCCACGCGGCCGATAATGGCAACACTGTATTATAAGACAGCAGCATTGCCTAAGCGAGTTATTGTTAATAGATTGTTATAGCAAGGTATGCATAAATTTAAATAACTCGGCTTTCGCAGTCGTGGATTAAATAGAGACAGAGTTTGGAAAATGTGTCGACATTTTGTCGTCAGCTGAACGATAACTTTTGCGAATTTCTCTGCGTGATTCTCAGGCCTACTTGTAGATGGCGCAGTTTGTTTTATGATTTTTAGCAGAAATATTGTACAAAACGTTCGTGCGTTTCCGGAAACCTTCGTGTTTTGTAGGATTGCATCGTGATGTTTAACGAAGATATAAAGCAGTCGAGAATTCTATATATGTCAATGTAACGATTAAAATATAACAATTTGATATATCTGATCTGTCATGTAAGTTTTTAGTAGAGATTCAACAGGTTTCGGAGCCGTGAATACATCATCAGATTGTTAGTTGAAGAAATCGTTAAACATTAAAACAAAATACACATATCATAGATTTCACATACTACAAATATAATGACCATATAGGCCTACATCTGTATAGGTGCACATCTTAGCATGAACGATCACAGATTCGGGCCGTTTACTACGGAATGCAAAATTTGATCGAAATCTATTTATTAGTTTTTAAATAGTTCTCTTGTCTTAAGCGATATGGACAGACAACAAGAAAGAAACACATTTTGGGCTCGAACTCCTGTAAACGGAATCGTCTATCAAAAGTAACTACAGAATCGATTATTTCTCAATCACGAAAACTGGTTGATATGAATTTAACCATAAATTTCTTCAGTGCTATTTTCAGTAATATTGTTTCGTTAAATATCGATGGAATATTGTTTCAGTACCACGTTTATTTCACTATTGCCGGAATGTTAAATCAATATCGTTGGAATATTGTTTCAGTACCACGTTTATTTCACTATTGCCGGAATGTTAAATCAATATCGTTGGAAGATTGTTTCAGTACCACGTTTATTTCACTATTTCCGGAATGTTAAATCAATATCGTTAGAAGATTGTTTCAGTACCACGTTTATTTCACTATTTCCGGAATGTTAAATCAATATCGTTGGAAGATTGTTTCAGTACCACGTTTATTTCACTATTTCCGGAATGTTAAATCAATATCGTTGGAATAATCTTTCAGTACCACGTTTATTTCACTATTGCCGGAATGTTAAATCAATATCGTTCTAATAATGTTTCAGTACCACGTTTATTTCACTATTGTCGGAATGTTAAATCAATATCGTTGGAATAATGTTTCAGTACCACGTTTATTTCACTATTGCCGGAATGTTAAATCAATATTGTTGGAAGATTGTTTTAGTACCACGTTTATTTCACTATTGACGGAATGTTAAATCAGTATCGTTGGAATATTGTTTCAGTACCACGTTTATTTCACTATTGCCGGAATGTTAAATCAATATTGTTGCATATTGTTTCAGTACCACGTTTATTTTACTATTGCCGGAATGTTAAATCAATATTGTTGCATACTGTTTCAGTACAACGTTTATTTCACTATTGCCGGAATGTTAAATCAATATCGTTGGAATATTATTTCAGTACCACTTTTATTTCACTATTGTCGGAATGTTAAATCAATATCTTTGGAATATTATTTCAGTACCACGTTTATTTCACTATTTACGGAATTTTAAACAATATCTTTGGAATATTGTTTCAGTACCACGTTTATTTCACTATTTCCGGAATGTTAAAACAATACCGTTGGAATATTGTTTCAACCATTGTTTTGTTTAATGTTGTTGGAATATTACTTCAAAACCGGTATTGTTCAATATTGTTCTATACCATATTTTAGAAGTGCATTATTAAATTTATTTCATCAAACACAATTGAAAATTTCCAAGTTGTTATTATAAATTTATAAAAATGTAAGATGATAAAATAATTGTAGGCCTATTTAAATAAAATTTGTTCTTTTTCCAGAATCCTTTTAGTTTAGACTCAACTCGTTTAGGTAAGTTATTTTTAATTTTAATTACTTTGTTTACGTTGTTTCTTAAATATCAGATGCCTGAATTTTGTTCTAATTTTTGTTTGCAATCTTAAGAAATAAAGGATATGCGCAGAAAATGTTAAAAAGGGAATACGGACGAGCGACGTTAAAAGAAAAAAAACAAGGTAGTAGCTAGATTCGAACCTTCGAAAAGACTGAGCAACGTACGCTTTTCCGGAATATTATTAAAGTACGAATTATATCAAGCGCTATACGAAATGTATATAAAGTTTGTCCAAATTGGTTAAAAAAAAATTATATTTTAACTTAAATTTTGTTCACCACAACTTGTTTGGGAGGAAAAATCTGGCCAACAATAAATACGAATCGAATTTATTTCGCAAGTCCGAACCTGAAAAGTGTCTCGCCGGCTCGCGGCCGATTTGGTAAACTCCAGGACTTCTATTTCTCCCGGAGACTACAACAAAAACCTGATCAAGAAAACTGCCAGCACTCGGGCTGCTTTTATACCCAGCAAAGAGCTTGGCTACCCGATTACCTCAGCTTACTACTATTAAACCAGCAAAGACCTTGGCTACCCGATTACCTCAGCTTACTACTATTAAACCAGCAAAGACCTTGGCTACCCGATTACCTCAGCTTACTACTATTAAACCAGCAAAGACCTTGGCTACCCGATTACCTCAGCTTACTACTATTAAACCAGCAAAGACCTTGGCTACCTGATTACCTCAGCTTACTACTATTAAATCAGCAAAGACCTTGGCTACCTGATTACCTCAGCTTACTACTATTAAACCAGCAAAGACCTTGGCTACCTGATTACCTCAGCTTACTACTATTAAACCAGCAAAGACCTTGGCTACCTGATTACCTCAGTTTACTACTATTAAACCAGCAAAGACCTTGGCTACCCGATTACCTCAGCTTACTACTATTAAACCAGCAAAGACCTTGGCTACCCGATTACCTCAGCTTACTACTATTAAACCAGCAAAGACCTTGGCTACCCGATTACCTCAGCTTACTACTATTAAACCAGCAAAGACCTTGGCTACCTGATTACCTCAGCTTACTACTATTAAACCAGCAAAGACCTTGGCTACCTGATTACCTCAGCTTACTACTATTAAACCAGCAAAGACCTTGGCTACCTGATTACCTCAGCTTACTACTATTAAACCAGCAAAGACCTTGGCTACCTGATTACCTCAGCTTACTACTATTAAACCAGCAAAGACCTTGGCTACCCGATTACCTCAGCTTACTACTATTAAACCAGCAAAGACCTTGGCTACCCGATTACCTCAGCTTACTACTATTAAACCAGCAAAGACCTTGGCTACCCGATTACCTCAGCTTACCACCAGCAGATTAATTTACTACCACTAGCAGATACTTTATTATTATTATTATCTGCGTATAGACCCTGTTGGATCACGCAAAGCACTCCGACTCATGTCTTGTTCCTTCTAATCCTCCACACCTCCCTCATCCTGTCCCCATGGATCCTCTTCCGCTCCTCCGTCCATTTTACCTCTGCTCTCTTTGGGATTTCTTTCTCTGGGACCTTCCAACCGAGCATCTTTCTCCTGTATGCGTGCCTATCTTCAACATCTGTTGAGTCTATTCCTGCGTCATGTAGGTCTATTCTGACTTGTGCGATCCACGACGTTGTTGATTTGACACCTTGTATATACTTAAGGATTCTGTTGGCAAGTCTCGTTGTTGGGAGTACTGATGTGTCCATAGAACCGAAGCCTCCTTCTGATATCTGCTGCCAGGTTCGATATCTTCTCTGTGGTCTTCCGGGAGTGCAACCTGTATCCATCTTCTGTTAATCTCGGACCAAGGATCTTCCTCAGGACTTTATTTATATTTACAAAAGAATACGATACAATAACAGAACATACGTTCATGTATAGAAGTGTATACGCGGAAGTAAATTGCGAGTAAAATGGTAATGTCACTACAAAATCAACAAACATACTACTGCAAACAATAATTTTATTTAATATGACTAGAAACAAGATGTTATTTGCCATTTTATTGATCTTAACAGACTTTATTACTTTTTTGGTTTTTTCTGTTGGCAGCATTTCGACCATAGCGTAGAATTTATTCCATTGAAATAAATTAAATTTTATAAAGAAACCTTTTCCACACAAAATGCACTAACCGTCAAGAGCACTATTTTTAACGTCAACATAAATTAAAAACTTGAGGCGAAGTAAGGAAGAAAACTTTGCACTTCCGCAATTTATATTTCCTGATTAAATAAAGGTTCTTCCGTCATCCAACAACCTTTATTTTATTTATTATGTTGGTTATGCTTTGGCTAACTGCAGCAGTGCAACAACTTGAAATTAAAAATTATAAATACATCGAAAAAGAACAAAATTAAACTTTAACCACAAAGTTTTTTAGACTAATAAAATGTTTTTCAGTTTGAAGTCCTACGTTCCGTGTATTTGCCTAAATTTCGATCCCGCGTTTAAAACCCGAAATTACGCAATTACCTGAATTACGGTTAGGGCCTAATTTGCCTTATCGTACAAATTACCGAACTATTTTTTCAAATCAATGCGCGATACGCTTAACGTTAATTGTATAAAATCATTAGGAGACAACGTTTTCGGTAAATTGGAAACAATTTAGCGGACGGATCTTCTGATTGTGTCGTTAGCGTGACAAAATGGCGGTATCTTAATTTATTCAACGGATTATTGTCAGATCCTAATCCGTCCAATTAGTAAAAATAACGGCTGTCCGATATTCCTAATCAGGTAAAGAATATGTTACGCCGATTTACGTTCGAATTTAATATAGCCTACTGTCTTCTTTTGGTAGCGTAAATAATTAAATATGCGTAATTTTGTGTCATTTATTCGCATGTTTATTTTAAATTTTGTTCTAACTAGCGAATTTCCGTTGGGAAAATGAGTTTTATGAGCAGCCTTCACGATAAGGACCTTGAAATGAGCAACGATCCTGACCTCTAGATCGTTTTTTAAGGAGTCATTAAGATTTTATAGCCTATACAGTGTCCCACGAAGAGGTTTACGCATTTGATCCTCCATTATTTACTCATTCCTCCATTGATCGTTTTGAAACTGTACACAATTTTTTAAAAAAGGTACCAGAAATAGTATGAGAATTTGCATCTGGCTGATGTTTGTAGAAACAAAATGGCGGCCAAAATAATGTTTAAATAGAATTGATTTTGCTATTTTTAACTTCTGCTTTTGTACCTTGCTGATTTTTCTTTCTGGTACCTTCTTTAAAAAGTACGTATAGTTTCAAAATGATCAATGGAGGAATGAGAAAATAATGGAGGATCAAATGCGTAAACCTCTTCGTGGGAAACACTGTATATTAACGTGTGTGGGGGTCGTAATATAAGCATATATATATATATATATATATATATATATATATATATATATATATAGAGAGAGAGAGAGAGAGAGAGAGAGAGAGAGAGAGAGAGAGAGAGACAAAAAATCAGACACTACAACACAGTCATAAAACCGGAGGCATTATACACAAGCGAGACGCTAGCACTCCACACAAAACGTACCATGGAAGACATTTTGAAGAAAGAACGCAAATCTTGAGGAAGATCCTTGGCCCAAGATTAACAGAAGACGGATACAGGTTGCACTTCCGGAAGACCACAGAGAAGATATCGAACCTGGCAGCAGATATCAGAAGGAGGCTTAAATTCTATGGACACATCAGTAGACTCCCAACAACGAGACTCCCAACAACAGAATCCTTAAGTATATACAAGTAGTCAAATCAACAACGTCGTGGATCGCACAAGTCAGAATAGACCTACATGACGCAGAAAAATAGACTCAACAGATGTTGAAGACAGGAACGCATACAGGAGAAAGATGTTCGGGTGGTAAATCCCAGAAAATGAAATCCCAAAGAGAGCAGGGTAAAATGGACGGAGGAGCGGAAGAGGATCCATGGGGACAGGATGAGGGAGGTGTGGAGGATTAGAAGGAACAAGACATGAGTCGGAGTGCTTTGCGTGATCCAACAGGATCTATATGCAAATAATAATAATATATAAGTGTATGTGTGTGTGTGTGTGTGTGTGTGTGTGTGTGTGTGTGTGTGTGTGTGTGTGTGTGTGTGTGTGTGCGCGCGCGTGCGTGTGTGTGTGTGTGTGTGCGTGCGTGCGTGTGTGTGTGTGTGTGTGCGCGCGCGTGCGTGGTGTGTTTTAGTACGCTCACGTTAGTAAATTTGATCGGATTTGATTCAAACTCAGCAAAAAAATAGATTAATTGCCTGGACGCGTTCGTTAATCAGTGAAATTCGTTTAACAGTTAAAAATGGCGGGAATTTCGAATTTCTAAAAACTCATAACTACGCGTACTTGTCTTAAATATCTTCCAAAATCCGATTCCGTCATCTTGATCACCGTTAAAAACCGCACGAATCAGCGTTTTTTGAACTTTGAAAACCCACTGAAATCAGGAAATTTACTTTGACGTCGGTCAGGGTCCGTTTTTGTATTTTCGAAAAAAGGGCGTGGTAAAAATTTCCATAAATTCGCTCAGGCTAAATCGCGTTAGCGAGACAGCTGCGTGCCGTGATTACTGATAATTTTGAGTAATAAATCTACGTTATTTCTTTTTATTATCTGTTTTTTCGACCGGATTTTAAATAGCGATTAATAAATAGCGCTTTACTTGATTCCGTATTTGCTAGAACTAGGTTAGTAGTTTTTTTCGAGAACATAACCTCAAAATTGGTCCGCCGACTTCCTTAAATAACGCTAATTGGACGTGGGAAAGTCAACAATAATATTGCGCTGCACGTAGGCCTATTTAATTAACTTTGCAAACACTTTATCGTATCTTAGGCCTATAGGCCTATCTTTTTTCCAACATTGATTAATTACAGCAATAATCATGTTTAAAAAGAACAAAAGAACAAAACGCAATTTGTCTGCGTAGAAGCAGATATGCTAATCTAAGAAGCGTATTCGCTGTAGCGTGAAATTAATTGTGCTTTTTTGCTAATTCTGACGCTTGCGTTAAGCGTTTCTGATTAGGCCTAAATATATGCGGACATTTTAATTCTCAGTGTATCATATCGATGGCCGTATATAACGACAATTCGTAGCGGGATTTTCGGTTTAATTTCCTTCGTATTTGCATAAACACGTGGCGTTGACAACGATATAAGTGAATTATTTTTAAATTACGCAGTATAATATGTGTTAACGTTTTCTGTTTGCATTTAACAACTAATTATGAGAATTTGCTTTATGTCATTTCGTAGAATCATTTCTTACGTAATTTTGTTGTGATGACTTGATTATGAAGCTTTTATTTTATGTTAGTTTTTGAAGCGAGCTTTTAATGTTAGCTTTGAAGAGAAGGGCGGATAAGAAAAAGACTGCCGACGGATATATGCAAACGAATTTCGTCCAAATTTCTGTCTATTTTTTTCTTCTTCCTTTTCGATAACAGTACACGCTTATGAAAACGTTGTGTTGCTTTGGTTCCGGTATTTTTCCTCAGTCGAAGAACACGTGCACGTTGTAACCGTTTGTAATGCGTTCGAAATTAATAGAAACGTTTTTAATAATTGTTGTTAATATCGCTAGTTTTTTACAACATAACCTGAAAATTATTACAGCCCATCAGCTGTTCAACGAAGTCAGCTGATCGTTACGAATTAATATAAAACAGCTGATCTTTTACTATAACTACAGTAAATAATATCTAAGCTAGGTTCACGTATTTATTCAAACAAAACGTTGTGATGCTTTGGTTTCGGTATTTTTCCTTAGTCGAAGAACACGTGCACGTTGTAACCGTTTGTAATACGTTCGAAATTAATAGAAACGTTTTTAATAATTGTTGTTAATATCGATAGTTTTTTACAACATAACCTGAAAATTATTACAGCCCATCAGCTGTTCAACGAAGTCAGCTGATCGTTACGAATAAATATAAAACAGCTGATCTTTTACTATAACTACAGTAAATAATATCTAAGCTAGGTCCGCGTATTTATTCAAACAAAACGTTGTGTTGCTTTGGTTTCGGTATTTTTCCTCAGTCGAAGAACACGTGCACGTTGTAACCGTTTGTAATACGTTCGAAATTAATAGAAACGTTTTTAATAATTGTTGTTAATATCGCTAGTTTTTTACAACATAACCTGAAAATTATTATAGCCTATCAGCTGTTCAATGAAATCAGCTGATCGTTACGAATTAATATAAAACAGCTGATCTTTTACTATAACTACAGTAAATAATATCTAAGCTAGGTTCGCGTATTTATTTATTTAAACAAAACAAGACATTCGTAAACATATGTTTAAACTAATTTTATCAAAGCTTTTAGCGATGATATCATTAATAAAAGCTTTGCTTCTGTCGGTAACTCCCCGTGTTCCACAAATATACGTTTTCCGTAAAGATTCCATGTTGGATTTTGAAAAAAGGTTTATTTTGAATCGAAAACATTTTTAAACACGCCTAGGGACAATACAAAATCGCGATAACATGTAACAAAGCGTCACACTTGCCGTATACAAATTATTAGTGTTCATTCTTGAAGTGAATATAAATCTACCAGTGAGCTGACTGTTTCTACGTGCATTCCTGACTTAGTGATGCGATTTATGTTTACGCAATTAAGTGACATAAGTTCAAAACACTGACTAAATTTGTTTTTACATTATTCGTTTGAAATTATGTAGGCCTATATATAGATAAGTTCAATAATAAATATTTATATTATAAAGAACGTCATCAGACTACTTACCCGACCCATCTAGCCCAAAAATATTTAGAGCGTTTACAACTACCCTATGTGGCTCATTGTGTACAAATAAGTTATTTAATTGATTACACAACTGCCTTTCCCAGTTTCAAATATTTCATATTGTTGACGCGTTTCGGAATACTTCCATTATCAAAATTGTTTGCTGTACTTTGAATTATATATATGAGAGTATAGCAAAATGTTTGAAGCTAGAAAAGGTATTATGTTAGAAACCAAAAAATTACATTCGTAGCGGGAAAAGAATATTAAATTAAGAAAATGATGATGAATATTAATTAAGAATATAATTGGAATATTAATTAGAAATATTAATTACAGAATATTAAGAATATTAATTACATAAAAATTTTAATTATTAATAGCTATTACAATAAATTATTAAAGAGGTTGGAATTAGCGTAGCCTATTAAACAAGATTGATGTTTTATATTTGTGTAGCCTATAAAGTTCATTTCCTTTATTATCAGTTGTGTGTAGTTTTAATTTATCAATAAGATCGGTAGATTAATAGGCCTACCTATAATTACACGATACAAACCTACAAAAAAAAACTGATTACTTCAATTTCTTAAATTTTCATTTGTGTCGGTCAGTTACCACATTTTTGAAGTGAAAACTTCTTTAGCGACTTTGGGCACTTTTTGGATGGGCAAAAACCATTGAACTCGCGTCAGATTTTGTAGCAACACTGTCACCGCTACCATGAGATATATAATGTATATATATGTATATATAAATAGTATAGGATGCACGCGTATATACTATATATCGTTGGGCACTTTTTGGATGGGCAAAAACCATTGAACTCGCGTCAGATTTTATAGCGACACCGTCACCGCTACCATGAGATATATAATGTATACTATGTATATATATATATAAATAGTATAGGATGCACGCGTATATACTATATATCGTTGGGCACTTTTTTTGGATGGGCAAAAACCATTGAACTCGCGTCAGATTTTATAGCGACACCGTCACCGCTACCATGAGATATATAATGTATACTGTGTATAGTATATAAAATAGTATAGGATGCACGCGTATATACTATATATCGTTGGGCACTTTTTGGATGGGCAAAAACCATTGAACTCGCGTCAGATTTTATAGCGACACCGTCACCGCTACCATGAGATATATAATGTATATATATGTATATATAAATAGTATAGGATGCACGCCATTGAACTTATGCGTATATACTATATATCGTTGTATAATGTATATGTGTATAGTATATAAATAGTATAGGATGCACGCGTATATACTATATATCGTTGGGCACTTTTTTGGATGGGCAAAAACCATTGAACTCGCGTCAGATTTTATAGCGACACCGTCACCGCTACCATGAGATATATAATGTATATATATGTATATATAAATAGTATAGGATGCACGCGTATATACTATATATCGTTGGGCACTTTTTTGGATGGGCAAAAACCATTGAACTCGCGTCAGATTTTATAGCGACACCGTCACCGCTACCATGAGATATATAATGTATATGTGTTTATTATAAATAGTATAGGATGCACGCGTATATACTATATATCGTTGGGCACTTTTTTGGATGGATGAAAACCATTGAACTCGCGTCAGATTTTATAGCGACACCGTCACCGCTACCATGAGATATATAATGTATATATGTATAGTATATAAAATAGTAGATGCACGCACGCGTATATACTATATATCGTTGGGCACTTTTTGGATGGGCAAAAACCATTGAACTCGCGTCAGATTTTATAGCGACACCGTCACCGCTACCATGAGATATATAATGTATATATGTTTATATATAAAATAGTATAGGATGCACGCGTATATACTATATATCGTTGGGCACTTTTTGGATGGGCAAAAACCATTGAACTCGCGTCAGATTTTATAGCGACACCGTCACCGCTACCATGAGATATATAATGTATACTGTGTATAGTATATAAAATAGTATAGATGCACGCGTATATACTATATATCGTTGGGCACTTTTTGGATGGGCAAAAACCATTGAACTCGCGTCAGATTTTATAGCAACACCGTCACCGCTACCATGAGATATATATATGTATACTGTGTATATTAAACCTTCATTTTGGATATAAAATTTATCATTGAACTTGAAATAATTTTGCTTTAGAATAGTTTTAGTCAACGAAATTAAATGACTTATTGCATTCGTTGTGAGCGACGAATGCTTGGTGAGGTTATCTTTTAATATAACCATGGTTTCATTGATGGGTACGCTGGTATACAAATTGGCTGTCAAATGAGGCTAACTTACGGTTGTTTTTTATTTTTATTTTTACTTCGTTAATTCTTTCAACCAGATCCAAGCTGTTGGCTTAAATTATTTTCAAAAATTATTTCGTTTCTAATCTTTTTTGCGATAATGCTGCAGAAGATTTGAATTTTACCAATGGCCGAACGGGCATATTTGGTTTATGTATTTTTGGCAGTCCCCTTAATATTGGGGCATGTGGATTCGGTACTTTTGAAGCTCTGATGCAATCCTTTTTGATAAGATTGACGTGCTCTTGTTTATTTTTCTATTGATTTCTCTGGGAAAAGATAAGGTTGGGTCTTTATTTGTTTGGATGTTATTGTTTGTAATGAAATTCTGAACTTTGTTTACATAGTCGGTACTAGGAAGGATCACTATTGTATTCCCCTTATTTGCTTTTGTATACAAAACTGAATACTAAATAATACAAATGATTATGATTATGACCTATTCTTCCAGTGGTCTATCAAAGGCTACCGCGATTTCGAAACTCTATAGTTTCATCTTCAGGCACTTATAAAAAATGTTAAATCCCTCTGTCGAAGTCGTCACAAAGTCAAACAAAACATACATCACAAACATTGAACATAATTACACGTTTAAAATATTCATCATGAAATTAAATGAACGTCAAGCAGAGTTAGCCTTCCAATACAAAAACGTTAAAATAAAGCTCTTCAAAACCATTGAAAACATAAAATTCAATAAAAAATGTCTTGTTTCTAATGGTAATTAAATTATGTCTCGCTGATTTGTATTTTAAATTGTACTTTAAAACTGAACATGGTTTTTTAAAACTTTTTTAACTTTGCCACCATGACTCTGGCTGTATCTTTCAATTCATAGGATTTTAGCGTTTTTATTGCGGCTTCGGTATGAATTAACTCAGTCAGCAAGCGGTTTTTTTATTAGGGAAGTCAAAATTGAGCCATTTGTTTAAAACATTCAATTCATCCTCTGTAAAAACAATACCAGTTTTATTTACGACTCTGGGGTAAAAATTATGATTGCATTTTACGGCATTTTTGTCTGAGTTGTTAACAAGTTGTTAATTTTCGATGAGTGTGTATCTTTTTTAAATAAAATTGTCTTATTAATTTGTGCCTCCAATTCATTCATGATATTAAATTGTTGGGCAGGGTGAAGGCTATTTAAACAAATATGTATACTGTATAGTGTGGAATTTAACTTGTTTTTACGTGAATATAAAGTTGTTGTTTCATTCTTTATCCAGCATGTTTCTTCCACTTTCTTAGCTTTCATCGCCGAAAAATAATTATTTTTAATTTTTATAGAAACATATTTTGGTACTACGTTATGCTCTAGACATTTTTTATTGAATATGTTTTCAATGGTTTTAAAGAGCTTTATTTTAACGTTTTTTAACCTAACTCTGCTTGACGTGCATTTAATTTCATGATGAATATTTTAAACGTGTAATTATGTTCAGTGTTTGTGATGTATGTTTTGTTTGACTTTGTGACGACCTCGACAGAGGGATTTAACATTTTGTATAACGGCCTGAAGATGAAACTATAGTTTCGAAACCGCGGTAGCCTTTAGGAGGTGAGTTGATAGACTACTGACGGGAAGAATAGGTCATAATCATTTGAATTATTTAGTATTCAGTTTTGTGATATATGTTAACTGTAGGCTACAACAGTGACGTTTTAATAATATTTTATACTTCTTAATATAATATTTTTAATTTGAAAGTTTATGTGTGTTTTTGTTTGTTATTCAATCACACATGTGTATAAAATAGTATAGGATTCACGCGTATATACTACCGTTGGGCACTTTTTTTGGATTGGCAAAAACCATTGAACTCGCATCAGATTTTATAGCGACACCGTCACCTCTACCATGAGATGTATACTGTGTATATTATTCATCTCAAATAGTACTGGACCGATTGAGATGAAATTTGAAATGAACATGGTTTAGGTACCCGAGATGGACATAGATGTATTCCCGTTTTAAAAATCTGAATCCCTGTTATTATTTATTATAAAATTATTGTTTATAAGCTTACATTTGCAATGATTTTAATTGAAACAACCTGCCTTTCCAAATTAAAATATTGCAGTTTCCATTGAACTGCAATGCCAGTTCATTTACAATGACAATTAATAAGTCACAGGGTCAGATATTAAGAGTAGCAGGAATACATTTGGGACTCCGTGCTTCTCCCACGGTCAGTTATAGGCTATTCTAGTGTCGAGTAGCAAAAATCTACGTCTTGGCAAAAAACCATAAAATCATATTATATTGTATTTAGAAATATATTAAACTGAAATGAACGTACTCGTGATTTTGAAAATCGACTATAAATTTTATTTTGTGGTGTAAAATATATAGCCATAACCCGTGATAAGTAGTCACTTCTGTCGGCAGTCATGCCACTGCCACCTTTTTTATTTTAATAGTCACATGAGATTTATGTTTTTAATACTAAGAAATCAGTGATGTAGGACTACTACGTTAATGAAAAAATTGTTGATAAAATTTCAACGCTTTTTGAAAATTTTGTCTTGCTTTTGTAAAAGATTTTTACAAAATATTTTTACTAGAAAATTATGTGAGAGTTATTCCTATAATCAAACGTTTTAAACAAAATACATATGTTTATGCGTTAGCGACGTTTTCGATGCCTATCAGCTGTGAACCAGAATTTCGTTTAGCGTAGATCGTTCTTGTTTCATTTTTTTTAACCTTTAGGCCTATTAATTGTTGTTAATATTGTTAGTTTTTAACAACATAACCTGAAACTTATAGCCTATCAGCTGTTCAACGAAGTCAGCTGATCGTTACGAATTAATATAAAACAACTGATCTTTTACTATAACTACAGTAAATAATATCTAAACTAGGTTCACGTATTTATTATGTAATATTAAACTAGCTTCAGTATACATATTATGTTTTCGGTTGTTAAAAAAATATATAATTAGTTTTTATTATTTCCGCTAACCTTAAATTTTGAGTTACCGTGATTCCTTACTATTAGGCCTTGCTAGATACTAAATAATACGATTTTAACGAACTAATTTTGAATCAAATCAGGCCTACATAATTAATTTTTTTCAAGCATTTTTCTTAGAAACAATTGAGTAAGGCTTAATTTTAAAATTTCTTAAAAAATTTGATGCCGAAAGTTGTTATTCAGATCGACCCGTTCGCCATATTATTTATTATAGCCTCGTTATTTGTTTAGGCTATTTTATTTTTGGCCGCCTCGGTAGTTGATAGCGTACTGGGCTTTCACCCCGAGGACCCGGGTTCGATTCCCGGCCAAGGCTTGGCATTTTCATATGCTATAAATCATCCCATCGTCTGCATTAGCCCAAGTGTTCACGATAGTCGGACGTTAAAAACCAAAAAAAAAAAAAAATGTAGGCTAAATTTCGAGTATTTGTAAAAAATGCTAAAATTACACTATTAAACACTAACTGCGTTCGTTTTTTCGACAAAAATCGGTGCTAAGAGGTAACTTTCAGATAAAAACATAAATTTTCATAGGCTTGTTATTTGTTTATTTCCTTATTTTCATAATTTCCTTGTCATAATCCCACGGATCATGATATTTGTCTGGTTTTTTAAAGCTGAAGATTCAGCGAACGTTTTAAATTGTGTTCCGTCTCGTTGTAAGAAAGAAAAAGATATTTTAGTTTACTAGCAACTTATGATAAATCTATAATTATTTTTATCTATGCATTCTATTGTATAATTCCGAAAGGTCAAATTCGAAAACACTATTTTGTGGTACTGTTAATTGTTGAAGAACTATTTTATAGGTATTGGTTTCAAATTTGAGAGAAAACTCTACATTTACCATAATTAAGCCCTTATTAAGAGAAGTATAAGAGAAGTATAAAAGGTTATAATTAATGGTAACTATCAGCTGAAAATAATGTTCCTTGGTTTCTATGGCAACGAAAAAATAATCTTCATAACAGCTGTTGAATAAATAAGTTCTAAGTTCTAATAATGGTTTCTATGATAACCGCTTCAATAATGTTTCGTGGGATTGGCCCACGAAGTGGGCAATGTTTTCCCTTTGTTTTAAAATAATTTCCTCTCCTTTTATTGAGGTTAGCCTTGCAAGAACGTATTAATTAGGACCGGTGTTTTTTTTTTAGTTTTTTCTAATTGTTTTTGACATAGGCTACTTTGTTTGAATTCTTCTATGTTCTTTACTGGTAATGATTTAAGTATTTTTCAATTTTCTCCATATATTTTGTCACATAGACCCTAAGAATAGCTTGTAAAATTCACGGATAAGATTAGGCCTATTTCGTTAATAAAATTATTATTTGCACAAGTTCAAAAGGGTTTGTTTAATTTACTATTTATTTTACAGTAAATAAAAGCAGGCTAATTATTATTTTATTAAAATTGCACTGAATTGGTATTGAATTTTTTTACACAGCCAACATGATTTAGGCTATACTAACAACTTTCTAAATATAAACTATAGCCTATAACTTTTTAAAACTTTTTAACTTAGTAATCTTTTATCGCAAAAAAGTCAAACAGTTTCTAAAAATAAATAATTTTCCAAAGGGAGTTTAAAGTGGTAGTGTCTACTTGATAAGCGTTAAAAAACAGCTGGGGTTTCGTTTCTGCTTTCACAGAAAAAACCGGGCAAATTAAAAGACCTTTATTTTTAAAAACTTGAATGAACAGTGACTTTACTAAAATATTGGACATAGAAGGATTTATAACCAAAGTTAGTGAAGCTAATTCGAAATAAATTCGACGGCGGTCAAGGTCCCGAACTGTAAATTGTTTTTTCACATTTAGTTAACAAGTAGGCCTATGCCAGCTTGAGTTATTTTTCTTGATACATAACCTATGTATGTCTACAAAATTTTATCAAAATATTAAGTCTATTTATAAAAAAAATACATTTGTAGATTTTTCCCAATTTAATATTTATCGGGTTCTTTTATACGTAGGCCTATGCATGGCTATTTTTAGGCTAAATTTGAGCCAAATATTAACACACACGTTTTTTCAAAGTTTTCTAAAATTAAAATTTCAATTTCGCCTGCGAAACACGCAGAAAAAATTACGAAAGTCGTCTAATGGAAGCGCTCACTCACCTGAAGGACGGACGGACATTTCCGAGTCCTCTTCCACATCGACCAGACTCCTGATGGAGAACACGGACTTGGCGGCGCGTTGTTTGCCGGCCATGGGGGCGTCGGGACGCCTGGTGGTCAGGTCCATAATACTATCGGCCATGATCATCACTGACCCGCTCACAACACACGGCACATGCGGTCAGAGTCAATCGAAACATTCACTGTCCGAACACAACTAAAAGGAACACATAATATTTCACAACAGCTGTTTGCCCGTGACAAGTCAACATCCGTCGCGTACCACTTCACAAACGCTATCCATAAGGCACTGACAATGCGTACGTTTTTCACTCACGCCTGCCCACTTTGTAATAACGTACTGAACTTGACAAGCGTGTTCAGCAACCGTCAGTCCGTTCGTCCGGCCCATCGGCGTCCGATTAAATCGAACCGCGCCAGCGCTGACCAATCGGGCGCCGCTCTGACGCTCCGCCCCGGCCACGCCCCGACGCTCACAAAATGGCGCTCGCTTAATAGCCGGATCGTGATTCTGGTTTGCGATTAATTGATTCGGTTACATGAGACTGATTGGTCTTAAACTGCTCGATGTCGGTGTTTTTATTAAACAAACTATTTCTTCATTTTATATTCTAATTAAATTGCTGGTTTTAATAACTTGTCGACGGTAGATAAAGAGTGTGCCGGTATTGCCCTAACTCACGTCTGCAGGCCGTAAGCAAAGAACGAAGCGTTTCAATAATTGCTGTTTTTAATTATCCTTTTCAAAAGGATTTCTTATTGCTGCAATATACCGTAAACATGCCGGCTAGAAGCTCAATTTTTATTTATAGAACGAATTCTTCGAGACTATATTAGTTTTAATTCGATTTAATTCAAAAGTTGGCTTACAAATTTATTTTTAAAGCTTACAAATTCCAACATTCCTTTAGTAATGATGGACATTCAAAATCTTTTTTAAAGAATTGTCCAAGTTGTTTTATCAAACTTCAATTTCACTGTATTCAGCGTTTAAATCTGCATAATTAGCACTTGAAATTTTAAATTCGATCATAAAGATGGCGTTCGTGGTTCATTATCCAGCTTTTTCAGAGTAAACAAGGCAGCAGTTACGTGAAGTTGGCGGGACTGAACGCTGCCGCGTTTCTATACGTTTGCTATTTTTAACCTATACGATTGAATTGCCTCACTAGTAGCCAAAGCACAGATGTTAAAGTGTATTGTAAACCATCAAATTTATAGCATTTTAAAAAAAGCCTAAATGTTAGGCCTACTTTGTTTTAAATTGCGAACAATTTGGAAAAAAAATATTAGCCTACTTAGCCTATATTTTGCCTAATGTTTTATTTTAGCCTGAAATGGTAAAAACTTTTTTCGACGCTCTCAAATACAGTCGAATGAGTGACTTTTTTATTAAGGTAAACTGGTTGAATATCGGATACTTTTTGTTGAATTAAGTTTCGAGAAACGTATTGACTACATGTACCTATCAACAAAATATGCAACACATGTATAGGCCCTAAAGGAAAAATAATAATTTTTTCCCTAAAAGTATGCACTTTTTGATTTTATAAAAAAGCCGTCCTAATATCGGATAGGTGGTATGCCTAATATCGGATAGAAGTTTAACATGTTAATTCAAACAATGATAAACAATCAGAAAAAATTATTTATTAATATGAATTATTAAAACAAAAACAACATAATAACTAAAATATAATTGTTAAAGAAAACTTCAGTTGTTAATTTTCAAGAGTTGAGCGTGGGACATGAAACATCTTTGATGCCTTTAGAAATCCCATTTCTTTGTTTTTAACAGCTTGGACTGACCAAGCTCCATTTCTTTCTTGGCGGCATCTGTAACAATTGTATTTAATATACGAAACCCATATAAACACTGCTTAATATCGGATATCCGATATTAAACATACCCAAGTATCCGATATTAGGGCGGAAGCTACCTCGTGGAAAAAGGTAAACTAACCTCAAAACTAACTTCGATATGCCTTGTTTCGCTCCGTATTATTAATCTACACTAAGCTGCAGCTATGTTATGCATAAAAAATGAACGCATATACCTTTTCTAAAGGATGAAAAAATGAACCAAAGTTGGGCTTGCAAATATTCAGAATTTCACAAAACACAAAATTATAAACAAAACTATATCCGAACTCACTGAAGGTAAAACTCACATGAGGGGTTAAGGAAGTAGAGGAAGACCTAGTTCGAGTGTTTTTAGCTAGGGGCAGCTCTTACTGGCTGAGAAACAGCACTATCCGATATTACGAAGGTATCCGATATTCGGTCAGTTTACCTTATATTATGGTAGGCTATATGCCTACTGGATAAGTACAATGAAAGTCTGTATATTGGTCTTTATCTCCAGTTGGATTAGGCCATTTAACAAAACTGATAGGCCTAAGTTAGATAATTTTCCAACTTACCGTTTAGTCGCTACAGGTGCGTTATTGATAAACAGACTACTTACGCTCGTGAGAAAGTAAAAATAACCGCGGCAAGCAGAATTCTCGCTGACGTGATAGAAGCGAATTTCCAAAAGTCTTACCCTCTATTTGAAACTCTGATTTCTCCGTCAAGTACAGCGTTAAAATACGCGTAGATTTACATTTTAATCCAAATTGCAATGAACCCTGACGACAGTCAAGTTAAATTTCTTGGTTTCGACGTATTTTTTTAAAAATTCAACACACCAATTTATAGGCTACAGTTCTTAACGCTGACTACAATGTTGAAATCAGATTTTCAAAAATATTTGAGATACAAAATTTATGGATTTTTAAATTTTTGAAATGATAGCCATTTTTAAACTGTCCAGCGAATTTTGCGGGTTAACTGATTTATGGGAGCTATTACCAAAATCGTTTTTTCACCAAATTTGAATCAAATCGAACTAAAAATCTGCGTTTAGTCCATAACAATCATTTTTTTTTTTTTATTATTATTAATTACAACTGAGGCGTGCCCCATCTAGTAATTTTTCTTTATCATTGTGTTCACTGTGTGCTGGGGTGCAGTCCGACGGCTGGTCCCAATGTGTTTACGGTCTGGAGAGGTCAATTGGCTTGGTCCTCTTCAGCCTTCTTGTGATGTTGTCACTGCGGCATAGTAGTTGGACAATCTCTGTATTATTATGCTGTTCTAACCTGCAATAATGCTTAATCGAGAGCTTTTTAATGACTTCCTGAACAGATTCAACACCTAGGTCCTTATGTATGTTTTCATTTCTCACATACCAAGGGGCGTTGACAATCGTTCTCAATACTTTATTTTGAAAAACTTGAATAATTTTACTATTGCTTTTTCTTGTACATCCCCAGAGTGGTGCACCATAGGTCCATATTGGTCTTAGAACTTGCTTGTATAGCAGTATCTTGTTGGCTATCGAAAGTTCTGAATTTCTTCCAATAAGCCAAAACATTTTATTGAATTTGAGCTGTAGCTCCTCTTTTTTCTTTTTTACATGCACCTTCCATCGGAGCTTTGCATCGAGTGTCATGCCTAGATATTTAGCACTGTTTGCATATGTTATACTCCTTTCGTTTAATATTATTGGTAATGGCATAACAATCATTAACAAGAAACACCAAGTGAATGGCCAATGGAGATTACTACCGAATGAAGTGGTACATCGAGAAAGTGAGTCAATAATAGACACGATGGGGAAAAGGAGAATTGCTTTTTTCTGCCATATAGCACGCCTTCCAGAAACCCGACTGGTGAAGCTATTTAGCTATTTCTGGAAGATTAAAACGCAGAATAATTGGTTCAAAGAGATCCAGAGTGATTTAGAAGAGTTAAATTTGACGCTCCAAATTGAAGGTAGAGCAGAGAAGAGGATTCTAAGGAATATCTGCGATTCAAGCTAACAACATTTGAACGAAAGACCTACACCATAACTGATGAAGAAAGAGTAGCAAGGTCGGACAGGATGAAGACATTTTGGGAACGGAAGAAGAGGCTGAAACGCTAGTCTCTTAATAGTGTATGGACTAGAGGTGGGCGTTTTTACAAAACGTCAACAAACTGTTTGTTGAGGAAAAAAGCTGCTTTTTAAAACAGTTGGGAAAAACAGGTTTAGAAAACTGAAACTCAAAGTTGTATTAGCAGCTAAAACATAAAGCACGTACGTTCAGTTTTCTAAGACTACTTTTTCATTCCCATTACCACCATGTCCTTAAATTGTTTTGGGGTATAAAGCATTTAGAAAGGATAAAAATAATCCTTACAAGTGTAGTAATAATTAAATTACATTCTCAAAACGCAATAATTATGTATGCCATTTTATATTTACAAAATGCAATGAATTTCTAATAGAAGCATTCTTTTTTTTACTTAAAAATTAAATAGTCCTTTGCATATTTACCAAAATGCAAACGATTTAGAATATTTTTAGTTGATTAAAAAATATTGATCATTGATAATAAATATAAAAAATATGTTTGAATAAAATTAGGTTCTGTATCTACAAAATGTGAGAGGTTGTTACTAAAACTCGCAACAAAATAGAGATAAACGTTGACATTGACCAAATAGTTCTTACTTCACTACAAGCAACAAGCAACTTTCAAATAAAGGGAAAGTATAAAGCAGGTAGAAGAAAAGCTGTTAGCAGGAAAGCAGTTAGCAGGCAAACAGCAGGAAAACAGTTTTAGCGCTTGCGGCAAAGTTCAAATAGAACAGTCGGTTCCTTGTTAAACAAATCATAAACCAGTCCAAATCAAACTGCTAGTTTCCGTTTGAAAAAGCAGTTTGTTTGTCGTTTATAGAAAAGCAGTTTTTTTAACAGTTTGGTGTTTTCTGCCCCACTACTAGTATGGACTGATTAAAATGCTCCAATGAGGGCGTAAACTAAGCGAAAAAAAGTCTTTGTATTACCATGATGGCCGATCCAAATAGTTAATTTTCGGGTATTTCCGATTTTTCGGAATTTGCAAAAGTCATGATTTTAACGAATTTTGCTTTTATTGTGCTATATCGTATTTTAGAGAGAAATTTACCCGCGGAAGATTAAATGTATTACGTTTTTTGGCCATATATTACGGAACTATTATCTGACGTCCATTTTTACCATCCGCCATGACGCTAGTTACAAAGGTTAGTAGGCCTACTTTTTAAGGAATACAAGTTGAGTTAAACACCCAACAACCGAGTCGAATTATTCTGTTTTTTTAAAGTTTACCCCTATATTCTTTTCACTATTAATAACACACATTTAATTAATTGTTTTTGCGATGAAAAACACGTTTCATAACTTCGCGCGGTAGTCATTTTGAGGTTATGTTTGTCACTTTTATTTTCACTTTTTTGTAACTTTCCGTTGTTTCCGCACTTTTATATTTTGGATTATTAATATTGGGTAGGCTATATAGTAAAGCGTTTTAGTGTAAAAATTACCAACATTGACAAAAGTAACGAAAACTCAGTTCTACCAACTTTTACAATGTAAATTCGCAATGAACTGAAAGCGAAAGTAGGACTATGTGTTCTAATACACTAGGCCTAATGTTATAGAGCTTGCGCCTTACAATCAGAAGGTAGACATGTTCCCGGTCTCCCGACATTGATACAGCAGTGTATCTGGATTGCCTATCTTGTCCCGTACAATCGTTTTATTCTATTGGGAAACATTTTCGTTTTAATAAATGCAATCAATTACAGTATAAAGTTTTATTTAGTATGCCCGTGCTTCGCTATGGTATTTTCCAGTGAATAATAATTACAGTTAATTAATTTGAAAGTTTTTTTTTAATTTAATCCCACATTGGAGCACACACAGTCAGTTTAATTAAGTCTTTTGGTTATTCTGCGTTTTCCCAGTATTTTTTTAATCTTATTGATCTCTGAAGTCTGAGTTCTTCCGAATATACTACGTTTCGTGGACGTTTTTCCCTAAACTGTAATTGGGGGTCCTGACTTTTTAACATCGCTTTTTCCCTTCTTCCTGCCAATTGTTCCTTGGTTATTCCTAGTTCCTCCAAGTTCTGTTCCACCTCCTTCAACCAGTTGTTATTTGAAAGTTTACTTTAACAGTTTTTTTTATTATATTACAATTGAAATTGAACATTAGTCCATCTATCAATACATCTATGAAATGAAAGCGTTTGTCGGTTGCACATCCTATGACGCACTCCGAAATCCAAAAATCACTTGATCTTGTGACAGTTGTATCAATCTTGTCTTAGTACAAATCAAACGGTTTTATCCTGTCCAACCGCCGAACTTGAACCGAATTGTCGAGAACTTGTAGCATCTCGATGTTATGGTGCTTGTGCAGTCTTACTTCACGCTTCCTAGCAAATCGCCGAACATCTTCATGAACTGTAGCAATTTGTAAATCCTTATGAAGATCATCATTGCGTATGTACCATGGGGCATTAACAATGCCTCTCAGTAATTTATTTTGAAAGGTTTGAATAATTTTAATATTGCTTCTTTTCGTGCAGCCCCAAAGCTGCACACCATATGTCCAGATGGGTTTTAGGACTTGTTTATAAAGTAATATAAAGCCGCCTCGGTGGCCTAGTTGATAGCGTACTGGGCTTTCACCCAGAGGACCCGGGTTCGATTTCCGGCCAGGGCTTGGCATTTTCATACGCTATAAATCATCCCATCGTCTGCATTAGCCCAAGTGTGCACAATAGTCGGACGTTAAACACAAAAAAATATATATATATTTCCTGAACCTGGCAGCAGATATCAGAAGAAGGAGGCTTCGATTCTATGGACACATCAGTAGACTCCCAACAACGAGACTTGCCAACAGAATCCTTAAGTATATACAAGGTGTCAAATCAACAACGTCGTGGATCGCACAAGTCAGAATAGACCTACATGACGCAGAAATAGACTCAACAGATGTTGAAGACAGGAACGCATACAGGAGAAAGATGCTCGGTTGGAAGGTCCCAGAGAAAGAAATCCCAAAGAGAGCAGAGGTAAAATGGACGGAGGAGCGGAAGAGGATCCATGGGGATATATATATATATATATATATATATTTCCCATGGGCAGATATATATATATATATATTATATATTATATATAATAATAATTATTATAGACCCCTGTTGGATCACGCAAAGCACTCCGACTCATGTCTTGCTCCTTCTAATCCTCCACACCTCCCTCATCCTGTCCCCATGGATTCTCTTCCGCTCCTCCGTCCATTTTACCCCTGCTCTCTTTGGGATTTCATTCTCTGGGACCTTCCAACCGAGCATCTTTCTCCTGTATGCGTGCCTGTCTTCAACATCTGTTGAGTCTATTTCAGCGTCATGTAGGTCTATTCTGACTTGTGCGATCCACGACGTTGTTGATTTGACACCTTGTATATACTTTATATATATATAAAGTAATAGTTTATTGTGCACTGACAACTCAGAATGTCGGCCAAGAAGCCAATGCATTTTCCTTAGTTTCATATTCAGTTCATTACGTTTCTTTTTGACATGTACCTTCCAGCGCAGTCGTGCGTCCAGTGTCAAACCCGAGTATTTTGCATTATCTTGTGAGATCACTTGTTGATTGATAACCGCGGGAAGATAATTGAATTTTCCGTTAGTAAAAGTAACATGAACAGATTTTGTAAACTGTAGTAGCCTAAGTTTGTACGACTGGGGAGAAATTAAAAAGGAAGTTATTTTCATTGTAAAATATTATTTCTTCACCAAACGAGTGAGACTAACGGGCTCGTGGGACCTTTCGCAGTTACTGGCGGAAAGAAACAAAGGTACAACGAAGTAGGCTTACAGCACGGAGTTGAACACTATTATAGCATCTCTTTATATATGAAATATGTATGACCTTTGAAATATGTGAATCATAAATTGCCTTGGTACATCAACGAAAAGGAAAAGAGGTTATGACGTTTTTTTTATGAAATCGATATCCGTAACTGAACGTAAAAAAAACATGAACTCTTTAAATAAAATAATTGAAATACTATCAGGTATAGTATTTAATTAATGTAGTTCACAAACCTGTAATTTAATACTTGTATTTTAAGCCTACCGGACATATCGGCCTAAGTATAATAGTTGCAAAAAATGTAGACCTACTATTTCTTGTCAATATGAACTTCTGTTAAAATAGACGTTTATTCTTTTATTCCTTCTTGTTTTCTGCTAGGATTATTACCACTATGTTCAGTATAATGATCTGCATCCTTAGCTTCGTCAATTCTACTTTCGTTGACGCGTTTCGGAGAACCTCCATCTTCAAAAACTATATCTATACTGGTCACCAATATTATGGCTCGTCCTGTTTATAATTTAAATAATTTTATATAAATTATATTATATTATATATAAATTTATTATATATTATTTATAAATAGGACCTAACTTGGATGAGATTATCGTTATGAGTAAAGTTTTAATTTAAATTGAATTAATTTTTATTAATTATAAAAGGTATTATTCTTTCTGTTTAAATATCAATGTCTTTTCCCCGCTGTGTTGTGAATGTTTTGCTGTTAATAGAAATTTGTTTTTTTGTAATCTTCGTTTTTTGTAGTTGATTTTACATTTTGTTCAGAATTAAATTTTCTACAAGTTTTATTTAAAAATGTTATTTGTTTATTGGGAAAATAACAGAGCTATTGTAGGTCAAATGTAAAAAAAAGTGTTGTTTTGTTTCTGATTGTTCTGTTTAATCAGGTTTTCTCAAAAACTACTTGACTTACAGCTCTGGGACCAGATTATAACTAACTTTTACTCAATTTACCTTCGTTGTACTTTCTTTGATTGCTATTTACCTTGATATATTTATATTCTATATACCTGTATTGTATTAGTATTATATATACCTTAGTCGTACCTAGCTTATGTTTAATTTACCTTGGTTGTAGGCCTACTTATATTCTATTTACCTTGATTATACCTACATTGTATTCTATTTACCTTATTTGTACCTAGTTTACATGTAACTTGCCTTGGTTGTACTTAACTTTTATTCAATTTACCTTGATTGTACCTAACTTGTATTCTATTTACCTTTAATTGTACCTAACTTGTATTCTATTTACCTTAATTGTACCTAACTTCTATTCTATTTAACCATGATTTTACCTAACTTGTATTCTATTTTATCTTGGTTTTACTTTCCTTTTATTTTATTTACCTTAATTATACCTAACTTGTATTCTATTTACCTTGATTTTACCTAACTTGTATTCAATTTTATCTTGGTTTTACTTTCCTTTTATTTTATTTACCTTAATTATACCTAACTTGTATTCTATTTACCTTGATTGTACCTAACTTGTATTCAATTTTACCTTGGTTTTACTTTCTTTTTATTTTATTTACGTTTATTATACCTAACTTGTATTCAGTTTTACCTTGATTTTACCTAATTTTTATTCAATTTTATCTTGGTTTTACTATCCTTTTATTTTATTTACCTTAATTATACCTAACTTGTATTCTATTTACCTTGATTTTACCTAACTTGTATTCAATTTTACTTTGGTTTTACTTTCCTTTTATTTTATTTACCTTAATTATACCTAACTTGTATTCTATTTACCTTGATTGTACCTAACTTGTATTCAATTTTACTTTGGTTTTACTTTCTTTTTATTTTATTTACGTTTATTATACCTAACTTGTATTCTATTTACCTTGATTGTACCTAACTTGTATTCAATTTTACTTTGGTTTTACTTTCTTTTTATTTTATTTACGTTTATTATACCTAACTTGTATTCAGTTTTACCTTGATTTTACCTAACTTGTATTCAATTTTACTTTGGTTTTACTTTCCTTTTATTTTATTTACCTTAATTATACCTAACTTGTAATCTATTTACCTTGATTGTACCTAACTTGTATTCAATTTTACTTTGGTTTTACTTTCTTTTTATTTTATTTACGTTTATTATACCTAACTTGTATTCAGTTTTACCTTGATTTTACCTAATTTGTATTCAATTTTATCTTGGTTTTACTATCCTTTTATTTTATTTACGTTTATTATACCTAACTTGTATTCTATTTACCTTAATTATACTTAACTTGTATTCTATTTACCTTAATTATACCTAACTTGTATTCTATTTACCTTGATTGTACCTAACTTGTATTCTATTTACCTTAATTATACTTAACTTGTATTCTATTTACCTTAATTATACCTAACTTGTATTCTATTTACCTTGATTGTACCTAAATTGTATTCTATTTACCTTAATTATACCTAACTTATATTCTATTTAGGCCCTACCTTGATTGTACCTAACTTGTGTTCAATTTACCTTGGCTGTACTTGCCTTTCATTTTATTTACCTTGATTGTACCTGTCTACAGTCACACTCTCTCTCTCTCTCTCTCTCTCTCTCTCTCTCTCTCTCTCTCTCTCTCTCTCTCTCTCTCTCTCTCTGCACTTTACAGCCTCATTACTTGAGCACAAAGAAAGTTTTTACCAGATTTCATTCGTTTCCCAACAAAAGAATAGGCCCTGCCTTCGTCCCGGTCATTAATATCCGGCGTCAATTCGTTAGAGTGAAATAAAAAAAAGAGTTTCGCAAAATGTTTATCTCCCTCGTGCACGATTGCATTAACCCAAATTGCGACCCGCGCAGCGCCGGTTTAATGGACCCGACTAACAAGAGAAGATTTCATCGTAAATTATTAAAATAACCTCAACCGTGTTATATGACGGTCTGTGGTTGTCCTCAGGTTTGCTACACATTAAGCAATTAACGTTAGTTTTTATCATCTGATATGGCTTGGGGGAGAACAACATTGTAACATTAGTAGGCTAGACCTACTTTAAAAAGTTTGTAACGTAAGTTTATGTCTAATCTGATATGGCTTGGGGGAGAACAACATTGTAACATTAGTAGGCTAGACCTACTTTAAAAAGTTTGTAACGTTAGTTTATGTCTAATCTGGTATGGCTTGGGGGAGAACAACATTGTAACATTAGTAGGCTAGACCTACTTTAAAAAGTTTGTAACGTTAGTTTATGTCTAATCTGGTATGGCTTGGGGGAGAACAACATTGTAACATTAGTAGGCTAGACCTACTTTAAAAAGTTTGTAACGTTAGTTTATGTCTAATCTGGTATGGCTTGGGGGAGAACAACATTGTAACATTAGTAGGCTAGACCTACTTTAAAAAGTTTGTAACGTTAGTTTATGTCTAATCTGGTATGGCTTGGGGGAGAACAACATTGTAACATTAGTAGGCTAGACCTACTTTAAAAGTTTGTAACGTTAGTTTATGTCTAATCTGGTATGGCTTGGGGGAGAACAACATTGTAACATTAGTAGGCTAGACCTACTTTAAAAAGTTTGTAACGTTAGTTTATGTCTAATCTGGTATGGCTTGGGGGAGAACAACATTGTAACATTAGTAGGCTAGACCTACTTTAAAAAGTTTGTAACGTTAGTTTATGTCTAATCTGGTATGGCTTGGGGGAGAACAACATTGTAACATTAGTAGGCTAGACCTACTTTAAAAAGTTTGTAACGTTAGTTTATGTCTAATCTGGTATGGCTTGGGGGAGAACAACATTGTAACATTAGTAGGCTAGACTTACTTTAAAAAGTTTGTAACGTTAGTTTATGTCTAATCTGGTATGGCTTGGGGGAGAACAACATTGTAACATTAGTAGGCTAGACCTACTTTAAAAAGTTTGTAACGTTAGTTTATGTCTAATCTGGTATGGCTTGGGGGAGAACAACATTGTAACATTAGTAGGCTAGACCTACTTTAAAAAGTTTGTAACGTTAGTTTATGTCTAATCTGGTATGGCTTGGGGGAGAACAACATTGTAACATTAGTAGGCTAGACCTACTTTAAAAAGTTTGTAACGTTAGTTTATGTCTAATCTGGTATGGCTTGGGGGAGAACAACATTGTAACATTAGTAGGCTAGACCTGCTGTAAGAAGCATTTAACGTTAGTTTATGTCTAATCTGGTATGGCTTGGGGGAGAACAACATTGTAACATTAGTAGGCTAGACCTACTTTAAAAGTTTGTAACGTTAGTTTATGTCTAATCTGGTATGGCTTGGGGGAGAACAACATTGTAACATTAGTAGGCTAGACCTACTTTAAAAAGTTTGTAACGTTAGTTTATGTCTAATCTGGTATGGCTTGGGGGAGAACAACATTGTAACATTAGTAGGCTAGACCTACTTTAAAAAGTTTGTAACGTTAGTTTATGTCTAATCTGGTATGGCTTGGGGGAGAACAACATTGTAACATTAGTAGGCTAGACCTACTTTAAAAAGTTTGTAACGTTGGTTTATATTTGGTAGATAAGGATTGGGAAAAATAATATAGGGCCTTTGTTGTATCATTAGATCTACTTTAAGAAATATGCAAAATTAATTTACTTTTGATTGTTAGGACTCGGGGGAGAATAACGGGTATATGAAGAAGTTTGTAATGTTTGTTGATGAGGATTGAGGATACATGTAACATCAATAGAAATACTTTAAGAAATTAGTTTGCGATTGGTTGATAGAGCTCAGGGGAGCGTAATACACTGTAACATTAGTATATAAGAAGCCTACTTTAAGACGTATAGCAATGTGGGTTTATTGACGAAATAAAATTTTAAGCATTTAAAGATATATTTACAAATATCTTATTTTATTTAAATACATAAATACGTAAACTTAGTTTAGATATTAATTACTCTAGTTATAGTAAAAGATCAGTTGTTTTATTTTAATTCGTAACGATCAGCTGATAGGTTTTAATATGTTTCGTGTTATGTTGTTAAAAACTAGCAATATTAACAACAATTATTATAAACGTTTATATTAATTTCGAATGTATTATAAACGGTTAAAACGTGCATGTGTTCTTCAACTAAGGAAAAATACCGAAACCAATGCAACATAACTTTTCATGTACTGTTATCGAAAAAGAGAGGAAAACACATTCTTTAGAGACGATTTCCGTTACATTCTTCCGTTAGGCAGACTTTTTTCTATTCACTCCTCTCGCCAAAGTTAACATTAAAAGCTTCAAATGAAGTGTGTAAAATTTATTATAAAAGGTTTCTTACTAATTCTAACCTACAAATGAGTCAGCCGACAACGTTCACTGCCTTATAAATCTATTATGTCCCAGATTAGCCGAGTTGACACGCCCGACTTTATGACGATGTCTCACCTCCAAAAGTAATGCAATTATGTAGTCAGAGTCGTAAAGAAGCTTTTAACGCTATCTATCTCCAACAGTAAGTACTAACATCAGTCGCGATTGGTTCAGGACTTATTAAATGATTACCCACAATGCTGTAGACCTAAATGCTAAATGGCTCTAATGACTTGATGTTCGGTTTCTAGATAAGCGACTAAATACAATAGGCACAGCTTTCTAGATAGGTTAACATCTGTAAATTATAGCGTGCACTCTGAAATGCGTAGCAAGAACTGGTTAAAACTGCAAGACGTAGGCTACTTTGACTTCAATGTTAAGCTTCGTGTATTTGAGTTAAAAATTATAAAACTACCATAATATTATTTAATAGTCTATTATGTAGCCTAATATTATTTAATAGTCTATTATGTAGCCTAATATTATTTAATAGTCTATTATATAGCCTAATATTATTTAATAGTCTATTATATAGCCTAATATTATTTAATAGTCTATTATATAGCCTAATATTATTTAATAGTCTATTATATAGCCTAATATTATTTAATAGTCTATTATATAGCCTAATATTATTTAATAGTCTATTATATAGCCTAATATTATTTAATAGTCTAGTATATAGCCTAATATTATTTAATAGTCTATTATATAGCCTAATATTATTAATAGGCTATATTAATATTAATTATTATTATTTACTATTATTTTAATATAGTAAATAAATGTAAACTGAAATATAAATTAAAAATCATACAACTTTATTATAGGATATTTGTTGTTTTCAAAAATTAACTTGTTTTAGCTTTTTGTATACCCTTCTTCTAGTTGAGGCTGAAATATATATGGAATTAATTATTTACACTATGAACTGCAAATACGCTTGGGCGGACTTTGGAGAGTGACTCAGGAAAATTTAAGAGTGAAAGATTTTCCAGTGGACAGGCCTATGGACTACTCTCCCTTGCTCCTTTGGAAAATTCTTCAAATTTTTATACCGAAAATTTCAAATTTTGTGTCAAAACAATTTCAGAGAAAAGTTTTATATTTGAAAAACAAATTATGTTTTTTGTGTTTTTCAG
>CM040189.1:115296736-115619236 GCA_022606455.1 Callitettix versicolor
GGGAAATCGTTTCTTAGTCCACCCCTACATGGTGGTACTAAGGTACCATAAAATTTCAAGTCTCTAGGTAATATAGTTTTGGCTGTGTATTGATCAGTCAGTAAGTTAGCCAGGAATTTTGCATATATATATATATATTTATTTATTTATTTATTATTATTATTATTATTATTATTATTATTATTTGCGCATAGACCCTGTTGGATCACGCAAAGCACTCCGACTCATGTCTTGTTCCTTCTAATCCTCCACACCTCCCTCATCCATTCCCCATGGATCCTCTTCCGCTCCTCCGTCCATTTTACCCCTGCTCTCTTTGGGATTTCATTCTCTGGGACCTTCCAACCGAGCATCTTTCTCCTGTATGCGCGCCTGTCTTCAACATCTGTTGAGTCTATTCCTGCGTCATGTAGGTCTATTCTGACTTGTGCGATCCACGACGTTGTTGATTTGACACCTTGTATATACTTAAGGATTCTGTTGGCAAGTCTCGTTGTTGGGAGTCTACTGATGTGTCCATAGAACCGAAGCCTCCTTCTTCTGATATCTGCTGCCAGGTTCGACATCTTCTCTGTGGTCTTCCGGGAGTGCAACCTGTATCCATCTTCTGTTAATCTCGGACCAAGGATCTTCCTCAAGATTTTGCGTTCTTCCTTCAAAATACCCTCCATGGTAGCTTTTGTGTGGAGTGCTAGCGTCTCGCTTGCATATAATACCTCCGGTTTTATGACTGTGTTGTAGTGTCTGATTTTTGTGTGCGTCGACATACAGCTCTTATTGTAGATATCACGCGTTATACCAAGAGCCCTCTTCATTCTTAGTAGCCGAACCTTTTGCGCAGCCTTCTCGCCACATATATATATATATATATATATATATATATATATATATATATATATAGAGAGAGAGAGAGAGAGAGAGAGAGAGAGAGAGAGAGAGATTTTATAATTAAATGTGAGATAAAAATCTACACAGGTAGTTTAAATATAACAAAACCAAAAATCTTTTTTTAGGTTATGTCTATGGATAACCCAATAATTGTTTTATGGCTATTTAATTGTTTTGAAATGGTAGCTTACCGATTTAATGACTGCCAATAAAATATTTACCTTTACCATGCGTAGCGTCGGTGCACACTATTTGTCTGTGTTGTTTTCCTTATCGTTTATTTAAGTACTTCAGCTTATGCAGTGACCAGTGACGTTGTTGTTGCAATGGCGATAGCGTATATTGAAAATGTATACGGAAATATCGAGTGACAGCACGTGTGTGGGCGTGGCCGCCACGACCCACTTGATCGGCGATCGAATAATAACCGTGTCTAGAAATAAAAATCTTATTTATATAGGCTAATTTACTAATTTCATGACAGGAGTACATTAAACTGAAATTCAAAACTTGCAGACATGCAAAACAGTGAGCTGTGCAAAAGTAATTTGGAAAAATGTATACCTGACCAAAATGGAAATGTCAAAGTTAAATTATTATCGATAAGGAAACCATTCCAACTGGGGTTCAATTTGCCTCAGTACTGATAACCAGCGCTGTAGTTCTTTATCTAAATTGCTTTCTGAAACCACTCTACATTCTTGAATGTTGTTTATTTGTTTAACAAAAGTCAAAACAGAACAACTAATCTATGTAATAGAAAACTGACGAGATTTAATACAAGACAGTTGCCATTCTGCCTGACCGATTTGCTTTTTTTTAATGTAAGTATTTATAGGGCCGACGAGTGGGGAAAATAGAGATAATACCTTCAGGGCCCGGCGTCGAGCCTAGGTTAAAAAAAAAACTTAGGCAGTGGCCGACAGAAGTGCCTATTTTTGGCATGCCTGACTGTATACTTTTCACTATTTTGATTTAATTATTTTTATAAAAATTTAGATACATGTAGGAAATGGCAACTCTTGAAAATTATTTTCGTATTAAATTTCGCGCATGTGTAGGTACACAACTTAAAAATTAACTGAAACTGTCAGACTATAAATTTGAGTATCTTAGGCTATACAAGGAACTTAAATAATAATGTGTAGGCAATGACTCCTCAGTATGAGAATCTTGTTTATTGCAAAGACATTCTTGGTCTGATGAGTCAATTTGGTGTACAATATGACCCGATTCATTGGCGTCTATTCATAGACTCATGAAAGCGAAGTCTAAAGGCTGGTTTGTTGCACAATGGCAATACTTATGCTTCAGTTCCAGTTGGCCATTCGGTACATTTAAAAGAAACATACGAAAATTTGTCATTAGTTCTCGAACAAATTCATTATAATGAACATAACTGGTTGATATGTGGAGACTTGAAAGTACTCACTATGCTCTTAGGTCAGCAATCAGGGTACACCAAGTTCCCTTGTTTTTTATGTTTATGGGATAGCCGAGACAGAAATTCCCATTGGAACAACAAAGACTGGCCATCACGGGGAGCTCTGTCGCCAGGCCAAAAAAATGTAATTAGGAGAAGTTTGGTTCCTTCTGACAAAATCCTGCTACCTCCTCTACACATAAAGCTAGGGCTGATAAAACAATTCGTAAAGTCTCTCAATAAAGAAGGTGAATGTTTTAAGTACTTATGCTCCAAGTTCCCAGGATTAAGTGATGCAAAGCTAAAAGAGGGGATCTTTGTTGGCCCAGATATCCGAAACTTTCCACAGATCCACATTTCACTCAGACCATGAATGAGAAGGAGAAGGAAGCTTGGAATTCTTTTAAAGATGTTGTTGAGAAGTTCCTTGGTAACGTGAAGGATCCCAACTACAGAAGTATCGTGGAACGCATGTTGAAGGCATTTCAATTACAAGGTTGCAACATGAGTTTGAAGGTTCACTTCTTACATTCGCATGTGGACTATTTTCCGGAAAACTTAGGGAAGTAAGTGAAGAACAAGGGAAAGGTTCCATCAGGACATCAAGGAAATGGAACGTAGGTATCAGGGCAAATGGAACGTAAACATTATGGCTGACTATTGTTGGATGCTGCAGCGTGAATCATCTGAAGAGTCGTACACCCAGAAACGAACACGGAGAAATAATCAGTTTATAACCCTACTTTTGACATTTATACATGACAATTACACTAAGTACATTTTTTTTTTTTTTAACGTCCGACTATTGTGCATACTTGGGCTAATGCAGACGATTTAGAAACAATCCTATGCTTTTGTTATTCAACATTAAGTTACCATTTCTAAAATACGTTCTTTATTCATTGGTTGATGGTTACACAACCTAAAATTTTACCGAAGTTGAACATTTTTAACAGCTACCTTGTCTGTTGTGTTACCACTTATCTTCAACATCTTTCAGGTTTTAGCAAATTAGTTATGTCAATACATTATAGTAAGATCCACACCCAAAACCTTGAAATGAGGCCGATCCTAATCTCTGTATTACATTTTAAGCAGTCAATAAAAAAATTTTATGTGCTGTTCCAGATTTAATTAATTGGCACAAAAATCGATTTTGGTAGTAGCTTGGACAAGTTCATCGCCCAGAAAAATCCGTTAACAGTTTCAAAATGGCTGCCATTAAATTTTTTTTGAAAATCTGATTTTGTAATTATCATTAAAAACTGCATAGAGCAGCATTTCTGGATTTTTAATTTAAAATGATAATACTGTATATGCAGATTTTAGTGCTGATTAAGATGTCAAAAAAAAATTTAGAAACTCACTTGTATTACGTCAGCAAGACATATGGTAGACGTAAATAATGCTGCAATAACTTTTTTTAAAAGCTGTAGTTGCTTTTTTTAATAGTTTGAAAATTTAAGGCCATGGATTAAAAACAATTTCATGCCTGTAAGAATACAGCTTTTGTAAACTTGGACTGTATGTTCTGTAATAATTTTAAAGTAGTTCATATTGCTACAATCACACCGCCAGTTTCATTTTTCCAACAGATGTGAAAAAAGAGTTAAAACATATTCCTGCACCAGCTTTATAATAATCCTTGTTTGTGTATGTAAATTAGTGGTGGGGCAGAAAACACCAAACTGTTAAAAAAACTGCTTTTCTATAAACGACAAACAAAATGCTTTTTCAAACGGAAACAAGCAGTTGGATTTGGACTGGTTTATGATTTGTTAAACAAGGAACGGCTTTCCGCACTACCACACTTTCGAACATTGCCGCAAGCGCTAAAACTGTTTGTCTGCTGACTGTTTTTCCCCTTTATTCCAAAGTTGCTTGTAGTGAAGTAAGAACTGTTTGGTCAATGTCAACGTTTATCTCTATTTTGTTGCGAGTTGTAGCAACAACCTCTCACATTTTGTAGATACAGAGCCTAATTTTATTTAAACATGTTTCTTAATCAAGCATCAATATTTTTTAATCAACTAAAAATATTCTAAATCGTTTGCATTTTGGTAAATATGCAAAGGACTATTTAATTTTTAAGTAAAAAAAAGAATGCTTCTATTAGAAATTCAATGCATTTTGTAAATATAAAATGGCATACATAATTATTACGTTTTGAGAATGTAATTTAATTATTACTACACTTATAAGGATTATTTTTATCCTTTCTAAATGCTTTATACCCAAAAACAGTTAAGGACATGGTGGCAGTGGAAATGAAAAAGTAGTCTTAGAAAACTGAACGTTTGTGCTTTATGTTTTAGCTGCTAATTAAACTTTGAGTTTCAGTTTTCTAAACTGTTTTTTTCCAACTGTTTTAAAAAGCACTTTTTTCCTCAACAAACAGTTTGTTGACGTTTTGTAAAAATAGCAGAAACGCCCACCCCTAATGTAAATAATATGTCATTTATCAGCTGGCTATCTTTCTTTCATTGTGATTAAATTCAATTGAAATAATTAATTTTTTTTAACGGCTGAAAGCAGCAAGTTGATGTTGAACATTTGGTAACCCGTTAAGTCCATAATCAGAGATTTTTTGAAAGTTTAGCTGCTTCAAGTACTTGTGTCTGTGTTGCAGGGATTTCAAAAATGCTTTGCCCATGCTGCTTTTCACAACTGCCATGGCTATTTTCTCTCACTACGTATCTCTGGGTAAGTTATTAGCCTACAATTGAAGGACTGCATTAAATGCTCCAGTTATTATTAGCCTAAGTGAATTATTTTGGTCCTTTAACATTAAAATTTGTCATATGGTTGATCTGCAGTAATCAATTCTTCCCACCTGTAGGTTAAAATAGGTTCCACACTAACCTGAGATGACCGTTTAAAGAAATTTCTCCAGCGAAGTGAGGTCTCCGTTTCAACTCGACTGTTCGGCATTTGGTTTGTTTTTACACAGTTTCGGTCAGGTCCATTGACCAACTGTTTTGAAATTTGGTACAGAGATATCTTGTAATGTGTGTGTAAGGTTTTTTTATATTTTTTTCTGCTAGGATTATTGTCACTATGTTGAGTCTGCCTTCCCTAGCTTCGTCAATTCTACTTTTGTTGACACGTTTCGGAGAACCTCCATCTTCAAAAACTATATCTATACTCACTGGGAGTATAGATATACTCCGAAACGCATCAACGAAAGTAGAATTGACGAAGCTAGGGAAGGCAGATCCATTATACTCAACATAGTGTGTGTAAGATCTTTGCCATTTACTTCTGTTTCAAGATGGCGGTGACCCCTGATTTAACATTTTTTTTTCCCGGCGAAAAACCGTTCAGGTTATCATCGCCGTCACGAAAAATGAAAATATATTTAAAAAAAAAAAAAAAAAATTGTACAAAATTTTACTTAAGAAAAAAATAACAACAAAAACAACAACAACAAACAATAACAGTAAAAATAAATTAAAAATTTAGATAACAGATATAGATATATTACACTTAAGAACTAAATAACAATAAATAATGAATAAAATTTAATAACGACTCGTAAAAGTATGCATAAACATAACAGAAATAAAGTTTTTAGATAAAATAAATAAATAATATAACACAAGAAATAACAACTATATAAATTAAATTTTATTTAAAACATTCAGACGATGAAGGAAGTCTAGAACCCGGTCAACGGCCGAGGCACTATCTCCCAACATCGTCTGCAAACAGTTGCTCAGACCACACATAACACGTACATTTTGAAAACCATCACAATCGAGCAGTATATGTTTAATTGTGATGGCTTCCCTACAGAATTCACATTCAGGTGGGTCCCCGCGTTCCATCAGAAATCCATGCGTTAACATGGAGTGACCAATGCGAAGGCGGGTGATCACCACCTCTTTTCTGCGACTTGCACGTGATTGACGACCCCCAAGGACGAACTGTACTTTTAATTACCCTCAATTTATTACTGCTTGACAGTAACAATGACGAGTACTGTTTTAGCCAAATGCATTGGTCAGTTGTTTTGAAATTTGTTACAACGGTACCTTGTATAAAACCCGAAAGATGTATGTGTAAGATTGTTTCCCATTCCAAGATGGTGGGCTCTGATTCAACATTAAGAGTGTAGTTGTTGTTCATTTCCTGTTCTATTAAAACCGATCATAATTTTGACCGCTTCACGGAGAAAGAGTATAAACTTTCTATTAAAATTGGTTCAATAACGTTTTCATTATAATAACAACGTTTCAAAAACGTTCAATAACGTTTTTCATAAATATTACAGTTACTGGTTAAATTGGCTTAAAAAATTATGAACGCTTTTGTTGAGTGCTCTGTATATTAATTCAGAATATACTACAAGATCTACTGTTATTTCAACTACTAGACATATCGTAAAGTGTGTGATGTTTCGGAAATAAAACAAAAAATCAATTAGAAAAATGTATTTAAAATTACTATTTTACAAATGTATTTAACAAAATTACACGATACAAGAATAAAGGTATAAGTGCACAAATCATATATATATGTGTATAGCCTACTGTAGTGTTTTACATTTGGATAAGCAAAGAATAAAAGAAACATATAACAATACTTTTGAATATTTACCCCGAAACTTAAAAATAATTAAAATTAAGAGATAATAATCGTGCAGTAACACTTTTTTATGAACTTTTCAACAATAAATTAATCAAATACATGACAATACCATACTTGACATTATCTTAACGCCTCTGTTTACATATTTCCTCGCATTTTATATTTATTTTAAAATGCGTCTTATTTTATATTTTTAAAAAAAATATAAACCAAGTTATAATTTATAAATATTAATGTACTCTTTCATACCAATTATACTAAGCAGGAACTTTTTTTAATGTTACAAAATGTACAGGTTTTTCTTTTGTTTAAATTATGAAAAGCAATACTTTTCTTAAAAAATTTTGAAAAATATCGCTTTCTTTTTACGCAAAAATAACGTGTTATTAACTGTTTCATAATAAATGTTGTCAGCCATATTTTTTCCAAATTTTGTTTTAAATTTTTGAACAAATTCAGAGTTGGGGAAACCATAATGTTTCAAATTAAAGATGTCACTTTTTGTCAAATTTTGTTATAACTTGTACGCCATAATATTAAATACTGAACACTTTATTAAATAAATTATGGCGTTTAATATTAATGGTGTACAAGTTATAACAAAATATGTGACATCTTTAATTTGAAACATTATGGTTTCCCCAACTCTGAATTTGTTCAAAAATTTAAAACAAAATTAGAAAAAACATGGCTGAAATCATTTATTATGAAATAGTTAATTTTTTTAACACGTTATTTTTGCGTAAAAAGAAAGCAATATTTTTCAAAATTTTGTAAGAAAAGTAGTGCTTTTCATACTTTAAACAAAAGAAAAACCTGTACATTTTGTAACATTAAAAAAAGTTCCTGCTTAGTATAACTGGTATGAAAGAGTACATTAATATAAATTATAACTTAGTTATAATTTAATGTATTGCATAAAATTCAAGGCATTTTAAAATTTTAACAACATAAGTGACTTCAATATTTTACCTATTCCTGTATTTAGCCAACATGAATCAATGTCAACAAATTTTATGGATCATGAAAAGATCCATCCAATAAAAATGTCACTTTTTAATAAAATCCAATATAACTTACATTAATTCAGTCTAAAAAATATATATAGAAACAGCAACAATCAGTATTAAAAATATTTTATACAACTCAGTATCGTTGTATTCTTAATCTTGAACGCCCGGTTAGAATACAAAATAAGGCACATTGTAGTTTCATCTTAAAGGTCGTTATTCTTGGGACACTTCCATTTTCATAGACGATTCTTCTTTCACTCGAAGTTCTCGTTCAGCAACACACTTTTTGATTTCCCAACCAATGGCCGCTCCGAGTGGAGGCGGGACTGCATTACCAATCTGATACAAAGTGTAACAGTAACAATGCATAGTGTTTCTATTTAAACTTAATAAATACTCGTATTTAAATTAATTCAAGTACTTTAAGAAAACACTGAAGTACTTCAAGAAGCTATTGTCAAAAATATTAAAGCATTTTAAATGCATACCTGTCTGTGTTTATCCAGAATATTGCCAAAAAACCGGTACGAATCCGGGAACCCTTGAGAGCGAGCACACTCTCGTACGCTTACCACCCTGGTTTGTTCTGGATGCAATACTCGGCCCTAAAACATAAAGCTTGCTTAGTCATCCAGAAATCTAGAGTTGATTGAAAAGGTTTTGGGAAAAAAGACAACATAGGAAGACCCAAACTGTGACCTAAAATGTGCATCAATCCTAACCTATAAGACAAATTTTAAAAGGTCACCTAAAAATGTTAATTAGTATTTTGGATTTCCAAAATTGCTTAGAAATACAAAAATGTACAGCCAGGAATATGAAGAAATAAAACCCAACAACCTGAGACACAGAAATAGGTACCACTTACTAATGGGTCTAACTATAAAGTAAGGAAAAAAACAAACCACCAAAATTTCTTCTCAGGATGGACGCAGGAGAGTAGAACAGTCAAAATTAATGTCAGTTCAGACTTCTTCTTGGGGAAGATAGATGACGTGTTCGGAGGAGGTTAATGCATTTTATTCTATAACAAAAATTAGAACTGAGAAGGAAAGAATGCCAAAAAGGATTCTGGAAGCAGGAAAAACATAAAGATAAAGATGGCTACAGGATGTTGAGGGAGTTGTGAGAGCATTGAGAAACAGGGATTTGTAATGGACAAAAGAAAGTGAAAAGGAGTTGTAATGAAAACAAAGATTCTTCAGTGCGGTAGCAGCACACTGCTTTCAAAGAAGAACATTGTACCACTACACAGTGGTTTGAAAACCTCTTCTTCAAAGTTAATACAAGTACAATTGTTCTGTAGCGGCTTTCGTAAAAAACCAGTAACATTCCAAATATTCTGAATATTGTTATTTATAGACACATCACTTCAAGCCTGGTATATAAGAGGAAGTGTGATTAAGGAAGATATATAAACTGAAAGAGGAAATAAAAAAGACACAAGAGGGGAAAAAGCAAAGAAAACATTAGATCACAGGTGGAGCTTGTAGAAACACCGAGAATGTAAACACACTTACCTGCTTGCCCATCGGCTCCGGGTTAGTAACTGTGGTACTGAAGAATCCGTCCCACTCCAGTCTTCCATAAAGCCCGGCCCAGTGGTTGTGGCGGTTGCCTGTATGAGGCAGACACCAAGGTATCAAAGTGTTGAACTGTTTGTCCATGGCATCACAAGGTTTTCCTGTTGCGCAGCTACAAACGCCCCTTAAAGCACCTGTTGAGGACTTGCCATTCTTTTTGTCATGATGTGTGTATTGCCTGAACAGAAAAATAAATCAAAAGTTTGTACCTCAATATCTTCACATCGTTATAATAAACTTTAAAATCAAGTTAACTTACAGTTTTTTCGTGTAGCTCCCGTCACTTAGTCTTACCACGATGTTTGGCATATCCCGCCAATCTGATCCAGTGCTCGTTGGAATCTGTGCGATGCGGGCTTCTACAACTGGCGCCATTTCTTTACAGATGTGGTCTCGCAGAACCGCTTGATATTGATTCCCTCGCACCTGATAATTATAAATGGGTAAAACTGTCTTTCAGAAAAAAAGTCCAGTTATAAAAATTACAGTTTTAGAAATATTTTTTTTATAGAAAAATCAAACGTCTGCAATCCTTACTGTTTTACTTTGTTAACAACTAGATGTAAATAAAATTACAAACTTACCAATCTCTGAAAGTGAGAAAGTGGGTCACCTCCATAGGGTAACTCCTCAGTTTTTGCCCCATTCCTTATTTCCGGTAAGTCCGACATTGCATCTCGGACAGTGATAGTCCTGCGAGGAGCCGAATCCACCCAGCGACAGTTTGAGATAAACTGAAAAATTACAATTAAAAATATAAAACCTTTTATTTTTATACTTACTAACAGCTGCTCAATAACTAACCTTGCTGCTCAATAACTAACCTTGCTGCTCAATAACTAACCTTCAAAATTTCAATATAAAATACAAATAAAAATGATTAAATTAAAACAAAATTATCAATAACAAACTAAAACGACTTTTCAGACTTCGAGCAGTGTTATTTATACAATAAGTATTCCGCAGGCATATCAGTTTATTTTACAATAACCATAACAGCAGATAAATACAATAAGACATGAATATATTCAAAATTTAAAAAGTTTTATTAGTATAACACCACAAAAGTATTTCCATGTTCTTATTTTAGCCCTCTAAATGCACCACATGGTGTTCTGCAATACACTCCAACCAGTCTGCAGTGCTAATGTCTTAACTATCAATATGCAGCAATATTTTTTATATTATACATAATGTAACTTCCGTACATTAAAAAAATTTGAAGACAAATAACTGTTTTAATCAGCTGTTTGCAGGAGGTTGCAGACTAGCTGCACCTATTGAGAGGATTTAGATGTCCCTCGTGGGACCTGAGTCTACCACACACTTACACTTACAACACTTTACACTCACACTTACAGCTATGAGGCGATAATAGCCTCAATGTGCTATTCGCCTTAAAATAAAAAAAATGTTGAATAATCTTATTTACTATAAAAATTTGCTGACATATTAATTATTTTTGTTTTGTGCAAATATGTATATATTGCAAAAAAAATCTCAGCAAAAATCTTAATTTTGATTTCAAAATATTTCTGAACCGTGCTAATGACAAAATCAATTATATGGCAGTAACAAAACAATAGAAAGTGTAAAATAAACTGTGTGACTTTTTCAAAGTTTCAAGATTTTCTATGTAATACAGTAAGTGCGTGGTAACACGATTTATTTCTTTATAGATTTACTTAAGAAAATATCTCATTATTATTATATATTTTGATGTTAGGAACTAAATTACGCACACACTGTTTATTTTGACTTCAATCTAGTAAATTTCTATAGAACCTAAAGTAAAGTTCTTTCAATTTTTTTCTCTGACCTCATTTTGAAACGAAGCTTTTAACGTTAGCTTTGGCGAGAGAAGTGAATAGAAAATCTGCTGAACAGAAGAATGTAACGTAAATATGAGACAAAAAAGCAAATGAATTTTTCTATTTCTGTCTCTTTCCTTTTCGTCCCTCTTTTTGATAACAGTACATGCATATTATATGAAAACATTGTCTTGCTTTGGTTTCAGTATTTTCCCTTACTTGAACAATACATGTACTTTGTAACCATTTATATAATACATTCAAAAATAATATAAATATTAATAATAATTGTTGTTAATACTGCTAGATTTTACAAACATAACCTTAAACTTATTATAGCCTATCAGCTGTTCAATGAAATCAGCTGATTGTTAAAAATTAATATAAAACAACTGATCCTTTACTATACCTACAGTAAACAATATCTAAGCTAGGTTCACCTATAATAAATAATATTTATTTATTTAAACAAAATAAGATATGTGTACACATATCTTCAGACTAATTACACATTCAGACAAGATATGATTAACAAAAGCTTCAGTCAGTAACTCCCTGAGTTCCACTCATGTACTTTTCTTATCATGCAGACAAAAACTAATGACACGTTTCTGAATATTATATTAAATTATTTTGCAGTTCTTTCTGAACAAAATTGTAAGTTAAAATGTGATATTTCAGCCATTTATATAGTACAACCAATTTTAAAAAACATAGCACGATGGCCTAAAAACATTTAGCAGTAAACATAGGAAGTACTTTAGGATTAAAAAAAGTTACATCTACATAATTCCTATGGAAGTGTAAACAGCATCTCCAGTAAAAGTAAGAAACACAATTGCATTTTGGGTTTTAAAAAAATATGTAATACTTAACTAATACAAAACATTGTTGTAATATATTATTGGAAAATATTGCTAATTTCATACAAAATATTTCACTACAATTTTTAAAATATCGCATTAAAAAAATAGTTTTCATGATGGAAACTAAACATAAATTTCTATTGTCAGCTGTTACAGCTGATGTTTTGAATACTTTATTGAGGTTTTGTAAAAGATTTTCGTTTGTTGTTACTGAAAATATCTAAATTATTTCGATTTAGTTTAGATTACTTGAAAAGTAATTAAAAATCACCTACTTTATTGTCATCAACCATGACAGTTAACTGCGTAGCTCGAGGGTTAAATGTATGCGTTGGCTCCGGATATAACGGGAGAACTTCTCCAGGTGCGGCAGCTAAAATTATTGCCCTCCTTCTTGTTTGCGGGACACCATACTGGCCTGCTTGCATAACTCCAAAAGTACATTGGTAGCCCATGCGAAGGAGACAGCGTATTGTCAATTTCAGTACCATGCTGCGTTTGAAAGAAACAAAGTTTCGCACGTTTTCCAATATGAAGAACTTAGGCCTGTAGTAGTCACAGTATGACAGGAATGATACAATTAACGAATTCTGGAAAAAAATTTGTTCCACAATTAATTCCAATACAGTGTACAATAAGCCTAGCTTCATCTACAAGGAACATTACAAGGAACATAAGTTCGCATTCCCCAATAATCTAATCTATTTCCAATACAGTGTACAATAAGCCTAGGTTCATCTACAAGGAACTTAAGTCTGCATTCCCCAATTATCTAATCTATTTCCAATACAGTGTACAATAAACCTAGGTTCACATACAAGGAACTTGAGTCCACAGTCTCCAATAATCTAATCTAATTCCAATACAGTGTATAATAAGCCTAGGTTCATCTACAAGGAACTTAAGTCCGCATTCCCCAATTATCTAATCTATTTCCAATACATTGTACAATAAGCATAGGTTCACATACAAGGAACTTGAGTCCACAGTCTTCAATAATCTAATCTAATTCCAATACAGTGTATAATAAGCCTAGGTTCATCTACAAGGAACTTAAGTCCGCATTCCCCAATTATCTAATCTATTTCCAATACAGTGTACAATAAACATGGGTTCACATACAAGGAACTTCAGTCCACAGTCTCCAATAATCTAATCTAATTCCAATACAGTGTATAATAAGCCTAGGTTCATCTACAAGGAACTTAAGTCCGCATTCCCCAATTATCTAATCTATTTCCAATACAGTGTACAATAAACCTAGGTTCACATACAAGGAACTTGAGTCCACAGTCTCCAATAATCTAATCTAATTCCAATACAGTGTACAATAAGCCTAGGTTCATCTACAAAGAACTTAAGTCCGCATTCCCCAATTATCTAATCTATTTCCAATACAGTGTACAATAAGCCTAGGTTCACATACAAGGAACTTGAGTCCACAGTCTCCAATAATCTAATCTATTTCCAATACAGTGTACAATAAGCCTAGGTTCATCTACAAGGAACTTGAGTCCACAGTCTCCAATAATCTAATCTAATTCCAATACAGTGTACAATAAGCCTAGGTTCATCTACAAGGAACTTAAGTCCGCATACACCAATTATGTAATCTATTTCCAATACAGTGTACAATAAACCTAGGTTCACATACAAGGAACTTGAGTTCACAGTCTCCAATAATCTAATCTATTTCCAATACAGTGTATAATAAGCCTAGGTTCACATACAAGGAACTTAAATCCGCATTCTCCAGGAATCTAATGTAATTCCAATACAGTGTACAAATCTAGGTTGACTTATAACGAACTTAAGTCCACATTCTCCAGTAATCTAATCTAATTCCAGTACAGGTTCTTTAAACTTTATTTAAGAATAAAAATTACATTTTTTAATTCTGAGAATCAGAATTCCGATAACAAAGAAAAAGTATTAAAAACTTTTTAATGACAAATTTTTAACTATAATTTACCTTAAACAAAGAATACTGCCGAGAGTTAAATCGATTCATGCCACTGAAGCCTTGGCACGGAGGGCCTCCACACAACAGTTCCACTTCACCCTTCAAAGGCAGGGTCTGACCTTTGCTGTTTGTTTTTTCGCCCTTAACAGACAAATCATATCATTTTTGTAACAATATCACATCGTCATACTTTTCAATTTCTTAGAGCAAAAAACATATTTGCAAAGTTAAGTTTAGGAAAAAATAAATTAATGACTGGGTGTTTGATAACTCGCACACAAAAAATAGGTAATATTTTAAATTTTAGTTATTTGAGTTTATATAATTTTATAGCAAAAATTATTTTTTCCCACATTATAGTAGTATTTATCTGTAGGACAGACCTATTTCTTATCTAACAGGGACAGTGGTTTTTCTATTCCAGTTGCAGTCAAGTTTATTTGGTGTTTTATTTTAATTATTATTAGTTGTACAGAATTATTTGTTTCACTTAATTAACTCCTGAGCAAAGAATGCTTGGAGCCTGTTACATTTTTAGCTGTTCCTTTAAGGATAATATTATTATAGTTTAAATATTAAAGAATTTGTTCAATTCAAAGTCAAAGGGACAACAATATTTTTAAATGGGAAAACCATGATTTTGTACTGTACTTGAAAGTACTAAACGATTTCTTGTCCATTTCAATTCTTGCCACCAACGAAAATTTCAAATTAACCAGGATTTTGAATTTAAAATGTTTAAATTGATCTAGAATCAACAATTAACGACCAAGTATAACATATTTTGTTGGTCAAATATTTTGCTAATCATTAACAACAGCCAAGATGTGTTGAGATAAATTAAAAACACAAAACTATACAGGAATTCACAATGAAACGCTAAATAATCAGCATACAGGTAAAATCAGTGTTACAAAATCAAACTTACGTTCATCACCTGCCTAAGCAGCAGGTTACAATCCTCGGTGAATACAGTGCATTCTGGGTTATTGAGTTTAAATGCATGTGCAGCTGGTTCATCCTTTTCCACTGCCCACACACTCTTGGCCACTCCTGACTGGTGAAGACCTTCAGACAGACCTAACCAAAGGCAACACAAGCTTTAAAAATACTGCATCAATGCACTGTAGAACCATACTACAATACCAAATTTTTAATTATTTAATCTGGTGTTAATGCTTTTAATTTACGTCAGGTTAGATCCAAAATGTCATTACAATACTCATAATTATACAAACAGTCTGAGCAGTTTGGTGATTTTGTTATACAAAACATTACAGTAAATGGAAATTTTATTTTGTGACTTCTTTTTGTGTCATTAACCATGGTTTCAACCTCACAGGGATTCGGTAAGTTGTATACAGTAATACACAAATACATAAACATAAAGACAAAATGTAAAGTACCAAAACTGGTGTTCAACAAATGTTAAATTGCTTATGCATCTTTTTTTCGCAGTAAACTAACTAAATGTCTGGATGTTTTCTAAATTTGTACACGTAATCTCACAAGAATTCTTTAACAACAAAGTTGTATGCAAGTTCGTGAGAAGGTAATGAAACAATAAATAAATAATATACGAATTGGTGTATGGTTAACATATCTTTAAAAAAATTAAGGAATTGCCTCTTCTAGAAGAACCTACAGTCTAAATAAATGTGCGGGAGCAATTGTATGCTTAGCAATGGACCATACTTCACGAAGTTAGGCCAAAAATAGTTTTTAAATGTATTTATTGAAATTTATTTAATGTACTTTTTTCGTCAACTAAATATTTGGCTTACACAATCAAATTTTTTTCAGAATTCAGTTTCAAATCTACTTGAGTACATTAAACGACCTCAAATAAATTTGATAAATTAACTTTTTAGACATGTGCAGAAGCATAGCTATGTAAAACCATATATATTTATACTTCACAAAAGTATAATAATTATAATGTTTTAATTAATCTCAATAATTTGTCCGGATGAATGCGTTACCTCCACAACCAGCAAACACATCAAGAGAATTCAAAGGCTGCAAAATCGTAGGCCAAGGTACTGCGATGTTCTCTTTCTTCTCTTCCACCTTCACACTGCTCTTTCCTTTACCTTTGCCCTTTCCTTTACCCTGAAACAAATTTAACAAGCACAACAGTTAAACGATTGCAAAAATTGATTTTATACAATGCAATGTTGCCAACTCTACAGATTTTTTCCCTCAGACTGTATGCTTTATGTTTAGTCTATCCCACTACACTTAGACCAAGAGACAATTAATTGTTGCACAATATTATACCTGTTATTGCTTTTGAATTTTAAAATATGTATTGTACATTTCTTTCTTTTTAAGCACAAATACCACATCACTAAATAATTAATATTTAATTCTTTGTGCGCCACTCACTGATTTAATCAGCTTTTAAAGATAATTCAAACACCATCACAGGCCAATGTAATCAGCTCCGTTAGCCTGCCTGAAAAGTACTAGAGGCTTTCAAAATACAAATTATTTCATACATTTTTTTTGCTTTTAACTTTTGAACTGTATATACTTATGGAGATGAAATGAACTTTTCTATCCGCTTATTACGATGTATTTATATTTTATTGTTGTTTTATGCTTTTATGGCCATGGAAATTAATGTACGGTAATGAAGTCTGGTTTGCTCTATTTGTTACCACTGAACAAGCTAAGTTTATACTATTTGAGACACTAGATCATACTTGTAAGTGCAGACTACTTACTAAGAATGTGATATTATATTATAAACATCCTAACTTATTGTAAACACATCTAGCCAACATTATTTTAGAATAATACTTTTGTTAAAGTATCAACAAATAAATTAATACAAGGCAAAGTTATAGTCAGCTATTGTGACAGATTTGTTTTCGTTAGTTAAGAAACTAAATGATATATTACATACAACAATAAATTAGTTTCATTAATTTTTTTTTGCTCTTTAAATTGCTTTTTCTTAGAAATACAATTTTGCAGTTGATTGGAAAATACATTTATATATGTCAAATGTTAATATTTCTTAATGAAATTTTCAGGATTTATTGTTAAAAAAGCATATAAAGCTTAGATGCAAAATATTTTTTGCATTTACTTGTAAAGTTTTAAATTGAATTTGTTTATTAAAACAAAACTTTATTATTTCAGTTAGGAACACTACTAAAAACAAAATAAATTGAGACTGTGTAAACATAGTAGACTTTAGAGTCTATAAAGGTTATATACATCCCCCCCACTGAGTATTTGTACTCTATTTTTCAAATGAAAAAAATTGTAGGACAGTATGACAAACAGTTATTTTGTTATTTAAATTTAAAGATAACGCCATTTATAGATACTCTGCTACCTAACTATAACCTAAAATGCTAACCTTACAACTAATTTTTTGTTTTGTTTTTGAATACAGCTTTTGGCGAAAAGCACATGAAGGCTATCATCGCCGTCCAGCAAAATGTCCTACATTGGTGGATGGGTGGAAACTAAAACTTAACATTATTAATACTATACTAAACTAATACTAAAACTATAATACTATACAAACTAAAACTAGATATGTGTGCTGTGTGTAAACGAGTGAGAGTAGAATGAGCTAGAGGTATGGTGGGGTCGCTTAAGCCCATCAGCTGCTCACTTCAGCTGCCTCCGCCGGTTCCTTACAACTAATAACGAATTTGTACAATAAGCTGTAAAAAAAAATAAAATAAGAACCTAACCTTTCCAAGACAACCAATAAGTACTGCATTTGACGGAGGTTCAGTAAATTCCTGTTTAGTACTGTCGTAAGCCTGAGTGAAGTAAAACCTGTTGGGGCCGCCGGCTGTCCAGCTGTCAATAGATCTGTCCAAGTTCTCACTAAATGCAACAAAACAGCGGCCAGCAACATCGGCAAAGTTAACAACACACTCTGCAAAGAAAAAAAATACATAATATTCATTTACTGTTTAACTTGTTAAGTCATACATCTAAATGTTTATTTACAACTTCTAGTATAATAATTTTTTTCAAAATCAAAACTTAAGAGGAGAAACATAGGCAAACCATGACTATTCTGTTGAAATAAGTTTTCAAAAATTTCAGTAACATAAACTGTAATAAAAAATATATCATTTAAGTTAAACTGGTCATAGCAGAAACTACCATGTTTAACTTATGGAGGGGAAATGTTGGCAACTGCCAGTAGAAAGGCAAAAAACAAACTAGAAATAAGCCAAAATAATTGCCTACGACTTATTACTGGCACAGTTCGGACAACTCCAATACACGTTCTGCAGGCCTATACCAATAACATCCCATTAGAAGAAGATTTCAACATTAGAGATCATATTTTGTATGAAAAGTTGATACAAAAAGAATTTGATAACCCATGGATAATAGGATCTCCTCCAAAGCAAACACTAAAAACTCAGACCAGCTTTAAACAACTTATCATCTCTAATAGGATAAATGTGGAACAACCTCCTCAACTCATGGACCCATTGGAATTCATGGATTTTAACATTTTCTTGGATCTGCTTGAACCAGTGAGCAAGAACTCTGATGCTCCAGTGAAAATATCTCAAATCGCTTTGGAAACCTTGGAAGTGCGATACCCGTCAGACTCTTGGATCCGTGTATATACTGATGGCTCTAGAATGGAAGGAGAAACAGGAGCTGGAATATATTGTGACCACTTCTCGCACTACATTGCTTTAAGCAGCAATTCTACAGTGTTTGAGGCGGAATTGATAGCTGTAAATGAGGTTCTCGAACAGCTGATTGTGAGACCATGGCTGAACAAAAACATAGTGGTCTTAGTTGACTCCAAATCATCTCTGCAGGCAATAGCCAATAATGATAATCCAAAAAGCAAAGTAATACAAAATATCAGACAGAATTACAAGATTGTAAGTAATAATGTTGGCAATATCGCAATGCAGTGGGTCCCTGCACATGTGGGGTTGATGGGAAATGAAGCTCCGGATAATTTGGCGAAGAGAGGAACAAAAATTATTCAAAAACCAGCAGGCTCCCTGTCATTACAAGTAGTTATAAGAAAACTAAAAACAGACTCACAACAAAAATTTGTTAGTGAAATGAAGAAAAACCTACAAGACAAAGCTTATGATCCGTTTAATCTTTTTAAGGACAATAAGATGCTTCCACGCAAAATAGCTGTAGCAAATTTCCGCTTGGAAACTGGTTGCGATTGTCTTGCCAAGCATCTCCATAGGATGAGACTAATAACCTCTGACAAGTGCAAGATTTGTTCAAAAGATGTGTATGTTATGGACAAGGATCACTTACTGATCTGCGAGGGCCTGGATAGAGGGAAGCAGGGACTTTCCTGGATTGTATTGGGAGGCAAGATCCAAAATGGTGTGAACCAAAAGGAGCCATTGGAAGAAGAAGATAGCAGAAACTTCACACTTCATTTTCTGACCTGTTCTTAAAGAATATTAGTGTTTTTTTCAATTATTTTTGTGAGATAACGAAAGTCACTTTTATTAATTTAAAAACAAAATTCTAAACTAACCTTCGTTTGACCAATAAACCATGTTCAAGTCTATTTGTTGAGTTAAAGATGAGTCTTTGTGAGTATTTTCAGGGCGGTACATTTTTTTAATCCTTAGACAAATATCACTGGCCAATACTACTTTGTCTCGCGATCTAGTTATTATTCCTTCAATGTAGCCGATACGGAAAGGTTGCGGTGTTGTTATGTTGGAGCCTTTCACGTGGTCGGACGACTTGCGATAGAATTCTGGATACATTTCCTCATCCACCTAAACATAACTTCTGTTAACGAGTAATCATAAAAAACAATATTAAGAATATTTTAAGTAATTGTGAAGACTGCATTCAATTCTATACTTAAATATAAGTATATTACAATAAATAAATGCATTATTGTAACACAGCCACTGGACCACATATTCAATTTTTTTTTTTTTAAGGCGAAGAGCACATAGAGGCTATTATCGTCTCCCTAAATGTAAGTGTGAGTGTAAAGTGTTAAAGCCGTAAGTGTAATGTTGTAAGTGTAAGTGTATGTTAAGACTCGGGTACCATGAGGGACATCTAAATCCTCTCAATAGGTGCAGCTAGTCTGTACCCCCCTGCGGGGATATATTCAAATAATTAGGATTATGACCTATTCTTCCCGTCAGTGGTCTATGAGGTGAATGGATAGACCACTGACGGGAAGAATAGGTCATAATCCTAATTAAATAAATGCATGTTATAACTAGACACACAATAAGACAAAAGTTGCATTCATGGCATGTCATCACACTGTCAGCATTTGATCCGTTAACTAATTGCCGAACATCTTGCACAAATAAAATTGTGATTCGTTGTCATGAGTCCCTACTGTCAGTAAGAAAGCAAATATGTTGATCAGAATTTGCTCAGAATTTCGGTCAAACCAAAACAGTTGTTCAGAAAAGGATTTTAAAAATTTAATTACAATGAATAACATTATGCAAATAAATATTTCGATAAACAAAGATCAAACTTTGCAGAAAAATTTATTTTGCAAAGTAATAACAAACTTGTTATTTTGAAGCAATTGATTTTGCTTGATTTGAAAAATTCATTTTGCAATAGCTTGGACAGCTTCGTTAAACAGCAAAATCCATTCACACGTTTCAAAATAGTAGTTATTCAAAAATCATTAAACAAATATTGTAACATTCTGTGAGCATTTTTCTCACTATTTTGCATTAAGCTCGGACACCACTGTTTTTGAGGCGGACTTATTTGCAATCGATGAGGCATTGAGGCAAGTAATAACGAGGCCATGGTTGAATAATAACATAGTGATATTAGTTGACTCTAAATCGGCATTACAAGCAATTGCTGACAACACATCTGCAGGCTCTATGATAGAATCGATCCAGAAGAAATACAAAATAGTTAAACACATTACCAAGGAATTGGTTCTGCAGTGGATCCGGTCACATGTAGGCATACAAGGGAATGAGCGGGCAGACAAGCTGGCCAAACAAGGAACCCTTATAGTGCAGAAACCAAAAAGAATGCTCACACTGGAGGCTAGGATTAGTGCACTGAAGCGAACATCTTATCTTGAATTTACAAACAAAGTCAAAAGTCAAGGAAGACATAAAGAACAAGCCTTATAAGAATGTATTCGACTTGTATGGGAAGGTCAAGGATCTCCAGAGGAGGGCATCTGTCGCGGTCTTTCGGCTGACAACTGGACACGACTGTCTGAATGAACACCTGAAGAAAATTAAGATATTAAACTATGACAACTGCACATTGTGTGAATGCCCAGACACCATCATGAACAAGGACCACCTCCTGGTCTGCAGAAAATTAGATGAAGAGAAGCAGAGAAGAAGAGACCTCCCTGGCCTCTACTGGGAAGCAAGATCAAAGATGGCGTGAGCCAGCGGAAGCCATTGGAAAACAACAACAACATATTGTAACATTCAATGATTTTTTTAAAAATATTTTTATAGTATTGAAATATAAATATATTTAGTAATTTAAATTAAAAAAATCCAGTGAAAATTCACGTAGACATGTTATTTTGAAACACAAAGTAGCAAAATATGTGTACCTAAATCCTCTCAATAGGCGCAGCTAGTCTGCACCCCCTGCGGGTAGAATTATTTGAACATTAGGATCTACCAAAATATCACCTTAAAATGTGTTCTAAAGATCAGGTTATCGGCTGTCTTAGTGTACAGGCTGTTCCAAAAGTTCATTTACAAAATTTGACTAAAATTTAGATATTTGTTTTATATATTTTATACAATTTTGGGCAAACAATAGTCGGAATGGTGATACAATAATTGACAAAATTGATTTACAATTGACAACATATAATAAGAATTTACCTTCTCTTTTTTAATATCCTTTTTAGTAGTTACTATGTTGCTTTTGAACTTGACAGAGCTGGGAGCGAGGAACACAAAACTGCCCGGCCTGTATTCTTCTCCTCTCCAATACACCACTCCGAAACTTATCTGGAGAAATATTTACCATGAATGAAAGTTGAAATTTTTTTACTGCAAAATTTTGTATGCAAAGTAATTACTGCCAGCACAAATCTAAATAAAAAAATGTATATTAAGGCAATAAGTCTTTTTTCAATTGAATGATCTGTTTAAAAACTCTCACAACATGCAGAAAACTTAACATTTTGCACCTGCTTTGTAACTGGATCTTCTTGTAACCTTTCACCTGCAACTGGAATGCTTTTCTTCTCTTCAAGGTAGAGTTTCTCACAGCAACCACAGAATCTAGAACAAAAAAAGCCAAAATATAGTAGATAACCAATTTTTATATTATTCTTTTAGTTCACTATAATAACACTTTTCAAGTTCTATTATAATCGGATTGTTTTTAAAATTCTCCAAAACAAATGTGAAAGCACACTAATCAATTTGTACAGAGATTTTACTATACACTATAAACTATCACTACCTATCACTACTATCACTCACCTATATTTATTTTCTTCCTTCAAACATTTTGTGTATGGCTTTAAGTCTTCAAAACGTCCATGAATAGGGTCATACCTACACATTTTAAAAACTTTTAGTAAATACAGTACAGTAAAGAATTCATTATGACCCATCACTCACTCACTCACACACTCACTCACTCACTCACTCACCCACCCACCCACCCACTCACTCACTCACTCACTCACTCACTCACTCACTCATTCAGCCGCCTCGGTGGTCTAGTGGATAGTGTACTAGGCTTTCACCCCGAGGACTCGGGTTCGATTCCCAGCGAGGGCTCGGCATTTTCATACGCTATAAATCATCCCCATCGTCTGCATTAGCCCAAGTGTGCACAATAGTCGGACGTTAAACACAAAAAAAAAAAATTAATGTTAGGTAGCCTCCTCGATGGCCTAGAGGATAGCGTACTAGGCTTTCACCCCGAGGACCCGGGTTCGATTCCCAGCGAGGGCTCGGCATTTTCATACGCTATAAATCATCCCCATCGTCTGCATTAGCCCAAGTGTGCACAATAGTCGGACGTTAAACTCAAAAAAAAAAAAAAACACACACACACACACTTCATTTTGAGACTTAATTATTAGGTCAAAATTATAAAATATGTTTCGTATTTTTAATAATAAATTCCACAATTTTTTAAAATATTAAATATAAGATTTACTAATAGGTCATACGTTGTAAGATATTTAAAATTATATAGAATAAAATAAAATATTATGTGAATGTTTAAGTTATAGAATGTTATGTGAATAGAAATGTGAATTATTAGTTAAAGTTATTTATAAGCCTTCTCTGCACGAGCACATGGCCTATATTTTATTTTGTTATTCTTATACCTATGTATTAAATAATTTCATTTTTTTCTAAATCATGTCAATTAACAAAATTAATTGATTTAGAATTGGTATTTAATTAATCATCTAATGAAAAAATTAAACCTAACCACTCAAAATTAGTTAAACATTTTTTTTTCTTCGGTGTTTAACGTCCGACTATTGTGCACACTTGGGCTAATGCAGACGATGCGTATGAAAATGCCAAGCCCTCACCGGGAATCGAACTCAGGGTCCTCGGGGTGAAAGCCCAGTACGCTATCAACTAGGCCACCGAGGCGCCCAATTAATTAAACAGATTTTGTACAAATTTACATTACTTAATAGACATATTAATCTAACAATTTATTTTGGTGTTTTCTCGATTTACCTGTAAACTAATACTAAATAGCTAAAAATTTTATATTTTATTCATTACTTAAGTTGGGTTGTAAATGATGTCAAGCTGTACTCACCTCTTTTGGTAATAGAAAGTTTTGCTATCTTCCTTATTGATGCCAGCAGCAAGGTCGAACATCTCGCTGCCTCCAAGCTCGGCCCAGTTTGAAGGCATATTGATACAGACAACATTAGCTTTACCAGTCACCGCTGTCAGTAAGGAATCTTCACATTCATCGATCTCAAATAGTTCTTGAGCATCGGCCGTTTCTCCCAGTATTGTGTTGGTTCCTCGGCTGTAACATTGACAAATTTATAGTGGGGTTGGATTTAATTACTTGCAATCCTTTACAAAGTAATTAGTAAGTAAAGAGGCCTCAACTATTCGCAAACTTTCATTCATCGATCACTTAAGATCGTATGGATTTTAACAATCATTCGGATTTGTGACTGCCACTGGACATCCCAAACGATGCTCGTCTTTTGCAGATGTACAGCCACATTTGAACTTATTTACCCAATTGTAAACAGTTGCAAATACAGGACCAGATGCATTGAACTTCATCAAACTCTGCTTTGATCTCTTTCGATATTAAGCCTTTAAATATAAATCACCACTCGAAACTCGTATTTTGAGGAACTACCGAAAACCTACTTTTTGGCCGGTTTAGAAAAGTTGAAGAAATGCTTGAAAAAGTGTATAGAGTTAAAGTGAGATTATGTTGGAATATAAAAAAAAATTAGAAAACATTTTTCCCCTGTCTTCTTCTAAGGACTTATTAAACTACCATTGTAACTTGTTTTATTATAATGTACTGTAAATATATCAGAAAATTCACTAATAACTATATACCAATAATTAGGTTATCAAATAAAACCAAATCAATTTTAAATTAAATACAATTTGAATTTAGAAAATGTAAAAAGTAAATAACTGTTTCTCAGTTTAAAATAAGCAAAAATGTATTGATAAATTTATTTCTTCTTCTTCATCCGGATCACCCACTTTGGGGTAGGTCAAATCAATTACTTTGATGTGCGTTAGCTGCCTTCCGCTGTATCCAATACTGCTTCATTCTATCCGAGGCTGCCTTCCTTCTTTCATCCGAGACTGCCCCGCCCCTTTTAGATGTTGGTTTTTCTTGGAACCTTAGGTTTTCATTGTGTAAAAGTTTTCGCAGTTTAAGTACATCGTCAATCATCTCATCTGATATCGCCAGCTCAGTTTAGTCCTCCTGGACCCGCCTGAACCAATTACTCTTCGTTTTCCGATCTCTGAAGAAAGCAAAGATCCGCCTAGTAAGTCTACTGCTGTTCATCCTACTAATATGGCCATAAAAACTAAGTCGTCTTTTCCTCATGCTATCTGAGAGTCTCTCAATTTTGAGATACAGGTTTTTATTAGAAATCAACTTTACTTCATTATTTCTAAAGTTTTGGCCCAATATCTTCCTTATTAACTTCCTTTCCTTCTTCTATTAACTTCCTTTCCTTCTTCTCCAGGTTGTCCAGTAATTTATTTCATTATAAAACATTTTATTTTCAGTATTCATAAGCAGGACAAGTAAATGAAAAGAATAATTTTTCCTGCCTCTATAATTTCAATGTATAGTCGAGTCTCGACTGACCGTCACATTTTTAATTGTCAGTATCTATTAACCATCAGATTAATCCTGTCATCTGACATTTTTAAACAATCTTTACTATAGTAATTTGTAATAAATAATAAAAGTAACCTAGGCAAAACAAAACACTGTAACTGGACACAATTTATTTACAGCATAGGCAGTCAGCGGATACTGACTGTTACCCTAAGCAAATATCGATAATAGAAAAGTAAACGATCCTACCATCTACTGGTATGAGACGAAAACATTCAATTAGTGTCAACAATTTAAGAAAGAATGCATGCATTGAAAGATAAACACTCTTGCACTATTTACAATAACACCATTCAGCATATAAGTCAATCACGTAACAGTCACCACTTAAAGTGACGTGCACTGTGCTCACGCATGTTACGTGAATACAACAAAAGGTTAAGTACAGATAATTTACTGTATTAAAGATTAATGTATGTAAAATTTGTATAATACATAATTAAACAGAAAAATTTAAGAGTTTTACTACACTTTCCAAAATACTTTACTTTTCTATTATCGATATTTGATTAGGTAGCAATTAGTGTCCGCTGACTGCCTATGTTATTAATAAGTTGTGTCTAGTTACAGTGTTTTGTTTTGCCTAGGTTACTTTTATTATAAACAGATTATAGTATCTATGTTGAGTATAATGAACTGCCTTCTCTAGCTTCGTCAATTCTACTTTTGTTGACACGTTTCGGAGAACCTCCATCTTTAAAAACTATATCATACTGGTCACCAATATTATAGCCCGTCCTATTAATAATTTTCTATCTCCACCTCGTGCCCCTCCCCTATTCAACACGAGTACATTAAACCTGACGTACTCGCTTCTGATTGGCTCCTTTCAAACTTTCTCTTCAACGGTCGTCCCTCCTGTTAATTTTTGAAAATTTTAAGATTTTTAAATGTAATATCTGCTTGCGACAATATCTGTTCATTATGTTTTCTCCCTTTAATTTAAATTTAAAAATTTCCATGTTCTCTAAAATGTTCATACGTCTTCCTTTTTCTGCCATATGTTGTACTTTCATGGAGTTTTCTATTTCTCGAGGTATGTGTCTCTCTTTTATTAAATATGACGCATAATTTGAATTATTTTTGCCACATTTTTTCAATAATTTGAATCATTTTGATAAGGCAAAAATGATTCAAATTATGCGTCACATTTAATAAAAGAGGGACACATACCTCGAGAAAGAGAAAACTCCATGAAAGTATTACATATGGCAGAAAAAGGAAGACGTAGAACATTTTAGAGAACTTGGAAATTTTTAAATCTAAATTAAAGGGAGAAAACATAATAAATAAACAGATATAGTCACAAGCAGATATTACGTTTAAAAATCTATAAAAAAATTCAAAAATTAACAGGAGGGACGACCGTTGAAGAGAAAGTTTGAAAGGAGCCAATCAGAAGTGAGCGAAAACATATGATTTTGAAGAGCCAATCAGAAGCAAGCACGTCAGGTTTAATGTACACATGTTGAATAGAGGAGGGGTATGAGGTGGAGATAGAAAGTTATAAATAGGACGGGTCATAATATTGGTGACCAGTATAGATATAGATTTTGAAAATGGAGGTTCTCCGAAACGCATCAACAAAAGTAGAATTGACGAAGCTAGGGTTAGGCAGATCATTATACTCAACATAGTGACAATAATCCTAGCAGAAAATAAGAAGAATATAAAAAGAAGATTATAGTATGTTATTTTTATCGATCGCTGAAAGTACGGGTGGTCTATTTCTCTTATCTGTCTATTCTGCCATCTGTCATCACAACAGTTTCAAGAATGGAGGTTAATCAAGACTACTGTACTACTTATATTACGAATATTATTTAAGTTTTATTCATCACTATCTGTTACTCACCAGAACCACTGAGCATGAAAATGTTTCTCTTTGCTTGTATCCTGCCACATGTACATAACTTTGCCAACAAATATAGGAGTAGCAGGGTCGCTGGGCTCCACCATGACGAAGTCTCCAGCGCTGATGGTGTCCTCTCCAACTGAAGCTTGGCTGCAAAAAAATTTTTTAGAACCCAATAAACAGCAATATTGCCTTATAAAACTAACAGCATTACTTTCGACACATTTTTAATACCAATTCAAGAATGATTTAACCAAAATTGCAGTACGGTACCAAAATATTTCCTCTGGCAAAAGAGACAGAATCCAGAAACTGCTTAAATGTACTGGCAGATTATCTGAACTGCTGCAAATCCCAATTAATTCGGACAACAGAGGTTTTTTATATTAAAGAAGATTTTGGCAAAAGGCAATTGAACAGAAATAAAGGAAATGTGGGAACAACATATTGGAAAAAACGATAAACGCGAGCACTTACCTATAGTAAATCTTCTTTCCTTCCTCTCCAACAGGCTCACCTAACCAATGCACTTCTTTCCTGTCCGTACGGATCCGAATGCTGTGGTGGCTGAATGTCCAGCTCATGTTACTATTGGTGTCTTCACCAAATCCAAAAAAATCTTCATCTTCAGCTTCCGAGTCCTCAGCTTCCTGTATTGCCATGTTTGGACATCTGTTGTTAAAGTAATTTCACTGATATTAGCTTACACAAAAACGGTAGATACTTCAACAAACGCATTAATCAAATAAATGTGGTTACAGGTAACATTTCAAAAGAAAAACCTGCTCTATTAGGGAAATTCTAAAATAAAAAACATTTTAATCTGCTGCTGCCATCTCGCTGACCTTCCCACTTCATTCCTTTGCAGTGTAACATTAAACCGCAAACAGCTATGGTCGTTTACTGTTTATTTGTAGGACCTTAAAATGTGACAAAATTAACGTTCCCACCAAGTGTCAGGTTTGTAGTGTAATATGCATGGAATTCAAAAATTCTTCCCTATAGAAATTTATAAACAGGTAATTTAAGTTTAAGTGACGAATGAAACTTCAGCTGGAAAATAATTACATGCATCATGTTTAATGGTAGATGGGCCAATATTCATGTAGAAGAACTCTCAGGCTGATCTGAGTTATGACTGACAAACTCAAATCAAGGATTGAGAAAAAACTTCAACAGGACAGACATTTTACTATAGATGAAACGAGTTCGATGGATGGACAAATATTCAAGAAGGAGAACACTCAGGCTGATCTCAGTTATGACTGACAAACTCAAATCAAGGATTGAGGAAAAACTTCAACAGGACAGACATTTTACTATAGGGAGTTCGATGGATGGACAAATATTCATGAAGGAGAACACTCAGGCTGATCTCAGTTATGACTGACAAACTCAAATCAAGGATTGAGGAAAAACTTCAACAGGACAGACATTTTACTATAGGTGAAACGAGTTCGATGGATGGACAAATATTCATGAAGGAGAACACTCAGGCTGATCTCAGTTATGACCGACAAACTCAAATCAAGGATTGAGGAAAAACTTCAACAGGACAGACATTTTACTATAGGGAGTTCGATGGATGGACAAATATTCATGAAGGAGAACACTCAGGCTGATCTCAGTTATGACTGACAAACTCAAATCAAGGATTGAGGAAAAACTTCAACAGGACAGACATTTTACTATAGGGAGTTCGATGGATGGACAAATATTCATGAAGGAGAACACTCAGGCTGATCTCAGTTATGACTGACAAACTCAAATCAAGGATTGAGGAAAAACTTCAACAGGACAGACATTTTACTATAGGGAGTTCGATGGATGGACAAATATTCATGAAGGAGAACACTCAGGCTGATCTCAGTTATGACTGACAACTGACAAACTCAAATCAAGGATTGAGGAAAAACTTCAACAGGACAGACATTTTACTATAGGGAGTTCGATGGATGGACAAATATTCATGAAGGAGAACACTCAGGCTGATCTCAGTTATGACTGACAAACTCAAATCAAGGATTGAGGAAAAACTTCAACAGGACAGACGTTTCACTATAGGTGGAATGAGTTTTCTTTCATGATATTTCAAAAACGGACCTTTATGAAATTGTTAGTGGGGATTTATTTTTACTTTTGCATTTGGATTGTTAGAAAAGTGAATTTTAATTTTGACAGATAAAAAAAAATTGGGAGCTTTACTGACTTTTTTATATGGTATGACAAGGATGGCAGTTTTGTTTCGACCACATTGTTACTGGTGATGAAACCTGGATTTTACATAAAACTCCAGTAACCTAAGCGCTAATCAATGGAAAGGCATCATTCCTGAATCCTACCAAAACCAAATAAAACAATCAAATCTTGAACAGTAAAACGTTACGACAACAGTGTTTTGAGACTGAGAGGGCATTCTTCTTATCGACTGCATGCCCAAAGGGGGAGTCCATAAATGCAGCAGTCTGTTAGACCCTTCACACTGTTCTGTACAAAACAAACGGAATGGATTATTGTTCATCCAACAGCATTATGCTTTTTCTCGATAACGAAACATGTTATTGCATTAATGAACATGCTTCAGCAGTTTATGTAGAAAGTTTTTGAACATTTACCTTATACCCTGAACTTGACCCCAAGTAATTACCATCATTTCCCCAAATTGTAGGATTGTTGGATAGAAACCCAGAGAAAAGCGGGCAAAAAGTTATGACAAATGTTTAAATTTGTGTAGCAACTACATACAAAAATAGCTAAGGTATCGAAAGTACAGTAAAATAAGTTTTGTTTCATTATCTGAAATAGAAATGTTTAGAGCAACAAAAATACTTACTCTTAGAATAATCCTTGTAACATCATATCTTGAAAGTAATTACTGAAATGATTCTAGCAGCCTGATAATTTTACTAGGCCAGATGTAAGGTCTATTTCAGGGGTCCAGGTGGACCCCTTGGAGCTATGTAAATAATTAATTGTGAAAGATGAGACGTCAATTCAAAACATCCGAACGTGGTGATTTCTGATTAATATTAACAAATATTTACCCGGATATAAGTAAGAAAATCAAAGGACATCAACCGCGACCACCTCATTAAGTTTTTTTTTTTTTAGCCCTCAATGGAGCACATTTAGTCAATTTTGGTTCCTTTAGGTTTTTGAGATTCTCCCAATACTTTTTCAGTCTTATAGATCTCTGTAGTCTAACTTCCTCCGAGTAAAAGGCAACTCTTTTTGTTCCTTCTTTAAATTTTAATCTAGTGTTTTTATCCCTAAGGATTGGTTTTTCCCTTCCTTCTTTCAGACGTTCCTTCGTTATCCCTTATTCTTTTAGGTCCTGTTCCACTTCCTTAAGCCATTCATTCTTTACTTTCATCTTGAGTTGGTAAAGAATGAGTTTCTTCATCAGTCTTTCTTCTGGTAGCCTTATTACGTGTCCACAAAAAGCCAGTCTCCTCTTTCTAATATTATCTAACAGATGTTCATTATCTTGATAGATGGCTGAACTTGGCAGCAGTCTGTATGTTCCTTCTAGCATGTGTTTTTTGTTGATAATGGTTCTCAATATTTTCCTTTTCACTTTTTCAAGCTCCTCTGTTCTGTTTCGGCTTCTTAGATTAATCTGTTTAAAAACTCTCACAACATGCAGAAAAGTTAACATTTTGCAACTGCTTTGTAACTGGATCCCCTTCTTGTAACCTTTCACCTGCAACTGGAGTGTTCTTCTTCTCTTCAAGGTAGAGGTTTCTCACAACAACCACAGAATCTAATATGTACGAGGGTTGATCAAATATAAACGAGACTGATTTTTTAAAAAATTTATTGCTTACTTACAAATTATTCTTGATACAACTTATTTTTCTACATAGTCTCCATTTTAGTAACACATTTTTCCCACCGGATTGGAAGTTTTTAATTCCATATTCGTAAAAAGTTCTCGGGCGTTCATTGAGCCATTGAGCACGAAGGTCTCCACCGCAGAATCGTCTTCGAAACACTGGCCTCCAAGCGCCTCTTTGAGTGGCCCAAACAGGTGATAGTCGCAGGGTGATAAGTCTGGACTGTATGGGGGATGTTCCATTGGTTCCCAGCCAATTTGATCGAGTTTAAGCCTCGTAGCGTTCGCCGAATGTGGTCGGGCATTATCGTGAAGAAGAATGACGTTTCGCCGGTTTAGATTTCCTTTTCCTCTAAAAAGACTGTTTTGGCGGCCTCTAAAACATCGCAATAATATTGTGCGTCGTTGATGGAGGAAATCAACGTGAAAGGCGCCTTGATTGTCGAAAAATACAGTGGCCATTACCTTCCCGGCCGACGATCGTGATTTGGTCTTCTCTCCCCTCTTCCGCCACTCCATACTTGCCTGTTTCGACTCGGGAGTGTAATGGTGAACCCATGTTTCGTCACAGGTGACAATCCGGTTTAATAATGCCTCACCATCTCGTTCAAATTGGGTCAATAGTCGCTGGCAAATCTCCAAACGATTCCGTTTGTGAACGTCGGTCAAAATTCGTGGAACCCATCTTGCAGATACTTTGCTGAGTTCCAGGTTTGATGTAACGATTTTTTGAACGCTACCATAACTCAACTGGAGTTCATCTGCAATAAATCGCAGCGATATACGTCTGTCTTCGTCCAGGAGCTTCCGAACAGCATCAATGTTTTCGTCCGTGACGGAAGTGGTCGGGCGACGATCATGTCTGAGGTTTTCTACTGCTTCCCGTCCTTCAGCGAATTCCTTGTGCCAAGCAAAAACGTGAGCTCTTGACAGGGTCCTGTCCCCGTATTGAGCCGTCAATCTACGAAAGATTTCAGTCGGATTGACCCCCTCCTTGGCCAAAAACTTAATAATAATTCTCTGCTCCACGGAAACGTGCACTTCACTCTCACTAATTGTATAGTTTTATACTGAAGGGTCCGAACGGAAATGTTGCTCGTCTACGCCCGTCCCAAACCTCCCAGGCTACCTGAAACCCCACCCTTTAGAGTTCAATGTCCAACGGAAAAGTTTTTAGAAAGTCAGTCTCGTTTATATTTGATCAACCCTCGTATGTACCAGGATCAAATTACGTATGCTATTTATATGATTTATAATTTATTTAAATTTCTGTTTCTATAAATATTAATATATCTTTAATGTATCCGATAATACAAAATACAAATTATTTTTAAAAATGTTATTACTGAATTGCTTCTAATAAAATCTTCATTTGTGGTGAATTAGTGCAACACATTGTAAACAGATAGTCTATGGAATAAAAATAAAATATTTAGGGGGTCAGAGCAGAACCCCTGGTCTATTGTATCGTTAATATATAAAACAGTGAACAAACCTTCGCTTAGCACAAGCCTGTTTGCTGCGGCCAGTTCCACCAAATTTGACCATGTCCACGCAAGCAACACACGTACCACAGTCAGGTAGTTGACAGGCTTCACAGATTCCACATCTCTTTCTGCGAGGGCCCTATGCAGTATAAATATGACTGAATTAACAATAATACTGCAAAAATATCTATTTTTTTTTTTTAAGGCGAAAAGCACACTAAGGCTATTATCGCCTCCCTAAATGTAAGTGTGAGTGTAAAGTGTTAAAGTCGCAAGTGTAGTGTTGTTAGTGTAAGTATGTGTTAGACTCGGGTACCGCAAAGGACGTCTAAATCCTCTCAATAGGTGCAGATAGTCTGAGAATTATGTACCAATATGCACTGTTTCGTATATATTCAAAACTGCATAAAATCTAAAATGTACATTGTCTTTAGGTTACCTTTAAACGCAGTGTTACAAATGTTTTATTTGCTCATTATTACTTTTGTATTCGGTGACAATTAAATTTTTCTTCTTCATTTATTATGGTTGTATTTACAGTAATTATGCTGAATTCTTTTTATGTTCTTCTTCTTTTCTGCTAGGATTATTGTCACTATGTTGAGTATAATGAGTGAAGCCTTCCCTAGCTTCACAATTCTACTTTTGTTGACGCGTTTCGGAGAACCTCCATCTTCAAAAACTATATCTATACTCACTCTATAGAGTATAGATATAGTTTTTGAAGATGGAGGTTCTCCGAAACACGTCAACAAAAGTAGAAGTGACGAAGCTAGGGAAGGCAGATCATTATACTCAACATAGTAATATGCTGGATTAACATATGTTTGAATTCCCATTAGCTCTGTAGTTTTATGATTCTATTATTAACCATTTGCACTCAGAATGCCACTATGTGTGGCTATTGATAATCTTCAAATCAAATCGGATAAATATTTATTGTAGTGTATCCAAAACAGATAGGCCACTATGAGGTGTACACTGTTTTGCTGTTAAGCTTGTCATGTGCTAGACCTTGGTCCCACCTAATGTTTGGAATTAAATCGAACGTTTTTGTTTTCACTCTTTCAAATCGATAACTTTTATCGATCAATATAATAGTTCTTGGAGAAAATTTTGCTATGTTTTCATCACTGACCCGAGTAATGTTTCTTGATTTCGAAATTAATATTTTTTTAAATACAGTGGTACCTCGATATACGAGTGTTTTGAGATATGAGCCGCCAAGCGAGCAATATTTTGCTTTGAGATGAGAACAAGATTTGAAATACGAGGAATCACACACTACACCGCTGCAAACGACCCCAACATGCGGGGCGCATGCTGGTGTCGTGTGCAGAGTCTAACAGTTTCTCCCACCTCAGACTAGATCTCAATCTGTATGCGCATGTTCTGGAAGGACCACTTTAACATCGTGATATGCCTAATAATTATTGATCAGGCCTAGCTGGGTGTTACAACGAGGACCTTAACCTCTGCATGGAAGAAGCTGTGGCCTGAGGTTGTAGCTGAAAGGGGTTTAAATTTTGTTATTTATGGTAAATTATAAATAACAAATGGTAAATTATAAATAACAAATGGTAAATGGTTAAACAAATGGTAAATTTGTTTTCATTAATGTGTTATTTCTTAGATAATACTTAATTATTTCTTTCTTCAATATATTAAATCTTATCTCTTCAAGTGTGTGTGTGTGTGTGTGTGTGTGTGTGTGTGTGTGTGTGTGTGTGTGTGTGTGTGTGTGTGTGTGTGTGTGTGTGTGTGTTCTTAAAATTCATAACTCAGTCTTTATTGTTTTTCTTCTATAAACTATTGGTTCTTTTTTGTCTTTCTTATGGATTAATCGTGCATTGAACTAATTCTTTTGAAATGAATACTTCTTATGGCGGGGTATGGATGTATGTTTTGCACGGGAAAAAAATTCAGTTTGCTGTCACGCACACGCTCATATATATATTTTTGTTTTAAAATGGGTTTTTGGAAATGAAAATTTGTATGTTCGTGCCATTATATTACTTACCCAGTCCAACTTAATTATTTAGTTTTGTGTCAAGTGTTAACTGTGTAACAGTGACATTTTGTACGTTTATTATATATTGGTAGGCGTGAATAATAAATATTTAAATTATCTTAAACACCATTATACTACTTATCCAGTTCAACTTTATTTAGTATTTAGTTTTATGACAAGTGTTAACTGTGTAACAGTGACGTTTTATACGTTGGTATTATATATTGGTAGGTGTGAATAATAAATATTTAAATGCCATTATACTACTTACCCAGTGCAACTGAATTATTTAGTATTCAGTTTTGTGATATGTGTTAACTGTAGGCTTCAACAGTGACGTTTTAATAATATTTTATACTTCTTAATATAATATTTTTAATTTGAAAGTTTATGTGTTTTTGTTTGTTATTCAATCACGCAATAACAACTGGACCAATTGCGATGAAATTTAAAATGAACATGGTTTAGGTACCTGAGATGGACATAGATGTATTTCCGTTTTAAAAATCTGAATCCCTGTTATTATTTATTATAAAATTATTGTTTATAAGTTTACATTTGCAATGATTTTCATTGAAACAATCTTATTCCAAACAACCACTTTCCAAATTAAAATATTGCAGTTTCCATTGAAGTTGGATTTACAATGACAATAAGTCACACAGTCAGATATTAAGAGTAGCAGGAATACATTTGGGACTCTATGCTTCTTCCATGGTCAGTTATAGCCTATTCTAGTGTTGAGTAGCAAAAATCTATGTCTTGGCAAAAAACCATAAAATCATATAATATTGTATTTAAAAATATATTGAACTGAAATGAACATACTTATTATTTTGAAAATCGACTATAAATTTTATTTTGTGGTAAAATACATAGCCATAACTCGTGATAAGAAGTAATCACTTCTGTTGGCAGTCATACCACTGCCACTTTTTTTTATTTATCTATATTTCTATGTGGTTGTATCATAAGTCTAAATGATGGTTACAATATTATTATGAATATGATAATTAATTTACTATGGACTGTGAATGGAAATGGGATGTGGTGCGTTCTTTATTCAAGCTGTGTTCAGGGATCAATGATTTGTAGGCTACCCTGAGATGATTCGATCTATTTATTTATAATCGAAATTTTGGTATCATTACAGGGTTAGTTTTAATAAATCTATTACCGTTAACTATCTGTACAGTAATTTTCAAACACAGAATACTGAGAGAAAATAAATAACTAAATGTAGTTCAGGTTAAACAATAAGCGTGTTAGCGATGAAACTTTATAAAAATAAAATTTTAAATTAGCTTTATTTAATAATGATTTGTTAAAATTTTACCTTTGCATCGTCTGCGCCAGTTTTATCCAATTGGCCAGTAAATAAATTCTCAAAAACATCTTTCACAAGATTGGTGGTTGTAGCTTTACTCCACACTGGTTGTTTTGATTTAGTGTACTCTTTTTTCTCGCGTCTTCGCATAGCTCGACTGTAAACATTATGATTTAACAAATAACACTACTGTTTATTTTTATAACTGTAACATTTAATAATTGATTAAAAATGTTTTAGAAGTTTAAACTAATTTTAAACATGTTTTTCTTAAGCTCTTTTTATAGCAGCGAAACTAATGTTCCATTTAATTCCACTATATAGATTTTACTGTTAGAAAAGCATTAAGTTTTTAAAAACATGTATTTATCGAGACTGCTTCATATTCCGAAGCTCATATAGAAGATAGGATCAAAAAGTTCCCTGATCTGGTTAATGAAAATTTATTGAAAGTATATATAATATTTTAACCTTATTTTCCTTCAAAATACTCTCCTGCTTGTATACCCTTCTTCCATCGCTCATACATACAGCAGCTACGTCGCATTTTCCATCACCTCTTGCAAATCAGCAACACGATGACCCTTCAATGTCATTTTCAGTTGTGGAAACAGGTAAAAATCCAGTGGTGCAAGATCAGGAAGGTATTCCAGAGTGGTAATATTGTGCTTGATAAGGTAATGTTTCACCATCAATGAACGATGTGTCAAGAGGACTGTCATAAACAAAAACCAATCGTTTCCTGTCCACTTTTCAGGTCATTTTCATCTAATTGCACCTTGTAGCCGTTTCAGGATCTCTTGTACAGTTCTTTGTTAACTGTTTTTCCTTCAGGAGTAAATTTGTAGTGAATCAAACTTTGGTAATAATAATAATTAAAAAACACCTTCAACATCACTTTACCCCGGCTTTTGCCCAAGCAAAAATTATTTTCTTTCTTGATGTTTTTTTCCATTCAGCAGACTGACTGGGTTCATAAAGAAAGCACCATGGTTTTTACCACCTTATTTTTACCTGTTTCCACAACTGAAAATGACTTTAAAGGGGCATAGTTTCGTTGATTTGCAAGAGGTGATGGAAAATGCAACGAAGCAGCTAAACGAAATTTCCAAAAATGGCTTTCAGGAATGTTTCTAACAATTTTACAAATGGTGAACGAAGTGTGTACAACTGCAGGATGAAACAAAATACAGTTAAAATATTACACACTTTCAATAAATTTTCATTGACCGATTCCTCATATATAACACTTTTTGACCCTACCTCGTATATAACACTTGGTAGCATTATTTAGGCTTAAACAGATTCAGATAAATACACTCACTTACCGTTTGTTAAAGGTGACTCCGGCCAAGTTAACCAAAGCTCTCATACAAGCAGAAGTAATCAGAAGTTCCGCAGTGTTGCTTTCAGCGGCCGCATCGAAACTGAGCACTTGGTCGCAGATAAACTGTGCATGTCGCAACAGGTGTTCTTCGGTTAGTGTTGAGAATCCGAATGGCGGAACTGTAGTCTGAACGGAAACAAGCAGAACGTAAGTTAATTTTTGTTCATTATTTCTTCTTCTTCTGTATTAAGCATTATACCTTACAGGGTGTCTAGCAAGTAAGCAAGTTAATTTTTAAGGACATTTGTAACTATAGAAATATTCAGTTTACACTAATATACAACTAGCGCCTCGGTGGCCTAGTTGATAGCGTACTAGGCTTTCACCCCGAAGACCCGGGTTCGATTCCCAGGCAGGGCTTGGCATTTTCATACGCTATAAATCATCCCATAGTCTGAATTAGCCCAAGTGTGCACAATAGTCAGACGTTAAACACAAAAAAAACTAATATACAAAATTTATTTGTGTTAATTATAGTTATAAAATTTTATTAAAATAAACAAATTATAATTATAATTATATTTATGGCACAAAATATTAAAGAACTTCTTAACTTTAGATCACAGACTTTATTTATATATGTAATTTTTTACATTTTATAATATAAAAGTAAAAGTTATTTGCACTGCACTTTAAATATATTACTATGGGCATCACTGGGCCGACACAAACACGAAATATTTGAAAAAATTTGAAAAGTAAAAAAAACAACAAAATAAGCTTCAAAGCATATGTGTCAACATGAGTCAACCACTAAAGAGGAAATGAGCCTATAATGTTTGTATGCGTCTTTGAACAATACAAGTTAAATACATATTAATATTTAAACTTCATATCTTCATGTTTTACAGCAAAGAAATAATCCGAGATATTGCACACGATCGACCAAACGTCACATGACATTACCACTACACTATACTTCACATTGTAGGCATCTTTAAGATCGTGCTGATATCGATAAAATGCATTTCTCAGCAGAATAACCGAATTTTCCACGTAATGATGTTTAATCGCTTAAGTTTGATTGGATAGTAACACAAAACACGATCAGTATAGATGGAAGTGTTTTTAAGGTCTTGCCTATATTTAAGAAAAATCTTGCAGATAGGGTAATTTTTTCAGATTTTTCAGGATACTTAAAATTTAAGGACATTCTCAGGATTTTAAGGACCTTGCCTTAGTACCGGACATCATATATTTTTAACCTGTAATAGCCTTAAGACATTTTATTTTAGATTTATGATGATACGCCATCCTGTATCCTTCTAGATCAGTTTAAAATTATGAATGCCATCACAACACTTTTAATTCTGATATTTGAGCTGCTGTCCTAAGTGATTCCAGCATTGTTTATTTTGTACTTGATTTGTTGTTAAAAGTTATTGTAAAATAATGAAAATTTATTAATGCTTTAGACATAAATGCATTCATTTAGGTAAAAATAAAGTTGAAAAAACTTCTTTTTTATAATGTAATAAATTTAAAACATTTAAGAATGAAAAACATTTTTGTTAAAATCTAAAAAGGAACTGTTTAAAACAAGTACTTCTAAAACAGTATAACAAATGTGTAAAAAAAATGTTAGCCTATACGAGTAATGTCATAGTATAATAAAGATGTAGTCGGTCACATATACATTAAAGTAAACTGTTATCTTATAAAAAGACTTTATCAAAATTATAAATTCAAGACATATTATCAATGAACTGAGAAAATGATCTTTTGATACAGTATGAGACTGATGTTGACAGACAAATGCCCAGCGATTGAACACTTTCCAGGCCCATAAATAACTGTAAAATAAAAAACAAATAAAACGTCATATGTTGATATGGGCTACATTTGTGGCTGGACCTGTGGGGAAAATAACACAGATACCTAAAGTTGTTACCTGTCTAGCCAAGAACATGATTACACTATATTTAAATGGCATAGGCTACAGAAAAGGATTGCCAATTTAGGAGGATATTTTTAAATATTCCTCGGCTTGTTAAAAAACTCCAAATATTTCTCTGTTCCAATTATATTCAGATAATTTTCATTTTTCCTTGTCTCAAATTAGTCTTGTAATTGAAAATTTTTAATGAAATTATATAGATGTGTATATTTAACAATATACAAAATAAATCAGTTTTACATATTTTTCCTTATAATTGTAAAGACGTTGAGACATCTCAGATCCTCAATTAAATATCTAAGATAAATAGGAATTAAATTGAGCGATATCAGTAAGAGGATACCCTAAATAAACAGCTGTTCAGAAGAAAAGATTGAAACGACCAACGAGTCAGTTCTGAAGTGAGGCTAAGACCAGTTCGCGCAAGGCTACGGCGCTCAGAAGTGAAATTGTGCATTGTGAATTTTTTTTTGGATTTGGAACATTCTCGCGAACGACACACATTTCATGTGTGAGGCCTATTTTTTTGAGTTGTTGTGCCAGCAAGGAAAGAATTTAAAGGTAATAAATTTTGACAATGCGAACTTGGGTGTTTTCACCGATCTTGTAGCTCCGCTGAAAATAAAAGAAATATCGGCTACCCTAAGGGAAAACCACTAAACTCGGATTAGAGGAAAAAAAATATAAACAATCACTCTGTTTTATACAATTAAAGTCTGTAATCCTTTTTTTTTACTAATATATTCTTGTAAAGGGTTCTGGTTTATGAATATTTTAGTTAGGCATAGTGACGTCACTAATAATAATAATAATAATAGACTATTTGTTACTTTTAGTGAACCCAAAAAATATAGTTTAGTCCAAGAGATTTTTGATTTTGTTAAAGTTCGTTTTAGTGGATGTGACATTTATTGTGTAAGACGTTATGTTCCAACAGGTTGGTACAAATTCAAGTTTAGTTTCGATTTTGTTTGCTTTGTTTTAGGTAAAGTTGTTTTATCATTATAAATGTGCTTGCCATTTTGTTTTTTTTCTTTCTCTGTAGTATGAAAACAGAATTCATTAATTTGTTGGTCACTAATTGTTATTTTTCTTTAAATATTGATGTGGCAAGACAAAAACAAAACAAATATAACTTTTGTAAAGCGACCACTTTGATTTCTTGGATCACCCTGAACCATGTAACCACACACAGGCATTCTCGTTGTCTTGGCCTAAAACAGTGGTATATCAATTATATTGAGATTAAAGACAACGTGGCGCCCAACAACTGGTACATCAAAAATTATATACAAATTTGTAACGGCCCACACCCCTTCTCCTCTGTAGCAAGCAAATAATCAATTTCTTTGTTGCGGGAACGTAACAACATTACGAAGAATAAAACATGAATAAGAATACAATACAAGTAAGTACTTTGATTCCTACCAGTACCAGTTTAAACTATATGCAAGAACGTAACAATTATAAATACTATTAACCTGAAGCTTGTTGAGCAAGTCTTCGTACGTTGGGTTGATTTCGTCTAACAGAAATTCTATCACCAGCTTTCCCATGTAGATTTTTTCTTTAACAGATTTCATGAGTGGAGCGTACTGCTCACTTGGTTCCATTAAATAATATTCACCGAAACCGGTGCTGAAGCCCACTAACGCACGTTCGCCTCCGTCAAAGCCAGACACCCACCACTCGTTGATAGGACCAATATCCTTTGTGGGGATTCCGCCTTAAATAATAAAAAGAATATTTTAGTTTGACAAACTATGCTAACGCACTGTACTTTTTTATCAACCAATTTTAATTCTAAATACAATACAAGATGGGTTATTTTTTTGGTTAACGCATGCACTAGTAATAATTTTTTGGTTCTAATTAATTCTACAAGATTTTGAAATGATTTATATTTTTTTTAGGCTACACATTACTTATGTTTTTTTTCTTTTTTTTAAGCCCTCAATGGAGCACATTTAGTCAATTTTGGTTCTTTTAGGTTTTTGAGATTCTCCCAATACTTTTTTAGTGTTATAGATCTCTGTAGTCTAACTTCCTCCGAGTAAAAGGCAACTCTTTTTGTTCCTTCTTTAAATTTTAATCTAATGTTTTTATTCCTAAGGATTGGTTTTTCCCTTCCTTCTTTCAGATGTTCCTCCATTATCCCTAATTCTTTTAGGTCCTGTTCCACTTCTTAAGCCACTCATTCTTTACTTTCATCGTGAGTTGGTAAAGAATGAGTTTCTTCATCAGTCTTTCTTCTGGTAGCCTTATTAGGTGTCCACAGAAAGCCAGTCTCCTCTTTCTAATATTATCCAACAGATGTTCATTATCTTGAACAGATAGATGGCTGAACTTGGCAGCAGTCTGTATGTTCCTTCTACCATGTGTTTTTTGTTGATAATAGTTTTCAATATTTTTCTTTCCACTTTTTGAAACTCCTTTGTTCTGTTTTGGCTTCTTAGATTAAATAAAGTTTCCGTAGCATAAGTCACTTCCGGTCTTGTGACCGTATTATAATGTCTGGTTTTCGACTTATGTTCTTAATTAAGTTAAAAATTACATTTTTAGGCTTACATCAATAAACTATATACAGTATTCAAGATAAAACAGGTTATAGCATATTAATTATTCATTAAAAAAGCTCGGAAATTTTCATCTATTTTTACGCCCCTCGCAACGTTTTCAAGCAGCAATGTCCCTCCACCTTTTCATTAGAAAGATGTCAGCTGGCGTTGAGTTGCAGCATTGTTCAACAAATTTTAGCGCAATCTAAAATTAAGTGTGACCTATACTTCTGTATTTAAAGCTAGTGACTAATGTTGATGTCAGTGTTATGGAGTGGATGTGTGGATTGGATAAGCAGCTATATTTACCCTTGAGAATCGCTGCCTGGGGAAGTCAACTCAAGATCAGGTGTTAATTTCTTTGCTAGCCCATGCAATCTCGCCCTGCCATTCCTTTACATTTTATTTATTTCCCGACATTTTTTTAAGGGTTTGCTATTTTTGATGCGTTTTGGTTGGCCCAAGTTTGGTCAACTGGTTTTACTGTACTCTGGATTTGTTTGGTAACAAAGGATCGATGAATATCGAACCTAAGTAGCCTACACATTCTTAGTACAATGGTACCTTTAACAGTATACATTCTAAATCACAACTGAATAAATTTTCAGTCCAATCTCGTTATTATTATACACATATATTTTTACATAATTTTGTCTTTAACATCTTTATGTGCCAGTTAGATTAATGAAGATGATAGTCGATGTAAAATATGAAAAAAATCAATAGCAGTAACGGGAATTAAACCTGTGTAATGATTAAGGTTGTTGGGAGACTTTTCACTATCTTACCGAATGAGCTTCGGCAGTCTCCCAAAAATACATATACAGTAAGCTTACAGTAATGCAGCCTTCGATAATTCTACCCTCCATGTCATTCAGCTTGGTTGGTCAGTTTCAAAATTATTTCAGTTTCAAATGAAATAATAGATGCTGTACATTTACTGACAGAACAGGTTTATCTCACTAGTTTCAGATTCCTATAAATACACTGCTTGCACCAGTGAGCAAGAACTCTGATGCTCCAGTGAAAATATCTCAAATCGCTTCGGAAACCTTAGAAGTGCGATACCCGTCAGACTCTTGGATCCGTGTATATACTGATGGCTCTAGAATAGAAGGAGAAACAGGAGCTGGAATATATTGTGACCACTTCTCGCACTACATTGCTTTAAGCAGCAATTCTAGTGTTTAAGGCGGAATTGATTGCTGTAAATGAGGCTCTTGAACAGCTGATTGTGAGACCATGGCTGAACACAAACATAGTGGTCTTAGTTGACTCCAAATCGTCTCTGCAGGCAATAGCCAATAATGATAATCCAAAAAGCAAAGTAATACAAAATATCAGACAGAATTACAAGATTGTAAGAAATAATGTTGGCAATATCGCAATGCAGTGGGTCCCTGCACATGTGGGATTGATGGGAAATGAAGCTGCGGATAATTTGGCGAAGAGAGGAACAAAAATTATTCAAAAGCCAGCAGGCTCCTTGTCATTACAAGCAGTTATAAGAAAACTAAAAACAGACTCACAGTGAAAATTTGTTAGTGAAATGAAGAAAAACCTACGCTTATGATCCGTTTAAACTTTTTAAGGACAATAAGATGCTTCCACGCAAAATAGCTGTAGCAAATTTCCGCTTGGAAACTGGTCACGATTGTCTTGCCAAGCATCTCCATAGGATGAGACTAATAATCTCTGACAAGTGCAAGATTTCTTCAAAAGATATGTATGTTATGGACAAGGATCACTTACTGATCTGCGAGGGCCTGGATAGAGGGAAGCAGGGACGAAGGGACTTTCCTGGATTGTATTGGGAGGCAAGATCCAAAATGGTGTAAACCAAAAGGAGCCATTGGAAGAAGAAGAAGAAGATTGCTATAAATACTAATAAAAAAAAAAAAATTAAAATGTAGTAGTGTTGTACACAAATTTAGGCCTATTTATTAGGCCTATATACACGGATTTAATACAATTTTTACTTAATTTGTGTTTGCTTTGAATTGTGTAGTTATCAATAAATATTCTAAATATATATTAAAAATAAGTCAAATGTGTTAACATACCTTCAGCATCAGCATTTTCTTCGTAGATCGCCTTCATGTAGCCTGAGAAATATAGAAGCACATTACCTTCGATAAGACCACTGTCAAAAGGACACAAATGCCCTTTTTTGTCGTAAACTCTAAAAAAACAAAATTCTTTGTTAAAGGCTATTGATTACTGCGTATTCAGTAAGGTACTTGTGATTGTAACCTTTGAATTTTATGCATCAGTTTTATATAATTGTTTTAAATAATCAAAAGGCTTGGTGGCCGATGAGGCTAAAGCAACGGTCAGTCTGCTGCACCTCTGAACTGTGCACCTAAGCAGTTAATATCGTTGCTTTAACCATCTCTCGTCCTCGTTTAGACATAAATAAGACTCAACATGGCACTTACGAAAACTGAGTTAGTTTATTCTGAGGTCGCTCATCATGCTCATGGACTTCATTTTCATCTCCTGTGAAAAGCGAAAGTCGAGAATCTGTAAGTGCAATGAATTCGTCAACAGCATTGTTTGGATGTCCTTGGTATTCTAACAAATCTGGATCGTCTAAAAGCTGTCTGCAGATGTCACACTTTGCAGGCACGATTTTCACTTTTGAAACTCTACTTCTGAAAATAATTTATATTTATTATAACTGACATAATAATATAATTTTTATTACTGATACAGCCTATGCCTTATTACATCTTTATATTTAAAGATTTAAGATAAAAATTAAACCAAATTTTAATACTAAAAATAAGATAAGATTAGAAGTTTAATGGTTTTCTTAAACAGAGACTAGTGTTTATACTTTTAAAAAAAACCAAAATCCAGAAATAAACAATATTTACAACAAAGAAATCAAATATAATTAAGTTTTGTATGCTAGTTGAAATGACAAAAAAAAAAAATTAAATATAATTTCAAACAAAATGATTCTTATAATGATGTTGTCCTTTCTCAAATTAAAAAAAAAAGTTAACTTACTTTTCTTTGAATGTTTTGTTTGGTTCTTCCAGTGTATCCAGTTTTCTTTTTTTCTCTGGCTGTTCTAACTCTTCTTTGACATTGTTATCCATTTCGTGCATACTGTTTTCTTCAACATTATTTTCCTTCTTAGGTTCTGGTTCAACTTTTCTCTTCTCAGTTGACTGTTTACCAAAAAGAGTTATTAAACTTTGTTGACCACCTTTAGATATTCCATTCGTTTCCGGTTTTTGTTTGTCACATGTCTTGTTTGGTTCTACATTAAAGAAAACAAAGTAAATATTAATATACTTCTTATAAATAAAAAACACAAACATATTAGAATAACTTTCAATATGTAATAAAAGCTATAGATAAAAATTTATTAGGCTTGAGAATCTATAGGGCAATAATGAAATGCAGGCAAAGTTTGAAGTATAAAAAGTATAAACTTAGATACTAAGTGACAGAATTATTGTTTCTAACTTTATACAGCACATTTAAAACACTTTCGGATATTTGCAACATAAGTTTCCATATATTTTTTCTCTGATATGATTTTCTATGCCAAAGCGACAATTGAATATAAGTTTTTTAGAGGCTCCAATGTCATTGTAACAGGGAAAGGAAGAAGAAAAGAAATGAATAAAAAACTGCAGTGGCCACTGGTTATAATGCACATTTTTGCAGACAAAGTAGACCAGTGTTACAGTATTAATGCATAAGAAGAAAACAAATTCTACAGATAAGCTTGAAGTGTTGTGTAACCTAAAGCAAGACATATTAACCGCATGCTTACTACAGTATATTTGTTTATCTCTACTCTGCTTAAGTAGTAACATAGAATGAACAGTAGAAGTATTGTTCATGAGGCAATAAATACAATCTAACATGGCTTTTATTAGACTAACAATAGATAACAGTGACTTTTTTTAGACTATGTGTTTATATTACAAGAATGGAACAAATGTAGATGGAGAGAGAGAGGGGCATCTGTGGTAATATTGCTTTGAAAGCACATTTTTCAAGGAATTGTTCATCGCTTTGTCAGCAAAATATTATGCTTTGGCATGAGTTATTTATATCCCTCTTAAGTCATTGCATTTTAAGAATGGGGGATATTATGGACCCACATTATACGTGATAGCAAAAATATCTTTTACCCTCATGAATAATACACTATTTTTAAAACAGCCTCAAATCCAGATGTCTAATGGATTCAAGTCAGTAGATCTTGGAGAAGGTGACTAGATTTCAAAAGGCATAGAATGGCAAGGCATTTTTAACATTTCTTTTTTTTACCATCCATTAGAAAAAAAATCCTTTGTCATAACATCATTACCTGGAGTTTGTCATAACATCATCCTTTGTCATAACATCATTACCTCTAACATAAAAAATATTGCAAGAAACTTTTAACAAACTGTTGTTTAATTCATTTTGTAAACAATATATTAACGTTAAAAATAAAACTAGACACTGACTTTTTAGATTAACATAATATTTTTAAATAAATGATTTCTGGAATAACAATAAGACCTTGTTTACAATATATACATCAAACAAAACTAAATTACATACATTACAAACAGCGTCTATTTAACTGCACTGAACTATATGCTTCCTCTTCTTACCTCGCTTGCTACCTAAACTATACAGCCTTTATTATGACTCATAACTACAAAGTGTGTTCAGAAAGTAACGAGAATTTTTAAATTTCGTGAGCTTGAAGAATCCGATTGTCAAACACTTTTTTTATTATATTGGTATACATGACCTTGAAGTATGATAAAACTCAGCTGTTTTCATTGTTGACTTCGTCTGTGACAGCCACTAAGGTTAGACGTATTTTTATTAGCTCGGCGACTTTCGTTTGTTAAAAGAAATAGATCAAAGAATTTGTATCAAATTACATAAAAAATGGAATAAAGTGTAACAAAGTGTGTGAATTGTTAACAAAGGCCTATGGTGAGTCTGCTATGAGTAAAGCAAGAGTTTACGAGTGGTATAAGCGTTTCCACAAAGGCCGTGAAGACGTTGAAGATGACGAACGCCCTGGACGCCCCAGCATATCAACAACCGATGAAAACGTGGAAAAAGTGAAAGAAATGGTTATAAACAATCACCAAATCACGATTAGAGAGGTCACTGATGATGTTGGCATATCGATTGGACCATGTCATGACATTGTTTCCAGTGTTTTGTGTATGAAACGCGTGGCAGCCAAATTCGTTCCAAAATTGTTGAATTTTGAACAAAAACAGCGGCGAATGGAAGTTGCTAGGAAGTCACTAAATGAAGTCAACGACAATGCAGAATTATTGAAATGTATTATAACAGGTGGCAAAACATGGGTTTAAGGACATGACATCGAAACTAAGGCTCAATCATCCCAGTGGAGGCATTCTGGCACGCCAAGACCGAAAAAGGCTCGACAAGTGCGGTCGAATGTGAAGGTTATGCTCACTGTGTTCTTCGATATTAATGACATAGTGCATCATGAATTCCTGCCACCAGTTGAAATAGTCAATAACGAGTACTACCTACGAGTTCAATGCAGTTTGCGTGAAGCAATCCGAAAAAAACGCCCGGATCTGTGGAAAAACATTTCATGGCTTTTGCACCACAATAATGCACCAGCTCACACTTCATTGCTTTTCCATGAATTTTTTGTCCAAAAACAGTACTGTAACGATGCCCCAGCCTTCATATTTGCCAGACATGGCTTTGTGTGACTTTTTCCTATTTCCAAAAATATAGAGAACTTTAAAGGGCTGTTTAAAGAATTTTAAACAGCTGTAGACGACATTAAAAGTGCATCGCTGAAAGAACTAAAGGCTATCTCAAAGATCGAGTTTAAGAAGTGTTTCAAGGATTGGAAGAAGCGCTGGCACAAGTGCATAATCTCCAATGGGGACTATTTTGAAGGCGACATCAATGTAGAAGAATAAATAAATATTTTGCTCAAAAAATTAAAATTCTCGTTACTTTCTAAACACACCTTGTACACAGCCTTTAATTTTGTAAAGATACAAAATCCTTCATCCTGCCTTTTTTAAGGATATGCCACACTGAAGTTTTATGATACCAATTTGTAATGCAATTTTATTACTGCTACATTCACCACACTCAGTGTCATTAAATCTATTTTCACAATTGATTTAATTTTTATGAAGGCCTTCTTAATTCTCTGCATTTTTTGGAACCTGTGGTTTCAAACTTTTGCATACGTTTTCTACAGGCTGCATGCACCATTCCTTAGGCTACTGTGAATACAAAATTTTTTTAAATCCGGCTGTACTAGTTTTCTCCGCATTCATAATAACACTTAACAAGATTGTTCAAGGTTATTCACTATAGTTAAACAAATTGTTGCAAACATTTTCAAAAAACCTTACAGAGTAACATTGTTTACATTACCTTTAGGAGATTCTTCAGAATTCTTTTTTTCTAATGGTTTAAAAACAGACAGTTTTTTTCTAGCAGAAGTCCTAGGAGAAGTTTTAGATGGTCCAGCAAGCACTGAGTCTATTTTTGAAGGAACTAATTCTTGCAAAGGTTTTACACGTAATGGTGTCGTCATTTCCTTATAACTTGAGTTCAATGTTTCTGTTAAAACAGCGTTAGTTGTAACAATGCCATTTACTAAACAAAATGGAATCATTTTTATTCTTTTTATTTACTCATTACTCTCAATATTCAAAACCTAATAAAATGCAAACAAAAAGTGAGTCTACAATTTTAACATTTTGGATCCGATACAATATGACCTAACATAGTATTTTTTTAATTCTAAACATGATCTCTTTAGCAAAACTATTAGTCTACTTTTCTATTAATTGTCTATAACAAATCAATACCATAGCACAAAATTAATATTTAAAAATATTTATAATTTAAAATGATGATATTAGTATTATCTCATTTTGTTAGTACAAGGCTGAATGATTTTTGAAGATTTTATGCTGACTCCACAATTAGCCTAATTTTATTTTAAAATACTATATAAAAAACTTTGCTCTAACATGTGGCGGTATGTTTAGTGCTACACTACGAAATATCTGTAGTTATAATAGATAAGTTAAAAAAATATTAAGCAAATTTCTATTGGAAAAGTGAACTGTTTGAGTGGTCATCATGGTAGCAGCCATACCTGACTTCTATAAGCACCGATTCTGATTTCTAGAACATGTTTGAGGTGTGTTAAAAATTAATTGTATATGTATTTAACATTTAACACACTCCCACAGTTGTAATTTAGGTTTGATTTAATTTAAACTTGACAAATAACTTGATTTTGGTTTGACAAAGAAGTTAACCACTAAAATCTATTTAATTTCAAAACTGTAAATATTTAAAATTTTATAATTCATAACTTTTTATTAAATTACTTTTGAAAAACTAATGTCACCACTACAGTACGTCAAGATTCATTTTTGTATTTTCAATGTAATTTAAAATAATTTACACTACGCTGAATAGGCTAAAATGATTATGAAATCATATTTTCAAATTTTAATGTAACAATAAAATTTTTGAATTTGACAACAGTCAGCGGTTTATTTTATTTTCACTGCAAAAAATAAAAATGTCGCCTTAAAATGTTTGTTTATCAGATGTAATTAAGTTGTATTACATGCTTTTTATTTATTAATTATTATGCAATATTATTTTCAAAAAAAAAATCATACCATTGTTATTTTCAGCAGACGGTGGTGAAGGTTCAATAGGTTTTCCTTTTTTGGGGGAATTGGAAACACTGTTCAACTGTAGAATTTTCATCATTTCCACGTAATAATCAGTCTGCGAAAATAATAACTTTAACAAAACACAGAAAACAACAACTCAATAATACATTTTGTACAGAACATGCTTTAACAGAGTTTACAGATTAGGAGGCGGTTCATTAAATCAGCTGGGTATCTCTGTAAGAGCACTGATTGTTAACAGTAATTTTCTTTTCTACTTTGTAAGGCATCAAGACTGGAAACCTTGAAATGTTTGCCAAACCTGAAGTATGTGTGTGTGTGTGTGTGTGTGTGTGTGTGTGTGTGTGTGTGTGTGTGTGAGAGAGAGAGAGAGAGAGAGAGAGAGAATGTTTAATCTTAGTTTATTTTCATTGAAATTTGAAAGCATAAAATGCAAATATATGCAGATTTTAATACTCATTATGGTAGTGAAATCAGATATTTAAAAAAGTATAATATTAAAAAAGAAATGATAATTGGAAATTTACTTTTACTACTTCAGGAAATAGATGAGTACTGCATTTATTTTTCATACATACATATGTTTAAATATAATTTTTTTTAAATAATCTAAATAAAACAAAATTTTCACTTAAAAAAAAAAATATACACAAACGGTGTATTTATTCTGTGACCCTACTATGCTAAAAACGTTTAGACTAATTTGTATTTATTTACAATCTTGTTGAAATTTCTATTTACAGTGGTACCTCGATATACAAGTGTTTTGAGGTACGAGCTGCCAAGAGATGCTTTGAGATGAGAGCAAGATTTGATATACGAGGAATCGCACACAACATGCGGGACGCATGTTGGTGTCGTATGCAGCGTCTGTTTCTCCCACCTCAGATTAGAGTCTGTGCGCTTCTTTCCCTCTTTTTCGAAGCATTTTTGATAAGTTGGGTTCGCGATTTTTGCTTTTTGTACATTTACAAAACATTATCACATTTATGTTTATAACCATTGGTCCGAAGAAGAAGATGATGTCTATTGAATTAAAGCGTGAAATCATAGAAAAACATGAGCAACATGTGCGAGTAATTGACTTGCCGAGGATGTGCGGGCGTAGCACATCAATGATATGTACTGTGCTTAAAGGGTATAACGCCAGCTAAGGGCGTTACAATAATTTCTAAGCTCCGGACCTCTCTTCATGAAAAGGTGGAGAAACTACTGATGGTGTGGGTGACAGAGAAGCAGCTTCAAGGAGGAACCTAAGGCAAAGCATCATATGTGAGAAGGCATGAGCGATTTACTGAAGCAGATCCCACACACTTTTACGAACGAAGAATCGGAACTCATTTAAAGCTAGTCGGGGCTGGTTTGACAACTCACCATTCACTCAATCGTCAAGCATGGTGAGGTAGCAAGTTCGGATGTGAAGGCAGCTAAGGTTTACGTCAAAACATTTTCCGAAAACACTTAACAAAAACAACTGATGTGGTGTTTTGGGAGCTGGAACGGATAATGGCATTTCAATTAATTTCAATGAGGAAAATTGCTTTGAGATACGAGCAATTTGATATACGAGCAAGGTTACGGAACGAATTAAACTCGTATGTCAAGGTACCACTGTATTTAGATTTTAAGTTTCTGATAAAATAATTATAACTTTCTTACTTCCGATAACTTGGTGGCTTCAAGTTGGGACTGTAGCTTATTAATTTGTTCAGTTATGTTAGCTTCAACATGGTGCTCCAATAATTTCCACTTTTTCTTGCAATAGCCCTTAGTCGTTATATCCCCACCTTGTAGATCTGAATCCAATTCTTCAAGCCTAAAACAATAGATTACCATAGATTATAACTATAGGTTATTAATAGAACATTTTAAAACTAAAAGTGGTTGTATAAATCAATATTTAATTAACGTATAGACTAGTAATTAAAATAACACAATTTATAGCATTAAAAACACAATGGAAACAACAGGTGACTGTAAAATTTATAATATTGTTTTACATCTTAAATTATCATTAAATAACAATTGACTTAGGCATATTTCTTCTTAAACAATAACACTGGAAACTTAAAACAGCCAAGTATAGAAATGGCCTATATTGCATGTCCTGCCTCTTGTCAATTATTTCTCAGTATTTGTATAATTAAAAAACACAGCTTATTTTCATGGTATCATACTTTATTTTTGTTTTATTAGTACAAGGATGATTCAAATATAAACAGTAATTTTGCTAGTGTACTCAGCAAACAGTTCCAAGTGTCCTGGCAAAGTGGGAGGTTGAAAGTCAGTATGTTTAGAGTGGAAGGGGAACCAGCTTAGTTCACTGCTTTGCTGTTTACTATCCTCAGAACAGTCAAGGTGGCCTAGTAGTGATGGGAAAAAGAGCGCTTGCAGCAACGTTCGAATATAACGTAGGTGTTGGGGAAGTCCAAACTATTGTTCCTTGTTTAACAAATAACGATCCAGTCCAATTCAAACTGTTAGTTTCCATTTGGCAAAGCAGTTTGTTTTTCGTAAATAGAATAACAGTTAGTTTTAACAGTTTGGAGTTTTCTTACCCATCTCTAATGTATTAGTGATGGGCAAAAGCGCTATTTTTGTTTAGCAGCTAATTCTGTTAATGCTAATTAGAATTAGCAGTTAAAAATAACAGGTACAACTGCTAATATTCTAGACTGCTAACAACGACCTTAGTAGGAAAACGCAGCTTAAATAGTATTGTCACATTACTTTATTCCTTATCTTGGCAGCTGAGATAAGCAAATACAGTGAGGTGCAGTTGGCACGTTTTGTCCTACCCTTCCTGCACCATTAATTTGTCTATAGGATTTGTGAATAAATCTCTGACGATAATGAGAGATACAATGAACATGCTAAGTTCAAAGATGCAATTAATTGTGTTCGGTTTGTCTTTCACGCACTATCAAGTAATACGAAATATATTTTGTAGCACCCTTTTCTAAACCTATGATACAATAATAATTTAAATTTAAAAAAATTAAATTGAATTAATTTTAATTTGATTAGGGTCATGTTCGATGTTTGTAATTAATTAAAATGCTATTTAAAAAATATTATTGTATTTTAATACATGTAGGCTATCTATGAAGGCCTATCTTTTTTTAGATTTCTCTTATTTATTCATGTTCCTAATAAATTAAAATGTTCTTGTTAGGTATTATTTCAAGTATTTTATTATAGACTATCATAATGGTTCTGACAATGTTTATTTGTGTTATAATCACATTATTTAAAATAATATTGTCATTTATTATATACTATATTATTGTGATTATAATTGTGTGAAAATCGAAAAATAAGTGTTTGAAGGACAAATAATTACTTGTTAATCTATAATTCTTGTTTAAAATATAATTTTAAGCTAAATATTTTTATAATGTTAAAAGTACAAGTTCGACTTGTGTTATATTTATTATTTATAAAAAAACACCCTCATTTAAATTTACAGTTAACAAAGAAAAATATGATACTACTATGCAATCTGAATCTCAGGACAGTAGCCAACAACAATTAATGGAAAGAAACACTGACAATGTTTCCTGTTTAGCAGTTACATTAGCAGCTTCAACGTTAAACAGGTTCAGCAGTTAGCAGTAGAGGTTAGCAGTTGGCAGGTCAGTAACAGTCGAAACAGTGTGCTATGACTCTGCTATTAAACAGTTAGATTAGCAGCTTCAATGTTTAACAGGTTCAACAGTTGGCAGTAGACGTTAGCAGTTAGCAGATTTGAAACAGTGTGTTATGTCCCTGCTATTCAACAGTTAGATTAGCAGCTTCAACGTTTAACAGGTTCAACAGTTAGTAGTATACGTTAGCAGTTAGTACCGTAGCAGGTCGGAAGCAGTGTGCTCTAACCCTGTTATTTAACAGTTTGTTTATTATCTGTTATTTTTAAGTGTGATTAGCAGTCTGCTAATGCTAAAACCATTTAGCAGTTAAAAAATAACAGATTGTTAAATAGCAACCCATCACTATGGCCTAGTTGATAGCGTACTGGACTTTCACCCAGAGGACACATGTGAATAAACACATGTAAACACCAATTAAATTACATCCCATATATCTATATTTTAGAACGTTGGATAGGTCAGTAATCATGGTATTGGTTAGGTTACTTTAAGTTTTTCCTTTTTTCAGTATTCAGATAATTTTATAAAATGATACTTATAGGCATTAAATAACTTCCGGTAGGGGGGTTATAAGTGGTGGTGTTCATGAATTACATATTTACTAACTTCTCAAAATGTACTTTGCATTTATTCATAAAATTCGAGATTCTTAATTATTATAACTTTAAAAGTTGTACTTAAAATGATTTTCCAACAGGCCTAACAGTAAACTCTGATGTAAAAGATTAGGTTATACAACATTATAAATCTGTTTTGTAACATTTATATTTACATACAATAATTCTGAACTTAATGTTTCCAACTGTTATGCACTATAGATTTTAAAAATAAAACATTTTTTATTAGAAAATTATGTTAAAATATACCTAATAGACAACTGTATTTTTTCATTTTAACTTACTTTTCAATAATATCCTCTGGGAGGAAAGCATTATTATTGGGTAAAACAGACGGCATTTCTAAAAAAAATTAAGAAAAGAATTAAGGACGTCTGTCTAACACTTCCAAATTGGAACCAACTCACAACTCAAAATTAGACAAAAGTAACATCCGTTGAAACAGGCAAAACAAAATTGTATGAACATGAAATGGCAACAAAATTGTTCACACGAACATGAAGTGGCAATATTTGGCGGCAATCGTGACTATTCCCGCGCAAACAGTAATTGTAGACAGCTGTTCGTTTAATAAATTCGAGCATAGATACAGTAGTCTCGGTCATTAGCTATGTGTGCAAACTGATAATTCGAGACAATCTTTTTTGGTATCTGTAATAGAAGGTCCTGGTCTCAAAAAACCCTAGAGAATAATGTAGTTGGCCTACTAACATTTGTGATACAGTAACAGTACTTTATTATATTATATATGGTGTATAAGTTACTGATAGTTTATACCAACAGACTAATAAATTTGGTATGTGAGTAGAATTTTTAATGTAGACAGAGATAGACACTGAGAATTGTGTTTTATTTCAATTTGTTACACTCACCTGATTTATGACTCGTCATATCGGACTAAAAATTCGAGCCAAACATAATGAACCATCTTTAAGTCTATTTTTCTATTTATTAATTTTTTTTTTTATAGACGTGAATTGTTTTTTTTGAGTTTATATATAAAAGCCCTACATTTTTTTTACTTAAAGTATGGACTGCATCAAATTTGTTAGAGCTGATTTACAAGAAATCCATTTCTTCAAAAAAAAGTTTCATAATACTTTTTTTTAGAAAAGCAATATAATGGTCCAAGATATTAATAAAACAGTCCTGTGTGCCAAGTTTCATTAAAATCTGCCAATTAGTTTAAAACTGGGTTTCTTTCATTATTTATTTCTGAACCGTACTTTTTCTTTTACCCATATATTTTCTATGGTTACTTATGGACTGTATATAAAGAATATATGATACATAAAAGATAAAAATATAATTCTGAGATATGGGCAAACATGCATTTCTCAAAATCAATTTCAAGGAAAAAAAATCATCAACATTGCTTTTAGTAGGATATTAGCATTATTTCTTATGTCAACGTCGATTTTCTTTCAATTTTTGGAAAGAAATATTTCAGATATTTTGATGATTGATGCAATTATTATATAAAGAAATTAACTTATAATCGATCAGTGTTGTTCTGGATATTCCGCCTTTATTTATAATTAATTATCACCGGCAACTAGAAAAAAGGCCTGACTATTGTTTAAATGGAAAAAAGAAAATCTTAATCTAACTTGAAATAAAACTTTATTTGACATAACTATATGTACGAAACATGTCCGTAAAGTAAATATCGTCTGGAAAAAACACATTTTTTTCAAAACAGAATTTCTTTTTACATGAAAGTGCATTTTTTAAACTATTTTTCTACATAGTTGCCACTATTGTTCAGTCATGTGTCGTAGCGAGGAATCAACTGTTTAATTTTTAATACCCTCTTCATTGAAAAATGCCGCCATTGAACAACCACTGCCGAACACCTTTTTTTGCGTCGTCATCGCTGTTAAAGCGTTGTCCTTCAAAATCACGGTTCAAGTTCAGAATCAAGGGAAAATCAGAAGGAGCGCGATCGGGGATGTACGGCGGATGATCGAACTGTTCCGAACCGAATTCTCGAATAAGGTAACACCAGCAGAATGGGGACATGCGTTAATACGGATCAACAAAATGGCATGATTAAGCATTTCTTAAATAAACAATATTTATTCATATATACAAATGTAAATATAAATATAAATAAATATTTATAAATGAAAAAGTTTTTTATTAATATTTTCACTTAAGTTTCTCGTTGGACTTAAAATAAGAAATTGTACATAAGTTAAAAAAAAGCAAAATAATTTTTAAACAAACTTTTGTTTGTTCTATATAATCTGTGACTAATCACTCTGTCGTTCAATTTCATAAGCTCGTCCGACTGATCCGCTGTAGCGCCACTGGAGTAGGGATGGGAACTTCTGCTATTTTTAAAAAATATCAACGAACTGTTTGTTGGAAAAAAATAACTGTTTGGAAAAACAGTTTGAAAAAACAGGTTTAGAAAAATGAAACTCGAAGTTGTATTAGCAGCTAAAACATAAGCACAAACGATCAGTTTTCTAAGACTACTTTTTCATTCCCATTACCACCATGTCCTTAACTGTTGTTGGGTGTGAAACATTTAGAAAAAAATAATTAATTGAAGTAATAATTAAATTACATTCTCAAAACGTAATATATATGTATGCCATTTTATATTTACAAAATGCAATGAATTTCTAATAGAAGCATTTTTTTTTACTTAAAAATTAAATAGTCCTTTGCATATTTACTGAAATGCAAACAATTTAGAATATTTTTAGTTGATTAAAAAATATTGATGATTGATCATAAATATAAAAAATACGATTAAATAAAATTAGGTTATGTATTTACAAATTAGGTTATGTATTAAAATTAGGTTATGTGAGATGTTACTGTCATATTTTTATTTGGGAGAAAGTAGGTTTTTATTTTTCAACACTGAAAAAAGTAACGTTAATAAGTAAAATATAGTAATAAGAACATAGGCCAAATATGTTTAAATAAAATTGGCTCTATATAGTTACAAAATTACATGTTAATGATAGGTTATTAACCTAAAATAACCTAAAATTATTCAAGATATATACAAGAGTAGATATTGTGAATTTTAAAAAGTCCACACATCCAATAAATAATTAAAAACTATGCACTTAATTCTAAAAACATAAAAAAAGTAAAAGAAAACTTTCAAAATTGTCCAGTAAATATTTTTAAATTTCTAAACACAAAGTAAACTACGGAGAAAAACTAATATAAAACACAATTATGGCTGTTTTTACAGTTTAAAAAATGTTTGAACAACAAATTTTACATTTAAAACTTACAAACAACTCGCAACAAAATAGAGATAAACTTTGACAACGCCCAAACAGTTCTTACTTTACACTACGTTGCAACAGGAAACTTTGAAATAGAGGGAAAAAGTATAGCAGGTTAAAGAAAAGGTGTTTGCAGGAAAACAGTTAGCAGGAAAATAGCTGGAAAAAAGTTTTAGCGCTTGCGGCAACGTTCGAATAGAATGTAGGTGGGGAAATCCAAACTGCTGATCCTTTTTTAACAAATCACGATCCAGTCCAGTTCAAACTGCTTGTTTCCGTTTGGAAAAGCAGTTGTTTTTCGTATATAGAAAAACAGTTTGTTTTAACAGTTTGATGTTTTCTTACCCACCTCTACATTATAATTGAAATTCGTGTTTAGCAGACGGGTGATCTCTCTCTCTCTCTCTCTCTCTCTCTCTCTCTCTCTCTCTCTCTCTCTCTCTCTCTCTCTCTCTCTCTCTCTCTCTCTCTCTCTCTCTCTCTCTCTCTCTCTCTCTCTCTCTCTACACACACACACACACACACACACACACACACACACAGATATCACATTTTTTGCAACTTTATGCAATTTAAAGATCTATCACATCTTTTTTATTTCTTAAAAATTATTTATTAAATTTTAATAAAGAAATTTATTTAGACAACAAAAATTGTATTAACATCCATATTATATTTCTATGAAGGAAATGATATCTATTTACTTTTCTTTTTTCAAAAGATTATATACGGCTAGTATGACTATTAAATTATATCTTTTTTTTATACAGGCACTTTTTGATTTAACATTAATAACACACATCCCTTAAATATTTCACAATATAGTTACACATTTTTTTGAACAACTAAATTTTTGTTTTTGCATAAAAGTTGTAGTTAATATGAGAATATAACCTTCCTAAAATATTTTGTTATGTACTGCCTATGAATGATATGAGTTCAAATCATCATTGGCAAGTATTCATTTTCAGTAATCGTATATATATATACGGTATAGACATTCTTTTTTTTAACAAACAATTTGTTTTGACCTGTTATTAAACAAATAATTTAATTTTTGTTAGCCCAAACAAAAAGTACATTGTCATTTTTATAATTGAAAATAATTATTTATCAAATCATCACTAGCAACTATACATTTTATTATTATTTGTATACATACATTTCTTTTTTCCTCTCTATAAGTATTGCATTATTATAAACGAATATGATGCATTAAAACTGAAAATCATTTTTTAAATGAATATTTTGCATTATTTATTTTTTTATAAAGATGTAACAAATTAAAGTAGATGATTTGGCAAACCTAATTGGGATGAGATTATCGTTATGAGTAAAGTTTTAATTTCAATTGAATTAATTTTTATTAATTAAAGACCATTCAGCACTATGAGCCATCCTCTGCATTAGCCCAAGTGTGCATAATAGTTGGACGTTAAACACAAAAAAAAAACTATAAGCAATATTATAGTGATTGCTCAGTTGTCACTTTTTAATTTTTAAGCAAAAAAATCACATAACAAACAAGAAGTAGTAAACAGTCCATTATAAATGTTAAATCGCTTTGAATTAAAAAACATTGTACAGTTAAACACATTGTATATAAATAAGTTTATTAATAAATATTAAAATTACTAACAAACGCCATTATACTACATGCCCTATTAGAGCATTAACAGTTGCTCTAATATAATATACAAGATTGATGTTTTATATTTCTATATGATGTGTTAATTTTTTTAAAATATCAGTTGTGTAAAATGTAAGCTTAACAATAAGATTAGTTATTTAATTTCTGCTGATTAAAGTAGCACATTCCCCGAATGCCGCATTTCTTTTTTACTTTATAGCCTTCAATTTTTTAAAATCAATTTTCGAAAGTTTTTTTTTATTAAAAAGTAAAACAGTGTATTCAGTAGACTATATTAATCATTATAAATACTAAGCTTGTGTATATCAATTGGGCTGTGGCATTAATTAATTTTCAGAGCTTAAGTAGTTGGGAAGTGAGTTTAGGTTGTAAGACCCCGCAGTGCAGATTAGCTGTACCTTTGAGAGGATTTAGACGTTGCTCGCGGTACCCGAGTCTAACACACACCACACACTTACAACATTAAACTTACGACTTTAACACTTTACTCTCACACTTACATTTAGAGAGGCGATAATAGCCTCAATGTTGCTTTTCGCCTTAAAATTAAAAAAAAAAAAAAATAGATTGTAAGACTCGATCCACATTTACGTTAGATTGTATAATATTTATGACTGAAAATTGTATTGTCATCGGGTATATGAACGTTTGTAAAATTTGAGAGCTCCAGGTAGTCGGAAAATGAGTTTAATGTAGGTTTTAAAATTTGACCCGGACATACAATACAGTAAGCTTGTGATGAAACAGTGTAAAATATAATTATTTGTCTGTTAATGGACTGAATAAGAATACAAACAAATAAAAACGTTAGAGTGAACAGGAAATAGGCCCTGCTGTAAGTTCCTTTGCGAGAGCGATAACAATGACAGAATACTGCTGACTGTCGTTTCCTGTTTGGTCGCTTGAATAGCTAGACACGAAAAAACAAACTTGTGATATTGACAGAGACTGCAACGCAGCGTTATGCCATGACGCCTGTCTGTACGGTCTTTTTCTTGTAGGAAAGCGATATGTATGTTATACTAACCAAGAAAATAGTAAAATAAATATTACTTACAGACCTGTTATAAAAATATCGCGGCACGCAACTGTCTCGCTGACGTGATGGCAATCATTTGAAAAATCTGATTTTACCTACATAATCAAGCATTAATGTCTCTGCACAACTTAGCACTCTAAACTTCCGTCGTAAAATTCATTTTTTAAAATTTCAACGGATTTTGAAAATTTAAACTGTTAACATACGGCGGTGAAATCGTATTCTCAAAAAAAAGTGTAAGGTAGAAAAGCTACGGTTTTTTAAAAAATTAGAATATCTGTCAAAATGAAGGATTTTGCTGGGTAATTTCTTCAAGCTATTTCCAAAATCGATTTTTGAACCACATTTGAATAAAATCGGATCAGAATTGCACGTAGGATATTTATAGCGGTAAATGGAGTACCATAGTTGAAAAAAACAACACTATTTCAATTTTAACAAATTTCAATGTTAAGTTAGTATCTCGGATACAAGCCGTCTGTTTTAAATTTAGGTACAATTTTAAGTAGTAGTAGTAAAAAAAACAACACTGTAGGGGTATTGTAGAGGGGAAGGGGTAATAGGAAGTCATCCCCCTCGTCTATGTCAAGGTCATGTTACCTACCACTTCAGTAGGCTACAGCACTGTACAGTTAGCAAACTTGTCAATTGTGTCATGTCTCATTGGTTTATTGGGTGTTTCACACATCTTGGTTTGGACGTTTGGTTTGTAAATGTGTTGTGTGTTATGTGTTATGTGTTGTGTAAGTGTGTTTAACAACAGATAGTGAGTAAAATAAAACAGTGTCTCAATACATCTGTAAGTACAACAGTTAAAATTAATTATAGTTAATTTATAAAACTACAAATTTAACCTAATCAACACAAAGTGCCACTAATTCAAAACGTTGTTTTTTACAAATTTGTTAAATCAATTAATTAATACAGTATTATTACACTGAAAATATTTCAACCACATAAAATAGATCCTAAACGATGTTTCAAAACACACTTCTTGCTTGTTTAGAAAGTGTGCTTCTTATTTTACTTAGTTGTAGATTTAAAATGTATACTAGACATAATAAAAAGTGTTACATTTTCAAACAATTTAAACCTTTTGAAGTGCGAACAAAACCATTTTAAAATTCGGCAATGTAAAAAACAGCTGTTGTGTTTAACGTTAATTGAAGTAGCAAGAACACTCTATGAACACTTGATTGAACTAGTGATTAATTTAAACTACACACACAAAATGAGAATCTAGTGTTTATAAATATACGAAAGCATTTAATAAACTATCTATTTATATGCACATAAATTAATAGTAAAATTATAGATTTTAGCGGAATTATGTATTTTATAATTTCCGATTGGTTATTCACAATCGATAGTTGGATCCACAATATAGGTTAATTCTGTTACGCCTAGGAAATTATATTTTTAATGTAGTCCACACGTTTGTTTGCAAATTGTTCTGAAATACAGAATCGAATTATAGGTTAGGTAATCAAATAATTTCTTTTTAAACAGTTTAAAAACCACTTACCATTATAATAAAATTTTTCCGTTGTACACAACTGTAAAGCACACTACAATATTTTCTTTAAACTTAAAATCATTGCATTGCATCAAGCCTTGTTGCAACATTTCCCCTTGTTAAACTGATTAAAGAATCGACCAATCAGATTTCAGATTTTTTTAATTGGTTTTTTTATTTTAGAAAATAACTTTTATATATATTCATATATTGTATATCTGAATGTATCGTATTCGTAGATATTACAATATTGTAAAACGTAGGATAAAGTATGCACATAATTAAAAAAACATGGTACTATTTTTTTTTAACTTGTTTCTAATAGTGTTTAATTTATGCACAAAAGTTTATGAAGAAAATTAAAGTAACAATTTTGATAGTGTTTTAATTTTTGTGTTGGAAAAATTAATTATAAAATTTCTTAAAGAACTATTTAAATAAAAACAAAAAAATGATATTGTTAATACATATATTATGTTTAAATGTAATTATTTTTATCTATGGTACAATTAAAAATTTGCAGTAAATGTGACAACCTTGTTTTTCCAATCTTTCCGTCTTACAGGTCAACCGGCTTCTGCAAATTTATAGATGAAGATGAAAGGCGAAAGTGATGTGAAAGTGAAAGTGAAGTTTCATTAAAAAAATAAGTGATTATCGTAGAACTTCCGAAAATTTTGTATAAATTTTATATCCTTAGCTACCTTACGGTGTCAACTTGTAGGGATTATAAGGTTTGTATCAAAATTTGAGTTCTTTATCCTGTGTGAAGAATACCAAGTCCCAAGTCTATCAGCTCCTACATTAGGCTAGCCAACTTCCATAATAAGGTAAATATGTAACCGGTAAAATTATACAGAATTCATGGTTTTAGTGTTTAAACGACAATAATATGTTATTCATCACATTCAAATATGTTTACTATAATTATTGGTGAATTGTTTTCTTTATTTTTTGTGAATAAAACTTTTATAAATTACATTTTAACTCAGACTTGGTTAGTAAAAAAGGCGCTTAAAATTAGCCAATGAAATTAGCATTAGTAAAGATCAATTATTAATGTTGGAAAATAATTCAAGTTAATTTTTGTTTATAAGGATTAAAATACAAGTGGAATATTTATGCCAATTTATTATTTAACTACATGAAGTAAATTTAGTAGGATTTTATAAATATTTATTTAAAAAAAAGTGTTAACCAAAACAAAAACTATATAGTTTTATTTTCTGTTTTGTTGAATAGGCTCAATGAAAGTTTGAAGTAAAAGTTTATATTTAAAATTTTAAGGAGTTTTTTTGTCTCATGAAAAATTTTAATCATATTTTATAATTTTATTTCTAAGATTTTACAAGTCATAATTATGAATATAATAAATATACTGATAGGCTTCTACAATTATTGGGAAATTTTTATTGTGGTTTAATAAATAAAATAAGTAAATTAAAATAAAATATGTAAATGTAACCACAGTTTAAAAACCACTTACCATTATAATAAAATTAAACATTATAATAAAAATAAAATTAAACCATTATAATAAAAATAAACATTAAATATTTATATAATTAAAAATCTAAATGAAAACCTCAAGTGGTAAAATATTCCCTGCCAAGACTTTTAAATAATAATATATTATCATTATTGTCATAATATATATAATATAATACTATTATATTATAATAGTAGTGGACAATTTTGCTCAGGGTAGGCTATAGCCGTTTTAAAGAGCCTGAATATTCTGTTTTAAAATGAAGCATTATACGACTAGAAGTAGTAAAAATGATTTTAAAATGTTCTGATATTAATAATTTACGTTTATTTTTCATTGAAAAAAAAGATCATTTGAAAAAAACTTTGAATACAAATTAAAAAAACTTCACTCAAATTATACACTTTACATTCATAACACTCGAACGTAATATTTTTTTACTTTTTCATGCATTTTAAAAACTTTAACGCAAAAGGCACATAATAAAAGTCATCATTAATCAAAATTAGTTAAGGTACTTCAGGTTGTAGGAGTGTAAATGTTTAAATTATCAAGTGTTCTTCAATGTTTTCATTTTTTCAAATGAAAACATTGAAAAAAATGTATTTTCTGAGTTTTTTGTAAAAGGCATATCGTAACACCAGAACAAATAAAACAAGTCATCATTGTTCAATATCTATTTAGTAGTTTAGGCTATAGATGTATCAATGTTGAAGAAAGAGAAAATGGTTGAGTGCTATTTTCAAATTGTTTTCCTACTCTTTGACTCTACTAATTAAAATTTTGTTTTGTTTTTACTGACAACTATACAATTTTATGTTTTTAAGTTTTGGATCCTGAAAAGCAGTACTGGTCACGTTCTACGTATAATTTATGAACTGCAGAGGCTTGGGTGACTTAACGATTGTAGTTTAGTAATAAAAATTTCTAAAATGATTTAATTTGTATATTTTTTCATACCGTAGTTATTAATGATTGCTTTGGGAGGAGGGGAAGTGCCAGCCCAAATCTTTGCCTTAACGTCTTTGATCAGCCCTATTTTTGGTCCCCACATAATCAAATTTATTTACAAAAATACATTTGTTTACTCTTTGATTCATGATCTTGTTATACCAAATTTTATATTATTAGCTGCTATAGTCAGGTTATTCAAAGTTATTACTATTATTATTTATAGTTATAGTAAAATTTATTCATAAAACCAATTTTGAAAAGCTCTTAAATCTTCTAATCAGTTTATTCATAAGTTAACTACAATACGTGACACTTCTAGATCAATTATCTTATTCAGTGAGTTTAAAACTAGCTGTTTAAGTATTATGATTCTGTATTGTTTATTTTTTGCAGGCTTTACTGGGAGAGTAGAGCTTTTACAAAATCATTGTTAATAAATTAAATAATTTAAATTTAATCTAATTTTGTGTAATTTATTCTTTATTTAAATACTTTATTCTATTTCAGGTTTGTGGTATTCTCAAGCCCAGAGCTTTGGACTTGAGGTAAGTGGGTAGCATACACAACATGTCAGCTAAATTTGCGTCCATCATGTCTTTGTTTTTTTTTTTACCCCTGCTTCACAGAGGAGAGGAGGCTTTTCTATTGGCCTTATTAGGCCTCATTGCTTTGTGTACTTTTCAGGTCCGGAGAAGCCCACCCTTTAATAAATGTGTGACCCCTAGGTTAACGTAAAATTAAGTTACCACCTCTTCTCTGTTTCCCTTAATAATTTTTACAAAGGTCTGATGGAATTCCCTGAAATGTAATGAAATGGAAGTTTACTAACTGTAATCGGTTTTGAATAATTCGTGAATAATGTAATCGTGGCCAGTGTTTCCATCGATTTGATGCTACATTAATCGGTTGTTTCCTCCATTCTACCTGTTTTTTTAATGTATTTGCACTATTACTTTTTTTAAACTTCTATTTCATTACAAAAAACTTTTATTAAATGTTTGAATTTGAATTTTTTTCATGAAGAATCTAATTGGTCTTTAATTTTTTTAAATTTTATATTTTTAAGTGCTTAGAGCCCAGTAAAAAAAAGTAAAATATGTCATGCTTAAATGTGTTTAATAAATTAAAATTAATTAATTAGGGAACAATGATTGTACACTGTTTAAAAATATTATATTACTGTATTTAGGAACACATAGCCTAATAAACATTTTCTCAATTACAAAATTAATAATTCCATTTAATTGACTTTGATTTAGATAAAAATATATTTGTTTACATAAAAATTTAATATTTGATCAATATTTAAAAAAGTTTTTAATTTAGTCTACTAATAATAATATTAGTTTGGAAAGGTCAAAATGGAAAATGTAGTGTAAAGATCAATGTTACAAACACATTTTTATATTTGCTGTCTGAAGTTATATATGACTGCTGTTACAGAGGTGCTTTATTATGGTTTTGAGGTTTATAGTGCTGTTGTAGAGGTTGCTTTGATTCTTTCAGGTTCTTTATTTGTAGGTTATTAAGGATCTAATAGTTTCATTGTTGTTAGGGAGTTCAGCTTTGGTTATGCTGCGAGAAGACCTGGAAGCTGTGAAGATATTTTTGGCTGATTTTCCTTTGGTTTAGGTGGTTTAGTTGTTGTTTCCAGTTAATGTTGTCTATAGGCTTGGCTAGGGAGTGTTTTAAACATGATTTTGCACCTTTTTTATTTTTCCTTTCAATAACTAATTAAATGTTTTCTTAATACATATTTGTTTTTGCATTTACTTTGCAGAAATGTTATAACATTTTTTCTTATGATTTACTTTTAACATTTATAACCTGTACAATTTTGTATTAAACAAGTCTTTACTGCTCCATAATAATAATATATTTTAAATTCTGTTTTAAAAATATAAAATATTTTTTAAAGTAGCATTATAAATATAATGTATAATATCAATTTTTAAATTAACAACAATTTTAATATTTTATGTATAACTAATTTTTTGAAGCAAAATAGTAAAAAGAAACCTTTAAATATAATAATATTATTTCCTTGATTATAAATTTTAATTTAATTTAAAACTTTTATAATAAAAACCAATTATTCAAATATTGCATTTTGTTTTGTTTTTTAGTAGATGTTACTATGTGTTAATTGTTTCCCTGCAGAATTACCTGGCATGTTATTAGTAATTAGTTCGGCAAACTTAGTGGAATTAATAATACAGTAAAATTAAAATACTTAAGAAGTTAATATTTCAAATAAAAACAAAATGCACTTTCAGCTTTTTTCAAGACACATGTTTTGTGTCTGAGTATCAAGACATCAATCACCTCAGTCACAGGAAGAAATATGTAAGGTATGTGGTTTGTATAATTTTATAAGAATAGCATTTTAATTTCAGGTTATTTTATCAGAATTCATTTGCAGTTTGCACTTTTATCATGAGGCAAATATATAAGAAGAGATGTTATATATATTAGGTTAGGAATAATAAACTTTATTAATGGGTTCTGGATCAGAATTCACTTAAACTTTTATTAATAGGTGGTTCTGGACATACAAATAACATACAAAGAAGAGCTGTTATATATTTTGTTAGGAATAATATTTATTGTGGGTTCTGGATCAGAATTCACTTAAACTTTTATTAATAGGGGTGGTACATACAAATAAGAAGAGCTGTTATATATTTTGTTAGGAATAATATTTATTGTGGGTTCTGGATCAGAATTCACTTAAACTTTTATTAATAGGGGTGGTACATACAAATAAGAAGAGCTGTTATATATTTTGTTAGGAATAATATTTATGGTGGGTTCTGGATCAGAATTCACTTAAACTTTTATTATTAGGGTGGTACACATACAAATAAGAAGAGCTGTTATATATTTTGTTAGGAATAATATTTATTGTGGGTTCTGGATCAGAATTCACTTAAACTTTTATTAATAGGGGTGGTACATACAAATAAGAAGAGCTGTTATATATTTTGTTAGGAATAATATTTATTGTGGGTTCTGGATCAGAATTCACTTAAACTTTTATTAATAGGGTGTGGTACATACAAATAAGAAGAACTGTTATATATTTTGTTAGGAATAATATTAATGGTGGGTTCTGTATCAGAATTCACTTAAAGTTTTATTAATAGGGGTGGTACATACAAATAAGAAGAGCTGTTATATATTTTGTTAGACATAATATTTATGGTGGGTTCTGGATCAGAATTCACTTAAATTTATATTAATAGGGGTGTTACATACAAATAAGAAGAGCTGTTATATATTTTGTTAGGAATAATATTTATTGTGGGTTCTGGATCAGAATTCACTTAAACTTTTATTATTAGGGGTGGTACATACAAATAAGAAGAGCTGTTATATATTTTGTTAGGAATAATATTTATTGTGGGTTCTGGATCAGAATTCACTTAAACTTTTATTAATAGGGGTGGTACATACAAATAAGAAGAGCTGTTATATATTTTGTTAGGAATAATATTTATTGTGGGTTCTGGATCAGAATTCACTTAAACTTTTATTAATAGGGGTGGTACATACAAATAAGAAGAGCTGTTATATATTTTGTTAGGAATAATATTTATGGTGGGTTCTGGATCAGAATTCACTTAAACTTTTATTAATAGGGGTGGTACATACAAATAAGAAGAGCTGTTATATATTTTGTTAGGAATAATATTTATGGTGGGTTCTGGATCAGAATTCACTTAAACTTTTATTAATAGGGGTGGTACATATAAATAAGAAGAGCTGTTATATATTTTGTTAGGAATAATATTTATTGTGGGTTCTGGATCAGAATTCACTTAAACTTTTATTAATAGGGGTGGTACATACAAATAAGAAGAGCTGTTATATATTTTGTTAGGAATAATATTTATTGTGGGTTCTGGATCAGAATTCACTTAAACTTTTATTATTAGGGGTGGTACATACAAATAAGAAGAGCTGTTATATATTTTGTTAGGAATAATATTTATTGTGGGTTCTGGATCAGAATTCACTTAAACTTTTATTAATAGGGGTGTTACATACAAATAAGAAGAGCTGTTATATATTTTGTTAGGAATAATATTTATTGTGGGTTCTGGATCAGAATTCACTTAAACTTTTATTAATAGGGGTGGTACATACAAATAAGAAGAGCTGTTATATATTTTGTTAGGAATAATATTTATTGTGGGTTCTGGATCAGAATTCACTTAAACTTTTATTAATAGGGGTGTTACATACAAATAAGAAGAGCTGTTATATATTTTGTTAGGAATAATATTTATTGTGGGTTCTGGATCAGAATTCACTTAAACTTTTATTAATAGGGGTGGTACATACAAATAAGAAGAACTGTTATATATTTTGTTAGGAATAATATTAATGGTGGGTTCTGTATCAGAATTCACTTAAAGTTTTATTAATAGGGGTGGTACATACAAATAAGAAGAGCTGTTATATATTTTGTTAGACATAATATTTATGGTGGGTTCTGGATCAGAATTCACTTAAATTTATATTAATAGGGGTGTTACATACAAATAAGAAGAGCTGTTATATATTTTGTTAGGAATAATATTTATGGTGGGTTCTGGATCAGAATTCACTTAAACTTTTATTATTAGGGGTGGTACATACAAATAAGAAGAGCTGTTATATATTTTGTTAGGAATAATATTTATTGTGGGTTCTGGATCAGAATTCACTTAAACTTTTATTAATAGGGGTGGTACATACAAATAAGAAGAGCTGTTATATATTTTGTTAGGAATAATATTTATTGTGGGTTCTGGATCAGAATTCACTTAAACTTTTATTAATAGGGGTGGTACATACAAATAAGAAGAGCTGTTATATATTTTGTTAGGAATAATATTTATTGTGGGTTCTGGATCAGAATTCACTTAAACTTTTATTAATAGGGGTGGTACATACAAATAAGAAGAGCTGTTATATATTTTGTTAGGAATAATATTTATTGTGGGTTCTGGATCAGAATTCACTTAAACTTTTATTAATAGGGGTGGTACATACAAATAAGAAGAGCTGTTATATATTTTGTTAGGAATAATATTTATTGTGGGTTCTGGATCAGAATTCACTTAAACTTTTATTAATAGGGGTGGTACATACAAATAAGAAGAGCTGTTATATATTTTGTTAGGAATAATATTTATTGTGGGTTCTGGATCAGAATTCACTTAAACTTTTATTAATAGGGGTGGTACATACAAATAAGAAGAGCTGTTATATATTTTGTTAGGAATAATATTTATTGTGGGTTCTGGATCAGAATTCACTTAAACTTTTATTAATAGGGGTGGTACATACAAATAAGAAGAGCTGTTATATATTTTGTTAGGAATAATATTTATTGTGGGTTCTGGATCAGAATTCACTTAAACTTTTATTAATAGGGGTGGTACATACAAATAAGAAGAGCTGTTATATATTTTGTTAGGAATAATATTTATTGTGGGTTCTGGATCAGAATTCACTTAAACTTTTATTAATAGGGGTGGTACATACAAATAAGAAGAGCTGTTATATATTTTGTTAGGAATAATATTTATTGTGGGTTCTGGATCAGAATTCACTTAAACTTTTATTAATAGGGGTGGTACATACAAATAAGAAGAGCTGTTATATATTTTGTTAGGAATAATATTTATTGTGGGTTCTGGATCAGAATTCACTTAAACTTTTATTAATAGGGGTGGTACATACAAATAAGAAGAGCTGTTATATATTTTGTTAGGAATAATATTTATTGTGGGTTCTGGATCAGAATTCACTTAAACTTATATTAATAGGGGGTGGTACATACAAATAAGAAGAGCTATTATATATTTTGTTAGGAATAATATTTATTGTGGGTTCTGGATCAGAATTCACTTAAACTTTTATTAATAGGGGTGGTACATACAAATAAGAAGAGCTGTTATATATTTTGTTAGGAATAATATTTATTGTGGGTTCTGGATCAGAATTCACTTAAACTTTTATTAATAGGGGTGGTACATACAAATAAGAAGAGCTGTTATATATTTTGTTAGGAATAATATTTATTGTGGGTTCTGGATCAGAATTCACTTAAACTTTTATTAATAGGGGTGGTACATACAAATAAGAAGAGCTGTTATATATTTTGTTAGGAATAATATTTATTGTGGGTTCTGGATCAGAATTCACTTAAACTTTTATTAATAGGGGTGGTACATACAAATAAGAAGAGCTGTTATATATTTTGTTAGGAATAATATTTATTGTGGGTTCTGGATCAGAATTCACTTAAACTTTTATTAATAGGGGTGGTACATACAAATAAGAAGAGCTGTTATATATTTTGTTAGGAATAATATTTATTGTGGGTTCTGGATCAGAATTCACTTAAACTTTTATTAATAGGGGTGGTACATACAAATAAGAAGAGCTGTTATATATTTTGTTAGGAATAATATTTATTGTGGGTTCTGGATCAGAATTCACTTAAACTTTTATTAATAGGGGTGGTACATACAAATAAGAAGAGCTGTTATATATTTTGTTAGGAATAATATTTATGGTGGGTTCTGGATCAGAATTCACTTAAACTTTTATTAATAGGGGTGGTACATACAAATAAGAAGAGCTGTTATATATTTTGTTAGGAATAATATTTATGGTGGGTTCTGGATCAGAATTCACTTAAATTTATATTAATAGGGATGTTACATACATCCTTATTTATATATTTGTTTAGGAATATATTGCTGTTATATATTTGGTTAGGAATAATATTTATTATGGGTTATGTATCAGAATTCATGTGAATTTTAAACTCTTTTTATTACTGACATTATACAAAAGGAAGTATTATATTTTTGTTAGGGAATAGTATTTATTATGATTTTTTTAATCAGAATTTATATTATTTTTAATTATTTTAAAATTAATTGTTGTATGTGTACTTTGTTCTATTGCAGGTATCTTTTTCAGGTTATTTTCTTTTTTAGCCAATTGCACAAGATGTTTCTTAGAAGATTTATTAAATGATGTACACACACCCACACACAGCACTTTTATAAATGCTAGGTTTTTTGGTTTTTTTATTAAGTTTTAAAAGGTTTTGTTTTTAATATTTTGCTTACACTTTACATTTTTAATAAGTTCCACTATTTTTGCTGAAATTTAGAGATAAGGTAGTACTTTGCATTGAGATAAGTTAAGGTTTGACTAACCAATGTATCTCTTTCAGGCCACCCATACTCTGGCCCAGGGGGACACTTGGTTTCCCTGCTGGGTTCATCGCACTACACACACTTACACTACCACTGTGTTTACACTTTTTGCACTGTCGTAATTCCTCAACACTTATTAGAGGTTGACGTTAGACTTGGGGGGTGAAATTATAGTCCCGCGTTAAGAGTCGCGTTAGACTCTGTTAGGATGTTTTTCTGTTTCAGATTTGTAATGTAACTGCTTGATATATTTCAAGCTATTGTTACCACGCATGGGCTCTTTTAGTTTTAAGTTCTGTTTTTGTTTAATATGTTCGGTTATGTTTAAATATTTTTCCAATGAAGAAAAAGAAGATTTTTGATTTTGGTTTTAAATTGAAGAATGAACAAGACAGTGAATTTAAAATGACTACAAAAACAGGTCAGTTCAGGTTCTATTAGTGTCAATTCATACTCTAACATACATATTATAATGTGTATGGATTTTTTGTGTAGTTATAATACTTTGCAAACTTATATATGTGTAGCATACTTATTTAAAACTGTGTGATTATTTGTTTCTTTTTGTATTAATCTTGATGAGAAATTACACTTAATTAAGCTTATTTATGTATCCTAAGTGAAGTTGTTACAGAAACAGCTCTACATTGGAGTGCATTGGTCCCTGCTTCACTTCTAATTGCATAGAAACGTCAGAGACATTGTTAAAGGTGACTAAGTAGATCTGCTGGGAGCTACGTACGGCGAGGGTCAGGTTAAAATGGGTTAGTATTATTGTATGTGCATTATTAAATTTAAGAAGAATTAACTTTTTCCTGAATTATTTTAAATTAAGTAATGTTTACTTTCTTACTATTTGAAGTATACAAAAGTTTGGTGGTTTTTCAGATTTTGATAGATCTATCCATTTTAAAAACCCCTGAGTAAAAAAAAAAATGTGTTTTATGTAGGCGTTTTTCAGTCTATGTATCTTGCACATTGCTGGATACTAAACTAGTATGTAGATTTGGTTTGCCCATATTTTCTTACCTTGGGAGCCATTCTTTTTTATTTTTTCATAGAAGTATTTTGAAGCCCGTTTTTAGTCAACAAAATTGTTAAAAAATAAAATGTCTCAAAAGGTTTTAATGATTTTGATAAAATGTTTTTCATAAATGTTCAGACAAAAGTTGTTAGTTGCTATACACTCAAAAAATTGAGTTTGGGAGCTATCTGTCTAAAGTAGAAATTTGGTGTAATTTTTTAGATTCATTGGTTAATCTGATGATTCACTTATATTGATTAGATCACAAAGAACGGATTCCATTTATAAATTAACATTACTTTTATGGCAGTTATTATGAATAATACGGCAGGTGTCACCGCATACTACGGTCAAAATTTCTTTAGATATGCTATCTAAATGCAGCCTATATACACCAAGATAAAAGGATTTTTCTGTGCAATTATATTTGAATAGAATTGCAGTGACTGACCACATTTTTGTGAAGTAGGGAAACAAGATAAAGCTGTATACAGTATATTTAGCAAAGATGGGGTATGTAAACAAAGAACAAATACAAAATGACAGTTTATTTAGGACCACTGATAGCCTAGTGATATAGGATAGCGATACCATTCACCAATCATTAATAAAATCCTTACGCTAGCAAACAAGTCATCTTCCTACAGTACAGTTGCTTTGTATTTATTGCTGACCAGTAATTTTGTACAGATTACATGAGAATATTTGCGACTGTATGTTTTGCGATAAATACAGTAGAATAAGAGACATAAAGGCTATCACACTTTTTTACTTTGCAACATTATTTTTCCTTTCCTGTCACATAATCAGTTAATAAGACATCAATTTGTTGATTGGCGATTTCACACTAATTTTTATACGATATACAATAAAACCTTGGTTAATCGAACTCATGTCAACTGAAACCCGGGTTATCTGAAATGCATCTAAAATCACAAATACCATAAAAAATGATGGGAAATAAATAAAATATAGAGGGCGACATTGTGTCTAATACCACGGTCTTAACCAAGAAAACCATTGTCTGATATGGCTTCTCCCTTTATCTTGGATAACCGTGGATGTACTATAGTATGTGCAGTGATTACTGATCATACAGTCAGTGTATGTTGTGTGTGTATATGTTACATTTTTTGTTGTTGTTATTTTAAGGCAAAAAACACATTATCACCTCCCTAAATGTAAGTGTGTGTGTAAAGTGTTAAAGTCGTAAGTGTAGTATTGTATGTATTGTATGTGTAAATGTGTGTTACACTCGGGTAATGCGAGGGACATTTAAATCCTCTCGATAGGTGCAGCTAGTCTGCACCCCCTGCACAGATTAATTAATACTATATAATGAAATTGGGCTGGGTAAGTAGTATGATGGCATTTAAATACTTGAATCTATATGTTACAGTTAGTGTAGCCTCATTTATGTACTTTTTTTATCTCCGTTTGAAAATGTCCAGTGTTTTTTAAAAAAAATTAATTAAAATTTTCAAAAAGTTTGATAAATAAAATTTAAATTATTTTGATTTTACATTATTTAATTTTTATTGACAGTATGTCTTGACCATTATCACAAATAATTGAGTTGGCTGCATAGTAACATTCTTGGTAGGCTAGATTTTATGTAATATATGTATATATACTATTGTACTGATTCTAATAGCAACTACAATAATATAGTTCACTATATAAAAAAATTACCTATTCTATAAAAAAATACTTTTTAAATTCATCAAACAATTTTATAAACAAAGCCCAAAGGAATTTTTGTATTTTAAGAATCGGGGTTGTGGAATGTAACACCAAGAACTCCAGCCTGCACTGTGCATCATGTTTCCTAATTGCCACTTACTACATTCACCACTTACTATGTTCAAAACATGCAATACCCAATGTGATCACAATAAGCAAATTTTAAATAAAATAAATTTATGGTTCAGGAGTAAATAAAAAAAAAAAAAAAATCTAAAATTAAAAACCTTTCTGCTTTTTAATTCTAAATGAGTCTTAGAATAATCAAGTAACAGAATTTATTTTTTCAAGTAACTCACAATTTGTAAATTTAAAAATTGTAATACACTGGCCTGATGAAATATAATAATTTTTTTATGAATAAAATCTGGTGAGCCAATTTTGAAAAATTAGCAGGATTTTCTAGTTTTTTCCTGTATGTTTTGAGCTAAATTTTGTGGAAATAATTGAATGTAAGGAAGTTTGTGTGATGTTTTTGCATATCGTTTATTTTTTGTACGGTCTTAGAGACTAGATCTCTTTCTACTTGTGCGTTGATTGCTAGCGAATTTCCATTTAAATAAATATATATATATATATATATATATATATATATATATATATATATATATATATAAATATATAATATATATATATATCATTGTAATAAAAACAACAAACACAAGGATTTGTATAGTTTTAAATTTATTATTCCTGCATACTGTTTATATGCTTTGCACCTATAGTTTGGTTTTAACTCATTTTAATTTCTCATACAAAAAAAGTATAAATCTAGTAGAATGATTGTGAAAAAAAATCCATAGTAGTTATGGGCTATATTTGATCAAAATAATTAGAATGGATTTTAAGAAAATCCCATATTGGCAAAAATCAAGCTTGGAAGCTTTGTTACAAGTTTTGTTACCCAGTGTGTGTGTGTGTGTGTGTGTGTGTGTGTGTGTGTGTGTGTGTGTGTGTGTGTGTGTGTGTGTGTGTGTGTGTGTGTGTGTGTGTGTGTGTGTGTGTGTGTGTGTGTGTGTGTGTGTGTGTGTGTGTGTGTGTGTGTGTGTGTGTGTGTGTGTGTGTGTGTGTGTGTGTGTGTGTGTGTGTGTGTGTGTGTGTGTGTGTGTGTGTGTGTGTGTGTGTGTGTGTGTGTGTGTGTATTTCATGATATTTAAAAAAAAATGTATTAAGAAAAATATAATATGCAAATTTGTTGATGAAATGTAATATTTACTTATTCTTAACTTATTTCTATTACAATTTGTCAATTCTTATGTCATGAATGAAGTCAGTGTTTTCAACAGAACTACTTCAAACTACATTTTGTTAATTTAATTTGTATTTGTGGGATTCCAGTTCAGGAGTTTCCTGTAACCAAGTGTCCTTAATGTTTCGACTGGTTGCTGTTTCCTCAATTGTAAGTTTTTATTTTGGTTATTTCATAAATATCTATAGTAATGGGCTCATAAGTTTCATAAACACCCTTTTGTTTTGTTTGTTTATTTCTTGATAGTAACCCTTTTATTTTTCAAATGGTGAAGCTAAAAAACGTTTCAGTTTACAAGTTTAAATTTACGAAAATAATATATTGTCACTATATTTAATTTTAAAATTAGGAAATAACGCCTACAAGTTAAAATAAACTTTTGATTTATACAAAAAATTCTTTGATTTTTTATAATATGAGCAAAAAATTATGCATTTAAGGTCATTTTATTATAATTTTATAATGTTATTGTGCCATTAGAGTATACAAAAATTAACTAGAGCATAACATTGATAATCCAAACCAATTTAGGCATAAATAACTTTTGCTGCAGTTGCACACAATTTTGTGCTAAACATCAGGGGTATAGCTGTTCAGAAACGACTGAATATGCTTTGTTAAAATAAAATATTGTACGAATAAACCTTGCAAGAATAATTTTAAAATGTTCTGAAATCAATAATTTGTTTTTGTTATTCAATAGAAATGGCATAAGCAAAAAACCTTAAAAATAAAATTTAGTGACGCAAATTAAAAAATCAAAGTTATTTATATAGAGTCTCATGACACATTTATAACTCTCAAATGTCTTTTCGCTTTTTTTGTAATTTTTTTTCTTTCTACCAGAGTTTCTGGGTTAATCACCTGTTGCATAGGAATTGCTGATTTTACCCTTCTCAAAACATTTTTCTAATCCTGTATTTCCACCACAACATTTCCAATCATTATTTCAAAATAATGTTCTAATGTTCTCTCATTTTGATTTAATGTTCTCATGTTCTCTCAAATAATTAAATAAAAGGATGTTCTCTCATTTTGTGGCACTTTATTCTGTAGGCCTATTATTATTTCTAAACCCCATTGAAGTACACTCCTGTACAATTAATGATGTCATTAGCATTAAATACATTTAGTCTATGTTTGATAATCCGAATGATTTGGTTAATTGAATCACCTCCAGTCCCAATTAGGGTTAGGATTATCAAGGTTCCACTGTATTACTCGAATGGATCAACACTTTAATTTATATAAAACTTGCCTAAAATTTTGACTTTAAAAATATTATTAGATAATTTTATCAGTGGTGTAGGTACAGGACCCCAATCAGGGGGATATATCCTTCTCTTTAAACCTGGTAAGGGATAAATTGTTAGAAGGGAATAACAAAATAAAAAATATATGTAAAAGCACCTAATTTATGGTTTTTTTTTTAGAATGTTATTTGCATGCTATAGGAGTAACACTAATTTTTCTATCCTCTGATTATCCTACCTTTTTTGTGTTTGATCAAGGCATAGAAGGGTTCTACCATTCTTAATCTCTCTAAGTGTTATATAAGGTAGAAATATATTTCTGGTTATATTTTGCAATATTTAGTCTAATTACAAACTATTATCAATGAAGTGTGCACTTTTCCAATATTTCTATACTCCATTTAGACGTATTTTTTAAAATGTATGAGTTCTTTTTTAAATCGATTAATAAGGAAAAGGAAAAAAGCAAATTTGGGTCCTACATAATATATTTTTTTAAATCTAAACAATACTGTAATGTTTGTTAATCATGCACCTTTAAATTTAGGTTTTGATGTATAAGAAATCTCAGGGGAGAATTCCTGTACTTCTTCTCTTCAGGTTGAAGGCACCCCTAAGACCCACTGGTACTTTGTTTATTTCAAATAGGATATCGTCCCTTAACAAAAGTGTATCTACAACATTGATTTTTTAAATAAAAAACACCAGTATAAGTTACTATGTTTTGGAAAGTGTAATCAATAATTTTAAGGCTTTGAAAAAGAAAAAAATACAATTTTATCCACAAAACGGGTAATTTATGAATGGCTATTTAGAGGCACTGTTGTATTTCTGAATGCAAAAGTCATTGTAAATAAAAACAAAATGCTTTATACAGTTTTTAAATTAATTACTCCTGCTTGCTGTTTGTGTTATTTCAAAATGTTCTTTGCACCTACAGTTTGGTTTAACTCATTTTAATTTCTTACCAAAAAACGTACATTGATTGTGGAAAAAAATCTGTAGTACTTATGAACTATATTTAGTCAAAATTATGAGAATGGATTTTGAAAAAAACGATTTTAAGCCATTTTATGAAAAAAGTGTTTAACTTTTGAGCAGAATATGATGAGCTGGCTGAGAAATTAAATAGGTTTAAAATTTTTGTTGTTAACTTCTGAACTGAATTTGTTTCTGGTAAATCATTGAATGGAGAAAATTTGTGTAATTTTGTAAACCATTTTATTTAAACATATGTATTTACAATTAGACACTAGGTAATGCATTGCAATAACTTTGTGTTTTATGGTACTTCAGCCTGGAGTATGTAGTTTTGCTTGTGTGCATGTATTTTTTATTACATTTTGTCTTTATCTAAAACATAATGATTTACTAAATTTGTGCATTCCCTTGATAGATGATTAAACATGTTTCCTACCTTCCTTCTTCCTGCATGTGAATGTATATCCATCAACGTCTGAAGATATTGGACACTGGCCTGACCCTCGTAAGTAAAATAATGTTTGTCATGTGAAATACAATAAACCCAGGGATGTAGTGGTTACAATACAAGGAAGTAAAATTTTATTATAATATAAACTATGTCAACGTCTAAATATAAAACAAAAGAGGTTTGTAATTCTTCCTAAAAAGTTCGTTAGAAAATGTATTTTGTTATTCAGATGTGCTAAAAACATTATTTTGTCTAAACTTGTGAGATATAATTTACTTCATTTAATTTTTGATTTGAGTAAAGTGTCTACAGCTTTATCTACATTCAATAAATATCAGAAATAACAGCAGTCTTATACCCATTGTTTAAGATAAATAATCAACAGCTTTTAATTCCCTAATGGTGCTATTCTTACTTTCCCATTTGCAAACTCGTTCACTAGAATTGTTGAATCTATTAGTCTAGCTAACTCACATTCAGTAAACATTGTAGCTAAACCCACAAGTTTTTCTTGATGCATTGTATTACAAAGATATGTTTTAATTTGGAAAAACCTTGTTCTGCACTTGCTACTGACAGCAGTAGTAACTTGCAAAATACAAAGAGCTACTCATAAGTTAGGAAATCCATTTTCAAGACCATGGTGGTATATGTATAGCTTATGACTTCTGCAAGAGATCATACTGCCACTAGGATAATACAAAATACCGCTCTGATCTCAGAACATAAATATGGTTGACATGTTGGAAACTCAATTATCAGTCAAAGGTGGAGCAGAGTGCAGATTTGCCAGACTAAAAAAATTGTTATTCCCAATTGTTATAACAGTTGACTTTGACTTCCTATTGTTAAACTTATAAGGTGCTGGTTTAGGTTAATTTTGATAAACCACATGTAAAAAAAAATGTTCACCATTCTGCCCTAGGCAGCTGCTTAAGTAAGTCATTATATACGGATGACCTAAGTATGTAAGATTATAAACTAAAATTTTCAAACAGTCATGACATCACTAATTGCCAGCAGCAAGAATTTAAGAATAATTCCAGTATGTAAACTTAACTATACGTATATAGGAACTTTTACAATTAATTCTAGCTTTTTGTCATTCAGCTTATTGCAAGAGCCAACAAGTTTGCTGGTAGAATGTGTGCAAATGGTCAGAAGTAAGTTGGCTGTACCTGGTGATATAAGACGTATACACAGATAAAACTTGCACAGACCTTTTAATTATACACATGTAAGAAATAATAGTAGGCCTACACCTTGGCCTTCTTTGTGATATAAAATTAAAGTGATATTTAATCCATCTTCAATTAATGTGACAATTGACTGTATAATTAATATATAATTGAATAAGGCCACATTGTAATTTGTGAAAAATTAAAACCATAGTGTAGCAAAAAATCTTTTAAAAATATTATTTTTGTTTTTTATTTAGAATAAATAGTTCTGTATTTTTTAAGTAAGTAGTTAATAATGGATTATTTATGCTACAAATTAACTTTTTTTAGACATAAACACTACCTTTCGGCTCATAAAAACCTGTAGATCATTCAAATGACATGTTAAAAACTAGTCATCATGTAAGGGTATCACTTTGTATATATACACACATAATATTATACGTTATAACCATCATTACTACTCTTGGAGTAAAAAGTTTTTTTTTTATAACAAAAAAGTAAATATCAGTGAAAATTACAGTGGCATGAGGTTGTGACAAGTAGCGCTTCAAAACCCATCACCCAAATGTGTGTGGCAATTGTGGCCAAATGACTAAGCCCCTGCACTCTACCGGCTGCCATGATCAAAATAGGTTTCTGCTTATCGAAAACAACTGGCAAGCTTGTTAGACATATACTATAACCCACATTAAGCCAGATTTGATTTGAGAAGGTTTACTGTACACTATCAGTCTTGCTGGCAACTGTTAAAAAAAGTCTTACCTGCTTCTACAGATATTGCGAGTAAAGAAATTAGTTGTCATATTGTGTTTTTCAAATAACTGATTCACAAATAATTCTATCTATTTTGTGATAACTGATACTTTGTTGTCACTGGGAATCAGGTGTTTGTGAAATTATGATTACATTTTGCAAAAATTATTATTACTAAAGTAATAAATAACCTGTTGGTCATTCTATACAAAATGCAAAATTTTTTTCGTGACCTTTTCGTAGTTCTGATGTAGCAATGAGTGACTAACACCTTAAAAATAAAATAATTTTCTGGTTTGTTATCTACTATTTTCAGCACAATTTTGACTAATGTTTTGTATATGACATTCAAGCAGAGGTTAGAGTGTAAATAGTTTAATAGTTTGTAAAGTTGAAGAGAGAAAATATGGTCATATATATTATATAATGTACAACTTTGAAATATATTGTTGCAGGGGGTGTGAAGTCGGCGCCTCCTCGCGGTGCACCCTGGGTAACGCTAAACGTCCGACAGCTAAGGACGCTATGCCAACAATGCGTCTTCTTCTGATACAGGGCTCTTCCAACGAAGGTAATTTTTGTAATAATTACTTAATAACATAGACAAACTTTTTTTGACAATGATTAAGTTTAGAAAAAAAATTATTAATTAGGATCAAAGTATTTTAAGGTTTAAAAAATGTGCATTTTCCCATTAAGAAAAAAAGACAAGATCTGTCAATGTAGATGTTAAACACTTCTGACAATCCCAGATTCAAGTGACAGCAAACAAAGGCAGATAAAGGTTAAAAATACAAAAGTGACCACTTCATGTACATATAATGTACACTCTTGACTTTGTAACAGTAATGTCATCCTCACACCAACATGATATGTTTGGTAAAGAAATTAAGGATTGTTTTAATAATCATTAACTTTACAGTGCTTTATAAAGCACTAGCTGTGTACTCGTGCTTTGCTACACTATCAGTTTTTTAGGGAATAAAAATTACTGTTGATTATTTGAAAGCTGACTTAAAATTTTTGTTTCAATGTTAACTATTATAAGTTTATATTATTGGGAGACAAGCTTTTGTTATTAAAAAGCAAGTTATCGTTACCTGTAGAACATATGTAGTAATGAACAGATTTTTGGTAGAACTCACCCCGCCATCTCAAACCCAGAACACTGTGTAGCCTATGATTCATCATTGCAGTCTGCAGTGCCAGAGAACTTGAATTGTAAATGATTTTTGATATCGGTAACAGTACAATATTTTTGTTACTAGCTAGTTTCATAATGGAAAAAATAAAAATAATAAAAGAATTTTTTTGTTAGTCTGGCTTTGCAATCTAATAATAAAAATTGTAAAAAAGTTATTTTTTTAAAAAACTGTTTAAAAATTAAGGTGCGTTTTATAGTCTGTAGCATTTTATAGTCCGTAAAACATGGCAAATACAAATACCTCTGTCATTAAGATATTGTAACCAGATAACTGACATTTTACACAAAGAAATCATACAGTGGCATTGTTGGTTAGTCAACTTGTTTGGTGGCTAGAGTTTGTAGAAATAACCTGTTTGAAAATAAATCAGCCATTTTTTTTTTGTGCGCCATTTATATATATATATATATATATATATATATATATATATATATATATATATATATATATATATGAGTACAAAAGTTTGAGGTAGCCTAAAAGTACTGACAATGTTTTTACATTTAACATATAAATGTTTCATTTTAAATCTGTCGTTGCACCATAGACAGCGGATATTGGCATTTTAAGGTTACAGACAGAAATTTTTTAACATCAGTTTTGGCTTTTCCAATGCATTAAGTGAAAAACTGAACTAAAGAGTGTTTAAACAAATCTGTTTTCCTTCTAGAACTCATGAAAATATAAAGTTTTAAAATAACTCAAGCATTTTGAGTGGCCACCATTTTGTTTTAAATAACTATCTATTTACATTTCTTTTTTTCAAAAGATTATATATAGCTAGTATGACTATTAAATTATATCTTCTTTTTTATACAGGCACTTTTTGATTTAACATTAATAACACACATCCCTTAAATATTTCACAATATAGTTATACATTTTAGACATTCTTTTTTTTTACCAAACAATTTGTTTTGACCTGTTTAATTTTTTGTTAGCCCGAATAAAAAGCTACACATTGTCATTTCTATAATTGAAAATAATTATTTATCAAATCATCACTATTATACATTTTATTATTATTTCTATACATACATTCCTTTTTTCCTCTCTATAAGTATTACATTGTTATAAATGAATATGTTGCATTAAAACTGAAAATCATTTTTTACATGAATATTTTGCATTATTTATTTTTTTTTATAAACATGTAACGAATTAAAGTAGATGATTTGGCAAACCTAATTGGGATGAGATTATCGTTATGAGTAAAGTTTTAATTTCAATTGAATTAATTTTTATTAATTAAAAACCATTCAGCACTAATTTGAGCAATACTAGCTCATACTAGCGCTCGGTCGTTTTTTTTTTTTTAATTCAAAACGATTTAACATTTATAATGGACTGTTTATTACTTCTTGTTTGTTATGTAATTTTTTGTTTAAAAATTAAAAAGTGATAACCAAACTAGTATTGCTCATAGTGCTAAATGGTCTTTAATTAATAAAAATTAATTCAATTTAAATTAAAACTTTACTCATAACCTTCATAACTTAACTCATAATTTCAGATTTTGAAATTTTAAGATGCTGAAATCAGACTTTCAAAAAATTACAAGATAAATAATTTATGATCTTTTTTAGGTTATTAAAAGCTGTCATTTTGAAACTGATAGATAGATTTTTCTGAAAAACAAAATAATGCAAGCTGTGTATTATCAAAACAAATTTTTGAACCAAGTTTGAATCAAATCTGACCAAAACAGCAAACTTGAGAGTGCTCACACACATGCAATTTTATGGATTCTCAAAAAGTGATCTAGAGGTCACAATCAGTGCTCCTTTCAAAGTCCAAGTTTCAGTTGGGTTTTCCAACTGAAATTCACTACATAATAAAACCATATGTACAGTTTCACTACCCTTACCATTATTTTTCAATGACAGTTGTAAATTTTGCTAGCCTTCTCCAGATAACCATTTGTTGCTCTAGTTCTCTGTCCTCAAATTTTCCTCTTCACTTTCTAACAGGGCAAAGAAAAGCCGTGCCTATTCCTTAATACAAATCTGAACTTTGAAACAATTAAAACAATGGATATTATGATGATTAGAGTTGAAGTTAATTTTTCTGTAGTTCCAAATCAGTAAAGGAATAGAGGAAATAAAATATTAATATGAAAATAGACTTATGTTTAAATAAATATAAGAATGTTTAGTTTTGAACTAACATTTTAAAAAAATAGTGTTGTTATTTTATGATTTAATAAAAAGTTTTCAAATAATTTATTTAAGGCTTGGATTTTTTCCAATCTGTTAGAGATTGCTTTAGCATCTAAGATATCTTTTCCATATAGGGGTGGGTAAACACACTATAATAATAAGACAAAGTTTGTATCATATTCCAAAATATTTGTATGCGATGTTTGTGCATACATTTTGCTGGAAGGGAAGCTAAAATAATAGTGATTTTCATTATAACTGGCATGATTTGGGAAGATTTTTTTGTCAAAAACTCATTCAGTATTACCAGAAGAAGAATTTTTTTATATCAGCTGTTCACCTAAATTTTGATCAGATATTGTTTAAACATATCTATTAAGTACAGTATAAGAAACTCATAGGCCAGAAATCCAGTACAACAGGAGTTATCGTTAAAAAACTGGAAAATATCCCTAATTTCTAAATATATATATATTTCTAAATATATATAATATATATATATATATATATATAATATATATAACATCCAAACTGGTTTTTGAGGAAGTAACATTGCCACAAAGAAATGTCACACTTGTTGGTTTGTTAAAGTATGTCATTGTTTGAATCTCTTTTTTGTGTAATTTCAATGAATTTAAGAAATGTTTTGTATCATTTATTTGTTGAAAACAAATTATATTTATCACTTTTTATGTAGCATCAAGACTGATAATTCAGACCCAAGACATGAAGACTAATAATTCAAAACATAAATTGCCTTGGATAAAAAAGACCACAGACAAAAAAGATTAATATGTGCCTCATAATGCAAAATCGTCAAACATTACTGTATTTCCACAGTAACATTACGTAAGTAAATAAAAAAATTGTTTTTAAATATTCAAAAATTTAAAAGAAATTAAGTCATAAATTGTATGTATAAGTTTTATTAAGATGTATAGGTCTGATACTTTTTTTAAATAAGTAACAATTCTTTTTGACACAAGAATTTAGAGAGAAGGCATGCAGTAGAAAAATGAGTTTAGAGCACTTTGGTATCAGCTTTTGGTACTCATTCATCCTGATTGTAATATTTATTGGGTGGGAGCTGTATGTATTGTCCACTGCTTGTAACTGTGCCTCTGATAGTGGGTGGGTGATATCATCTCTGTGTTTACTGAGTCACCATAACAACGTTCACCTAAGTGGTGTAATATTACTCACCCTGAACAAGTTACACTGTCATGTAGAAATCAGAGACTAGTTAATGCAGCAGTGTTCTGAGATTCAACCTGAAGTTACTCGCAAGTGATTGTGAAGTGTTTCTTTTTTAAACAGTGCGCTATTTTTAACTTTTATTTTATTTTTATCAGTGAGCTTTAGGTGTGTTTAATTTTTCTTATATATATTTTGTAATTAAATTATTCATATGTTTAAATAATGGCTCAAAATATGCATAAGAAAAATAAAGTCGTATACAGTGAGGCCACAGAATTAATCAGTAATATTATTAAAAAATGTAATAGTGAAGCAGCATCAAACACATTATTGTTTCCTTTAAAAAAAAGCAACAAAACGAGCTGCAAATTACTGTGGAAAGTTTTGAGAGATTTATTGTTAAAATGCGTTACGAAATATAAAAATGCAGAAAATCTAGATAAAAAACTGTCTACTCCAGGGAAAAACGTAAAGCACAAAGTGGAGAAAAAAGTGTAGTGTCAATTGATGACTTTAACAAAAATGAAATACTACATATAATTCAAGACCTTTATATCAACAAGAAAACTGTGCCATCCATCTTAAAATTGTTACCCGTTGTAAAACAAAGTATACATTTCCCGTGGGGTGAAGATTCCTTGTTAAGGATAGTCACTAAAATGGGTTTTGTGTGGCATAAATGTAAAAGTGAAAGGAAGTTGTTAGTTGAAAGGCCAGGTAATATTTATTAACGTTATAAATATTTAGTTAAAATGAATGACGAGAAATTCCGGCAAAAAAATATTTTATCTTGAAGAGACTTGGATTGACAGTAATTTGACTTTTAAGAAATGCTGGCAATCAGATGACGTATTTGGGGTACAGGATGACTGGAGTGCAGTCCACCGTTTAATTGTATTACATGCAGGAAGTTTGGAGGGATTTCTTAAGGGTGCAATGCTTCTGTGTAAATCAGGGACTACTAGTGGTGATTATCATAGACAAATGCATCAGAGACATTTTGAAAAATGGTTAAATGAAAAATGATTAACAAAATTCCACAGTCTCCTGTAATCGTTATGGATAATGCCCCGTATCACTCTATTTTAGCGAAAAGAGTACCAGCGACAAGCTCTGTAAAGGCAGATATAGTAAATTGGTTGATAAAAAAAGGTTTTCAGTGTGATATGACAATGAGAAAGAAACAACTTATTCCTTTGTTAAATATTCATAAACCTAGGGAAAAGAATTATAAATTCAATTTGTACCTATCTAGCTTAGGTCACAAAGTTATTAGGATCCCTCCATACTTATGCGATCTAAATCCTATGGAGTTAGCTTGGGCCAAAGTCAAAAGATTTATGAAAGACAATAATTGTGGTGATCTAAGCCTTAACAGTCTATTTCAACTTACTGAACATGGAATTGCTACAGTGACATTAAGTGATTAGGAAGGTTATTGTAACCATGTCAACAAAATAGAAGAATATTGGGTTAAAGATGGTATTACATCAGGTGTGGTGGATAATCTGATTTTTTTTTTTTTTTTTTGTAAATCTGATAAATCTTCTACCGATTCTGAGGTGGATCAAGATGAGAATGATAATGATGACATTCTAGCCACAGAACTTCCATGAGATAAAAAATTAAGTAACTTACTGTCAAATTACACAGTCTTACAAATTAATTACATAAATTAGATATTAAATAGTCCCCTATTCGCGATTCGCGATTCCGAGATGTTTTTACAATCGACCATCGTACAACAATCGAGTCAACCATTGTTGCTTGTTGAATCGTTAGTTCCAATTGTTAGGGCGATGACCAGACAGCTAATTGCTGACTCGGCTTTAAACATTTCCAGCATCATCAGTTCCGATTGTAAGTTGACGATTCATTCGATTGTTTTGTCGATGATTTAGGCGTATATTAGTGTAAGCAGCAACGCGAAACTAGATGACTCAGCGAGTCGGAGGACTAGATAGAAAAGCAATCGTCAAGTAACTACTGAACATTAGGGATGGGAACTTCTGCTATTTTAAAAAAATATCAACGAACTGTTTGTTGGAAAAAAATAACTGTTTGAAAAAACAGTAGAAAAATGAAACTCGAAGTTGTATTAGCAGCTAAAACATAAGCACAAACGATCAGTTTTCTAAGACTACTTTTTCATTCCCATTACCACCATGTCCTTAACTGTTTTTGGGTGTAAAACATTTAGAAAAAAATAATTAAATGAAGTAATAATTAAATTACATTCTCAAAACGTAATATATATGTATGCCATTTTATATTTACAAAATGCAATGAATTTCTAATAGAAGCATTCTTTTTTTTTACTTAAAAATTAAATAGTCCTTTGCATATTTACTGAAATGCAAACAATTTAGCATATTTTTAGTTGATTAAAAAATATCGATGATTGATAATAAATATAAAAAATACGTTTAAATAAAATTAGGTTATGCATTTACAAATTAGGTTATGTATTAAAATTAGGTCATGTGAGATGTTACTGTCATATTTTTATTTGGGAGAAAGTAGGTTTTCATTTTTCAACACTGAAAAAAGTAACGTTAATAAGTAAAATGTAGTAATAAGAACATAGGCCAAATATGTTTAAATAAAATTGGCTCTATATAGTTACAAAATTATAGGTTATTAACATTAGGTTATTACATGTTAATGATAGGTTATTAACCTAAAATAACCTAAAATTATTCAAGATATATACAATAGTAGATATTGTGAATTTTAAAAAGTCCACACATCCAATAAATAATTAAAAACTATGCACTTAATTCTAAAAACATAAAAAAAGTAAAAGAAAACTTTCAAAATTGTCCAGTAAATATTTTTAAATTTCTAAACACAAAGTAAACTACGGAGAAAAACTAATATAAAACACAATTATGGCTGTTTTTACAGTTTAAAAAATGTTTGAACAGCAAATTTTACATTTAAAACTTTCAAACAACTCGCAACAAAATAGAGATAAACTTTGACAACGCCCAAACAGTTCTTACTTTACACTACGTTGCAACAAGAAATAGAGGGAAAAAGTATAGCAAATAGCAAATTAAAGAAAAGGTGTTTGTACTGTTTGAAGGAAAACAGTTTAACAGGAAAATAGCAAGAAAATGTTTTTGCGCTTGCGGCAACGTTCGAATATAACGTAGGTGTTGGGGAAGTCCAAACTGTTTTTCCTTGTTTAACAAATAACGATCCAGTCCAATCAAACTGTTAGTTTCCATTTGGCATAGCAGTTTGTTTTTCGTAAATAGAATAACAGTTAGTTTTAACAGTTTGGAGTTTTCTTACCCATCTCTACTGTATGGTAGTTTCATTTATCCATATAGAATTGAACCCGGTTGATGTAAATGTTCCTCTCCTGTTTATATCAATGACGTCAATCACGCATGTTGACTACGCACATATATTGGTTTGTACGAAATCTGTGTGACCCGTACCGTGTATTCGACAATTGACTGAATTGAGTGCAGTTACGAGTATACACGGAGTAAAAAATAAAGGGGAATGTTTTTTTAAGTGTTAAAAAATCAGTTATTTTTTTAATAAGGTCAGTAGTAGACAAGTTACTGATAAAATATTATGGCATTTTGCTTTTATGTTTTAAAATAAAACTAAAATGTTCAAAATTTTACATAGGTATTTTTCAAAATTTTACAGAGGTATTTTTGCACATATTATTATTTGTTTATTTTTAAGCCTCTGTGTGCATGTTTCTTCCAGTTCAAAAGTCATTTCGAGTTATTGCAAAGAAATGTAAATGTTAGATTAAAAAAATACATTTTAATCTTTAAAATAAATGTAGCCAAGGCTACATGCCTACTGTGCATCCAAACTGATGTGTAATGAATTGGTTTCATGCCTTTAATGTTATGTATTTTGTAATTTACACTCCTGAACACAACCCTATTTAAAGGTTATTATGTTTTTTGTTTTGCAAAGACTTAATTTTCAAAGTTTAATAGACTGCTTCTAGGAGTTGAGTTACCTAACCTAGAATCCATTGGTCACATACCAGACTGTACAGTGACCATTTTTTGTTCTTAACAAGTAATATAATTCCTAGGGTACTAGTGTAGAATGTTATAACCTCATATGCATTAGGTTAGGCAATAATAATGACCTAATATAATATAATTTTTAATAATATATAATAATAATTAATTAGGTGTTATTGTAATTAATGGACTACTTATTTCTATGTTATAGTAAGGCCTACTATATTTTTGTTCTATTACCTATTTTATTATTAAACTACATAGGTACCTAATGTTAATCTATAGAAATTTTTGCTGCAACTATTTTGTGATTTCGTATTACCATTTACATTGCATAGAGCATAGATTGCGGATGATTTATTGGTGCATGAAAAGTATCATTCGTGCATGAAAAGAATCACTCCAGAAAAGAGGCGTTAGAACGCAAAGTCAGTAATATAATATTGGTTATGCTTCAAAATTTAGTTTTCTTTATTTTCGGTGTTACAACATTTTCCTCAAAATGACTGGATTCTTATATATATATATATATATATATATATATATATATATATATATATATAAGACGGAAGATGAGGGAGGTGTGGAGGATTAGAAGGAACAAGACATGAGTCGGAGTGCTTTGCGTGATCCAACAGAGTCTATACGCAAATAATAATAATTATATATATATATTAATTAAATAAAGCATTTTGGATAAAAAAAATATGAAGTGATGTCCATTAAATACACATTTATAAATTAAATTGTTTTTGAAAGGTTGAAACACAAGGTGTTTGAGAAAGAACTCCCTAGTTTTAATGTGACCTAAAATCTGTAAGAAATGACATATTTTATTGTATGTATTCGTTGATGTGGTTTTTCATTCATTTCACCATTAAATTTACGTATAAAACTAGGGAGTTCTTTTTCAAATACCTTGTGCATTCTAAGCAAAAACATCGAAAATCAATTTTTGTGTCAAGTTTGTTTCAATGTGAACGCTATATTACACGCACACACACATACATACACACAATTTGAAACAATAACTAAAAACTACATCAAGTAATTTTAAAACATAACCAATACGATCTGATCAATTGGCTACATATATTTCTAAGCATTCATGTTGCGGCAAACAGCCTGAAGGCCAATGCTTGTTTATAATAAATATTAATTTAACTTGTGGGAAATTGTAAAAACAACTTATATGGACGTATTGAGATATAGCTGATTACTCAATGACACAATTCTCACAAGATAGCAGTTAGTGGTCACTAACAATGCTCTAGCGTCAGAAATTTGGTTTTTAAAGGTAAAGTGAAAAAATTATCATCGATATATATATATATATATATATATATATATATATATATATATATATATATATATATATATATAATTTGCCCTAAAATCTGTGTTACATACAATCATATTTTTTACAAAAGTGAACTTTTTTAAAAATGGTATTTTAAAAATGGAACTAAATTATCAGTGAACATTAATCAGGTTTATATGAAATACTAAGAAATCTAATTTTCAATTTTTCTGAAATGCTATAAATTTGTCATTTTTCCAGCTTCAAGTAAATTCCTAAAATCCAGTTTTATTTAGATTTCCTTTTATCTATTTATATTAATATTATTCAACTAAATGTTGAATTGGGTCATAAGTCCCCACCCTGAGAAAGAGAGTAAAATAATTAACCATATGTGTGATTGTCATAAACTTTATATTATTGTATACTCTACGAACCCTGTTCTATAAAGTGCTGATTGCTGAATAAAAAAAAAGGTGTGTGTGTGTGTATGCATTTGTATTATATATATGTGTATTATATATGTAATATATAATACATATATGTATTGTATGTATGTATATATATATATATATATATATATATATATATATATATATATATATATAATACAGGGTGTTTAGAAAAAAGGTTCCAAGAATTCAAGGCATGATTCCCCACATGAAAATCAAAATTAGATGAAAAGTTCCAATAAACATTTTTGTTTTTTATAAGAAACAATTTATATTTTGAGAACGGTTCAAGGTGGCTTCATGAAATTTGGCACACATATACATTTGTATCAACAACTTTAAAAAAGGACCTACATTTTATCTTGAAAATTTCTGAAATGGCGGCATTGCAATTTTTTAATTGTGAATAACTTTTTAATCTTACATTTTATGAAAGTTACTTCAATTGAATAAAATATTGACAATTTCTTTCTTTGTTTGTTTCACCCAACTTTGGGGTACACTAAATCAACCACTTTTTAATGTTCTGTGCCTTCCTCGTAGCCCAGTATTGCTTCATTCGTTGTGATCTTGCTTTTCTTTCTTCGTCAGAGATTTGGATCGTTCGCTTGGATTTGACTTTGCCTTGGAACCGTTGCTTCTTGTCCTTGGTTATTGTTTTGGCTGTTCTGTCCATGAGCATAGTGTCAGTGATCTGCAGTTCTGTTATGTCTTTCTCCGTTTCTCTAAACCAAAGTGGTTTGGCTCTTCTATTGCAAAACTAGTCAAATATTTTTTTGGTTAGTCTATCTTTGTCCATTCGGAGGATGTGCCCATAAAAATCAATTCTCCTTTTTCTTATTGTGTCTGATAGTGTTTCAGTTTTTTGGTAAAGAGTTTCATTCCTGATGTGGAGTAATTGGTTGTTACGAATTTGGGGCCTAAGATTTTTAAGTAATATCTTTCTTTCTTTGATCTCCAGCCTTTCAAGTGGGTCCTGGGTTGTGAGAGATAATGTTTCAGCTGCATATAAGGCTTCTGGTTTAATTACCGTATGATAATGCCTTATCTTTGTATTCCAGGAGAGGGACTTCTTGTTGTATATGTCCTTGGTAAGTTGGAAGGCTAATTCAACTTTATTTCTCCTAGATTCCATAGCTTTGTTCTCTAGGGCGTTCCAGCTGATCCATCCCCCAAGATATTTGTATTCTTTCACTAATTGACAATTTCATTATGAACAAAATGAAACTTTATTATTTTTAAATCCGTTAAAAAACGAAGTTATGACAAAATTTGTGTAAGCACCAATACTAGCTTTTGTAGACTGAAATTTGAGACCGACGTCATTTCCTCCTATGGAAAATGAGAACATAGCAGATCGTAAAGTTTATTATATCTTATTACATATACACACACACACACACACACACAAGTTTAGTCTTATATATGTAGTTTTAAAGACTTCTCGAAAAGTACCCTAGAATTGGTACCCTTTTAAAGGGCCTAGGTTTTGGGTCTTACCATGATAGTACATGCAATATAACCTATTTTTCAATGGGAATTTGTTAAGTGTAAAAAATTATAACAATAGTCAGGTAACAACTCACTGAGTAACTCAAGCAACTTAAGGCAAGCAATTTTGTTTTTTACTGTTAACTGGTAAATTATAATATGCTCTGTAGTTTATAAGAATGGAACTACAACTAATTTTCAAGAATTATTTGCCCGTCTAAGCCAGAACTCAAGCATGCTACCACACTGAACGTAAATAATTGATTATTATAATTTTTATGAAATTACTAATTCATTAAAATATGTTCAGTGGTTTTTCCATAATCCTTCATGAACTACACTCAATTCCAGCCAACTTCTTCAATCATTCCCTTCCTTTCTTCTTTGGCCCTGAAGATTATATTTTGGAACTTATTCTTAGTAATAATAATTTGAAATATTTTCTTTTATTTTCTTTGCAAGTTGAAAAAATTAAAGTTGTTACATTTGCATATCTGTATGATAAGGCTTATCTGTACATTGCATCTTAATTTTTTGGCTGTAGCTAAAATTTCAACCATTTAAGTGGACTTCCAGATTGAATGGTCCTATTTTCATTCTCTGAATATTTGAAAACCTTATGTTTCAGATTACAAAGAATGAAGATAAGGTATTGAAGTGAAATTAGAGGGTTTTACCTGTGAAGGAGGCATTGAAAATAGGTTAAAACACTGTCATTAGCCAAATAAATGTTGCATCGCATAGCTCAGAAGTCTATCTTCTGCATCAGTATGTTGTCGCTTACTTTAATTTTAGAGTTTTGTGCATTTTGTTTGTTTAATTTGCCTAAAATCTGTTGGCCTACTAAACAAGAAGGGTTTTTTTTGTCAAAGCTTTTACAAGTAGGCTAAATATTTAAAATATTAAGTAGGCTTAAAATTTAAAAGCAAAATCTTTCAGAAGCTTTTTTCAAGCAATATATATATATATACACACACACACACACACACACACACACACACATATATATATATATATATATATATATATATATATATATATACAGTAGAGAAAATACAGTGCCTTTTCAGTTACAATTATTGATTTCTGGAGACCACTCCTGAAGTGAAACTTGTTTCTCTCCTCATTAAAGTTTTTATCTAATTTCTTAACACGGTGATTACAACAGTAAAAATGGCTTTTGAATTGTTTATCTACAACTTTTTAATTTAAATGTACATAAACACAAAATTATTTCTTCACTAAATATAGAAATTATCAATTATTGATTATCACATATGCAAAATCAAAAGTTCATGTATTTAAGAACATCAATTATTAGTGTCTATGATCTCAATTATGGTATTAAATTAATCTTAATTACTAATTCATAAACTAAAAATATATAAAATAAAATAGAATTCCAAATTTAGACTTTAAATTTAGACAATTAAATTTAGACTTTCAAAATTCAAATGAATTATTTAATCATTGCTTATATTAGTGATGGGCAACTGTGAGTGATTTCATTACTTGACTAATTCGTAATTACTAACTACTAATTCATCATCATCATACATGTGTGTATATATATATTATCTCTAAGTAATTCACTTGAACCTTGATGGCCTAGTTGATAGCGTACTGGGCTTTGGGTTCGACTTCCCAGGACTTGGGTTCGATTCCCGGCCAGGGCTTGGCATTTTCATACGCAATAAATCATCCCATCGTTTGCATTAGCCCAAGTGTGCACAAAAGTCGGACGTTAAACACCAAAAAAAAAAAACTTGAATTTTCAAAATCTAAATATAATTGTAGGCTATGGCAAATTTGGAATTTTGACTATTTTATTTTATCCAAAATTAGTATTTTTTTATTTATAGTTTAATTTGATTTTCATATTAAAATATACAAAGTTCACTTTTAATAAGTACAGATATGGCTTTGTCCTACCCAGATTTTCACATTTGTTATACACAAATGGCGGCTTGTAACTAGTTTAAGCTCGTTGAAATCATTATATATTTTCCGTTTCATTATTATTCAATACTGTTTCATTTTCAGTTTAACTATAACCTTAAAATTCAAACTTCTGAATTCAGGAGCCTTGACGCTAACACCTGCAAATTCTGGTGTCTTGAAGCACCCTTCATACTAACATGCTTTTAACAAAAACAAGTTTCACTGTCTTTGGTATTTTTTCTTTGCTGGACATTGGTGCACTATTTTTTAGCAGACTTTACAAGTTTTATTATTGTGAATGAATTTTCTGGTGAAATTATAATTAAAATTTTATTGTAAAACTGATTTTATTTATTAATTTGTTATATAATTAGGATTATGACCTATTCTTCCCGTCAGTGATCTATACTCACCTCGTAAAGGCTACCGTGGTTTCGAAACTCTATTGTTCCATCTTCAGGTCATGATAAAAATATTTTAAATATTTAATATATATGGGCCGTGTGTCATGATTTTAATGACATCTACTCACTCTCCTAACGGCATATGTCATGCCGTTTGCAAGCCCATTGCTTATTTTATTTTTTTTTTTTTGGGCTAATGCAGACGATGGGATGATGTATAGCGTATGAAAATGCCAAGCCCTCGCCGGGAATCGAACTCAGGTCCTCGGGGTGAAAGCCTAGTACGCTATCCACTAGACCACCGAGGCTGCTCATTGCTTATATTAATGATGGGATGATGGGCAACTGTGAATGATTTTATTATTTGACTAATTCATTACTAACATCATTATTTGACTAACAGATTAGTAGTATACTAATGTTCGTAATTGACTTGTAACTACTAATCTTGGAATTGAATAAATCGCTGTTATACTAAGAAATAGTGTGCTAACATCCAAGTTGATAGATGTGCATTCTATTATTGTATTTGTTAACAATTTTATAAATTCTAAACCCTGCAGGGGGATGCAGATTAGCTGTACCTATTGAGAGGATTTAGACATCCCTCGCGGTATCAGAGTCTAACATACACACACTTATAACTCTACACTTACAACTTTAACATGTTAATTCACACTTAGATTTAGGGAGGCGATATTAGCCTCAATGTGTTTTTCGCTTTAAAAATAAAAAAAAATATATAAATTCTAAAAATGTTAAAGTACAGTTTGAATGTTGTTACAAAATAAAATATTCGTTCGTAATTAAAATTTACAGCACCTGCAATATTAAATTTTAATTTAATGCTTTGTCATCTAAAATAATATTTCATTAAATTTGTTTGTATGTACTTTTTAGAGCAATAATTCAAATTAAAAAAAAATTACAAAATAACCTACATTTTCATATTATTTTTATATTCTTCTTCTTTTCTGCTAGGATTATTATCACTGTGTTCAGTATAATGATCTGCCTTCCCTAGCTTAGTCAATTCTACTTTCGTTGACGTGTTTCGTAGAACCTCCATCTTCAAAAACTATATCTATACTGGTCACCAATATTATAGCCCTGTCCTTTTTATAATTTTCTATCTCCACATCGTACCCCTCCTATATTCAACACATGTACATTAAACCTGAGCGAAAACGTACATTAAAAGCGAGCGAAAACGTATGATTTTGAAGAGCCAATCAGAAGCGAGCACGTCAGGTTTAATGTACACGTGTTGAATAGAGGTACGAGGTGGAGATAGAAAATTATAAATAGGACAGGCTATAATATTGGGGATCAGTATAGATATAGTTTTTGAAGATGGAGGTTCTCCGAAACGCGTCAACGAAAGTAGAATTGATGAAGCTAGGGAAGGCAGATCATTATACTGAACATAGTACATTTTCATAATTTATTTGAGTTATTTACAATTTATTTTCTATCAATTAATTGAGAAAGTAACACTGTGCTATAATTAGCAAGTTATCACCTCAATTTGGTTTTCACCATCCAATGTTCAAAAACATAATAACGAACAAAAGTAGCAGCCAACTGAATAACGAGTCCATCAAGTCATCTAGTAATTTACATTTCTAACCTACAAACCTACTAATGATATGAATGATTAGTTATGATTAATCATTAATTATGAAATGAATGATTATACAATGATTAACATGCATGGCCTACTCCTTCAAGTAGAATAATAATATTGACAGCCGAGTCATTATGGAAACATACGAATATCAACACTACTGTAAATGTGTGATGGCCTTCCGTAAACATTTGGGTTTTTTTTCGGAATGACTCGGTTGGCAAGTCAGACTTGTTGGACTGTAGTACAATTCAACTTAGTACTGTTACTAATTAGTAGTGGAGCAAATTAGTAGTCGAATGATTTTTATAATCAAATGATTTCACTAGTATCGCATATCATTAGCATTTCTTATCTCATACTCTAAATATGTTAACGTTTTTATTTAACTTGTGCTGCTACCACTAAGGGATTAGAAGGCTTATATGATAGTAACTGTATGTATTTTACACGATAAATAACCGAAGTTATTACTTTATTTATCTAAGTGAATAAATAGTCGCATGCAGTAACTAAATCATTTACTGGCTCTAAATAAATTCAAACATTTGTTATTGACAGTTAATATAGATATTAATGAATAAAGTAGTACACTTTATATTAATAAAAGCTTACAGTACTACAACTCATTTCATAGCGCCATCACTACATTTAAGTGGTGGGAGTATTACCTATTAGCACATTCACAGTAAAAAAACTTTGAAATGAAAACTTGCACTAACAACAGCACTAAAAAACAGCACTATTGCACTAAAAAAAACAGCACTATGCACTAAAAACATCACTATTGCACTAAAAAAAACAGCACTATTGCACTAAAAAACAGCACTATTGCACTAAAAACATCACTATTGCACTAAAAACCAGCACAATTGCACTAAAAAACAGCACTATTGCACTAAAAATCAGCTGAAACATAAGTAATTGATACTTATTTAGGCTGACTTTGTGCACCTGTGGTCACGTGTATGTAATTTCCATGTTTTCAAGTTAATCAAATGCCTTTAATTTTCAGAAATATCGTTTAATTTACTAATAATTGAGTCCTTTTATTTTAATGTTTCAGGAAGATTTGCAAACATGTCGTTATCTGATAGGAGGAAGAATTACAAATGTGGCAAGAACTATACAACATTGCAGGATATAGAAACTTGGGGTCAATACTATACCAAAAATAAGCAGTCACTTCAAGCCCAATGTAAGTTCAATTTTTTTTTTTTTTTTTGTTATTTTAAGGAGAAAAGCACATTAAAGCTATTATCGCTTCCCTAAATGTAAGTGTGAGTGTCGCAAGTGTAGTGTTGTAAGTATAAGTTTGTGTTAGTGTGGGTACCGCGAGGGATGTCTAAATTCTCTCAATAATGCAGTTCTCCTGCGGGGAAGTTCAATTATTAATATTTGGCTAGATTGTTTTTTATAATTTATAACAAAAGTCCTGGCAATTATACGAAAGGCTGGACATTTCTTCACCAGTGATCTGTGTTTATAGATAGCTTTACAGATTTAAAGAAGTTTGACCCATCTGTCACTTTTTCCATTGCTAATTGGGCCCACCTAGTGTCTGTATAGTCTACTGTGTTTCACTACTCGAGGAGGGTATGTGGAGCCCAAATTTCCTCTTATCTCTGTGCTGTTTTCTCTCCCCTCGTCTACTTTTCTAGTTCCGCAGGGGTTTTTGAAGAGTTAATTTGTTTTTGACTATTGAAATTCTACAAGTAGATAGGAAAATAAAAAGGCTACCCATAAAGAACCACATATGCATAGGTGAGGTTAGATGAAAACTGAAGGTCGCCTAATATCCAGAATCCACATATTTAAAAGTATACAGTATACAGTTCCACCTTGATTTGAGATGTGGGTAGCGATTAGGAAGTAGTGATGAGTTTAGGTTCTGATTCTTCCTGAGGAGTTGGATATGGAGTAGCTGTCAGATCCTGTAACAGCTTATCCTCTGTCAAGATCATTGTAGATTACTGCTCGCTACTCAAGATCATATATAATAGTTCAGTTGAATACGTCAAGTTTATATTTTTTTAAAAAATATGACTACTCTGATTGGCTTCGTATTTTGTCTTGGTTATGTAAATTTAGTCTCACTTCTTAGATTTCTTTCATTTTGTATTTGCAAAGAAAAATCAATTTAAATTGGACTACAAATCTTCATATTTTAGCAACATCTGAAGAGCTCATTTTGAAAAATTAGATGGATTTTTTTTTGTTAATAGGTCTCGAACAGAATTTTTTAGGAATATATTAACATATATTTTATGGGTGATTAACGAAACCGTTTAAATAACTTGATCGATTTTCAGAAAGTTTGTGTAATGTTTTTCCACTGTTTATTAATTTTATCATCCTGAGTCACTTTAAAAATGATTTCTTTCTGTTAAAATGTTATTATTTTTTTTAGATGCAGAAGCATTCCCATTGGGATTAGCAGATCCAAGCCTAAAAAATGTCGGTACTTTTGATAGCGATAAAGAATTGAACGAGAAAATATCGTTGTTTTTTGGGGATATAACGACATTGGAGATTGACGCTATCGTCAATGCGGCCAACAATCAATTAATTGCAGGTGGCGGGGGTAAGTAGTAGGAAATATGATCATTTAGTTCAGAAATATAATGAAGATATTTTGTAATTTTTTTTAGATTGTAAATAAAAGGTTCTCTCTCTCTCTCTCTCTCTCTCTCTCTATATATATATATATATATATATATATATATATATATATATATAGTTCGACTTGGAAGACCTAAGGACAAACCAGAAATCATGTGCCTAGCTTTTGCAGATGACCCAGCCATACTTACAGATAATGAAACAACAGCAATTAAACAGATAGAAGTCCTAAAGGAATGTGCAGAGAGGGTCGGTCTACAGATCTCGTTTAAAAAAACCGAATTCTTCTGTTCAAAATTAAATATTCAAGAACTAAATACAAAATACGGATAAACAGAGTCAAGCACTTCAAATATCTGGGAGAAATTCTTGAACCTACAGGTGGCGAGAAGGCTGCGCAAAGGGTTCGGCTACTGAAAATGAAGAGGGCTTTTGGTATAAAGCGTGATATCTATAATAAGAGGTGTATGTCGACGCACACAAAAATTAGACACTACAACACAGTCATAAAACCGTAGCTATTATATGCAAGCGAGACGCTAGCACTTCACACAAAAGCTGCCATGGAAGATATTTTGAAGGAAGAACGTAAAATCTTGAACATGCTTGGCCCGAGATTAACAGAAGATGGATACAGGTTGCACTCCCGGAAGACCACAGAGAAGATACTGAACCTGGCAGCAGATATCAGAAGAAGGAGGCTTCGGACACATCAGTAGACTCCCAAAAACGAGACTTGCCAACAGAATTCTTAAGTATATACAAGGTGTCAAATCAACAACGTCGTGGATCGCACAAGTCAGAATAGACCTACATGACGCAGGAATAGACTCAACAGATATTGAAGACAGGCGCGCATACAGGAGAAAGATGCTCGGTTGGAAGGTCCCAGAGAATGAAATCCCAGAGAGCAGGGGTAAAATGGACGGAGGAGCGGAAGAGGATCCATGGGGACTGGATGAGGGAGGTGTGGAGGATGAGAAGGAACAAGACATGAGTCGAAGTGCTTTGCATGATCCAACAGGGTCTATACACAAATAATAATAATAATAATAATAATATATATATATATATATATATATATATATATATATATATATAATATTGTTATTTTTAAATAATAAATATGAAGTTATTATATTAGTAATATATAAAGCAAAAACAAATTTAATCTTAATATTTTAATGGTATTTGTTTGTAGGTTAGCTCTGAGGCCACAAAAAAGTGGTTTTTAGGTGTTTGTCTGCGCAAATCACACAAAACTTCCTTTACATTTCATCCTGTAAGCTCTGTAAACATTGAGAACCAGATTTTACAGATCAAGACGTGGATGGTGTGTGAAGCCGGCTAGCCGATGTCATTTATTCTGTTGTGAAACTAAAGTATATGTAATTAGATCAAAATGTTTATAGTCACTTACGTTCACGTCACTTGATTTAGATTGTTTCACCGAATATTGCACAAATAAACTGTTAAACTGAGTAGAATGTCCAAATTTACGGCTTAAAGAGTTGGTTAGAATTTATGTCTTAAAAATAGACGATAATATTTAAGCAGTTTATCTAGAATAACCATACACGTGTGGAGATCATGTTTGGCGGCAACCTTCTGGTAAATCATAAAGTGGTACCATTACCGCACTGATGGAGAACAATTAAGGATTTGTACTGACAATTCCTTTCACAATTTCACAATTTTGAAAGTCTCGCAGATGGAGGTCATCAGAAATTAGCGGAGATAAGGCTTACTTGTCAAATATCCAAACATGGTCAAATAACTTGACATGTGGCTCGATTTCAGTTCTGCGGACATGCACAGTTCCAAAAGATAAGAGAGAGGTTTTCCATTTTAGAAAGCGCTAGGACGTTATATTCGAGGAAGGAAAAACAGAAGTAGGCTGATTATTGGCCAGCCATAAATAGTGGATGCCTATTGGATCTAAATCTTAATTGCGGCGATGATTCTGTGAATTTGAATCAATCATGAATTGATCAAAAACTATTCACTTTCATCAAGTATCTGTGTACTACATGTAGAGAAGTAGTTCCTGGTCTGTTTGTACAGAAGGATGTTGCTTCGTAAAGTTAAAATTAGTTGTTTTTTAACAGTGAAATCACAGCATGGCCGCGATACCTTTCATCGGATAACCAAAAAGGTTTTTTTGCTGGAAAAAAAAGAAGAATTAGCTGTTAGCAAGAAATTACTGTGCTGAGTTTTAAAAAATATTTTCCCATCTCATGAAGTTGAATATATCATAGTAGCCTGATTATGACAAAATATATGATGTTTAGTTCTGTATTTTTGTTTGTATGCATAGATAATTTGCACTGCTTATTTCCCGATCTTTTTTACATTAATAACTTTACCCCATTCCAAGAGTGACATATAAACAGAGCTGTACTGTAAATGTGACTATCGATTCTACTTTTTAATTGTGAAAAAGGCAATTGAGATAATGAGTGAATATGTTGTTGTTGTTTTCCAATGGCTTCTGCTGGCTCACGCCATCTTTGATCTTGCTTCCCAGTAGAGGCCAGGGAGGTCTCCTCTTCTCTGCTTCTTGTCATCTAATTTTCTGCAGAACAGGAGATGGTCCTTGTTCATGATGGTGTCTGGGCATTCACACAATGTGCAGTCATAGTTTAGTATCTTAATTTTCTTCAGGTATTCATTCAGACAGTCATACAGTCATGTCCAGTTGTCAGCCGAAAGACCACGACAGATGTCTTCCTCTGGAGGTCCTTGACCTTCCCATACAAGTCGAATACATTCTCATAAGGCTTGATCTTTATGTCTTCCTTGACTTTGTAAATTCAAGATAAGATGTTCGCTTCAGTGCACGAATCCGAGCCTCCAGTGTGAGCATTCTTTTTGGTTTCTGTACTATAAGGGTTCCTTGTTTGGCCAGCTTGTCTGCCTGCTCATTCCCTTGTATGCCTACATGTGACGGGATCCACTGCAGAACCAATTCCTTGGTAATGTGTTTAACTACTTTCTATTTCTTCTGGATCGATTCTATCATAGAGCCTGCAGATGTGTTGTCAGCAATTGCTTGTAATGCCGATTTAGAGTCAACTAATATCACTATGTTATTATTCAACCATGGCCTCGTTATTATTTACCTCAATGCCTCAAGGGGGGGACAAAGTTGATCGCGTACGCAGCACACTTTAAGCTGTACGTGTCCCCTGGGTAGTGCTAAATGATCAACAATGATGGCAAATGTTTCCCAAAGTTAAAATAATGAGTGAATATAGAAGGCCAGAAAAAAAATCAAACCCTAACTAGATTCAGTTTTACTGTATATTCAACCGATGTACTTCTTTTGAAGTTGTGCGATTAACTACAACATGTGTTGTTGATGTTTTAGTTGATGGAGCGATACACAGAGCCGCTGGTGGTCTTCTGCAGAAAGAATTGCATAATTTCAAACGTTGCGAAACTGGCGAAACTGTAATGACATCGGGTTATAACTTGCCAGCTAAACGTAAGTGTAACTGTAGAGAGTAACAAAGTATTGCAGTTGCGATTAAAGTATTACAGCTAACCAATCCCAGCACCTGGCACGGTTATAAAAAAAATCTGGATAATCAAGTTATAAATTTTTGTTTTTGTTAAATACGTAAAATTATCTTGCTTGCGTAAAAATTTCATCGCTGTGTAAATGATAGTAGTCAGAATATTTTTTTCTTACATTTAAAAAAAAAAGTAATTTCATGATTGTAATCGGTGTTAAAGAGCTGTGTAAATTTGCAGATGCAATTCTTTTTTGTCTTTTCAGTGCAATTTAAAAACTACTAAAAAATGCTAATTTATGGCATATTTTAACACTTACAATTTTGAAAATGTGATTATTACTTTGGTGGACACGTTCAAGGTCATTTAGATTTTTTATTCTTTTGAAAAAGAATCTGCCAGTTGTGTTACTGTTCTATCTTTTGATCAATTTCAGTTTGAAAAAATGTTTTTGATTTTCAAATGCATAATGCATACATGAATAGGTATGTGCAGTGGTTTTGAATACAGATGGAGAGCGATTCTTGCAATTTTATTAGCTTTAGTTATTGTGTTTAATCCTTCAGCATATTTATTTTATGCACTACTATGCCTTCCTGCACAGGTTTTTTCCTCCTCAGGATACGTGATAAAACATACAAATCGCTTTATTTTTAAACTACCATAACTCAGTTAATCCTAATAGTGTCATGCAGAACACAGTGAAGTGTAAGCAGTTTTCCTTGTACTGTGCACGGTAATGTTTGAAATTCAAATAAAAATATAATTTCAGTTTAAAACTTAAAGAGTTGTATATAATTTTTTTCTGAAAGAACTATAGAATTCAGTGATGGTTCAAGTGAATATTCAAAAAAAAAAAAAAAAGGTATTTATTACCGTTGGAATATATATATTTTTTTGTGTGAAATAAAACAATCAACTTAGAGCCCCATTTAAAAATAAAAATAATTTTTTTCAAAATATACAAAAGTTTCCAAATTTATTTGTAAATAAAACGGTATACACAAACATATGTTTGTTTTATAAGTTTTAATGTTCGAAACGTAAAAATACTGTGAGTACCAATTTTTGAAAATCGCTGAGTAATATTTAGCTGTGTAAAACAGTTTGTAAACTGAAACAAATACATTTATTTTTTATACTTTCTTGAAGAAAAAGAACCACTGATTAATAACATATATCATAACTAACAATTTTCACTTTTAAAAAAATTACAAAAATTTAAATTTCGAAAAAGAGTTTATTTTACGCAGTAAACATAACCCTAAAATTCTTTAGCCGTTAAGTCACTTTTATCACATATATTTAAATAAAAACAATATTTAATTTCACAATCTATATTTGTTATTGTCTAATAAGAAATATTTACACAATTACAAACACTAAACAACAACAAAAACAACACAAATATCAAAATTATGACGAGAAATAACAAACACTTCCATGCACGGCACACAATGGCGGACTGATGCTTACTCGGACGGAAAATGACCAACATTTCAGGACAAAAAAGGCTTGGCCTTTCGGTTTAGTATATGGCCAATATATCACTTTGTAGTAGAACTTTCACACTACAATTGTGAAGAAAATAGTTGATCTATGACTAGAAACTTATTAGAAATCAAGGAGTTCTTGGACTTTGGTAATTTCGTCGTTTCTTACTTCGTTTGTAGACCATAGTTTGAAAAATCACAGATACAGAACTATATTTCGTAGGTAAAATATTCAACAGATGAATTAAAGAGAAAGGATCAATCTTTCAAACGATACCAACCACAATTCTATTTAAAATTATTTACTAGGTCAAATATTAGTTTGAAAACAGACAATATGGCGGACGCCTAGAAGCAAAGGCGAGTACTAGAAATTACTGTGTTTACTTATGAATTTATTGTAACAATTTATATATAAATTTCGTAAATAAAAACATGCTAAATAAAGCTTAGAATCTCTACTTTCTAATGGTATTTATTTTATTAAGATTGCAACAGGATAAATTTATTGAAACAGTGTGTTAAGGTGTTTTCAAACGACTTATAAGTCGCTCATCACTTAGAGGTAGGATTTTAAACGACTTATAAGTCGTTCAGCGCTTCTAGGGTTAATAATACTCGTATTTTAATAATTTTTCTACCACTCTACAGCAAAAAAGTCAAGTTTTCGTTAAAGCCACAAAAAATACTGTATGATTTTAGTTTGTATGTATAGTTAAAAATAAAATGTTACATGCACTGATCAAAACATAGTTCCAGGTATAAAATATGTACAAATAACAATTCTATTAAAAACACTAAACAAAAGCTTTTGCGCGCGCACGTACACACACACACACACACACACACACACACACACACACACACACACACAGTAAGGAAAAGTAGCAAAGTCAACTTCACAACTCACAAAGAATTTACTGCCCCTATCACTTCATCCGAATTGTCCATTGTTTATTTAATATGGGCCTCACCTTTTCCTCTAATACAGACAGGCAAACTCTAAACGAGTTGGACAGAAAAATTAGCAGTCAATGAAGGGTTCTAACATACTCATGTCTAACACACTATACTGTATACTGAGTACTTTTGACCGCTCAGCCGTTTTACCAGTCTGAAATTGTTTTATTTTAACAAGTTTCATAAGTTTCTGGTTATTGTACTGCCAGTAGTTCAAAGAACAGTAGACCTCTCAATATATAACTTTTTCTGCCAATTTAACCAATAACCGTAATATTAATATTTATGAAAAATGTTACTGGACTAACTTTATTGAACATTTTATGTTGTTTCTCCATGAAGTGGTCAAAATTATGATAGGTTTTGCCGTTCAGCCAGTATTACAGAAAATAATCAACTACATTCTTAACGTTGAATCAGAGGCTGCCATCTTGAAACAGAAGTGAATGAGAATAAGTCTTACACATACGTTCTTTCAGACTTTATACAAGGTATCCTCGTACCATATTTCAAAACTGTGTACACTCATCGTTGTTAAATCTCTGAGGTCATCTTGAAAAAAGAAGTAACTGGGAGAAAATCGTACACATACGTCATTTGGGCTTTGCACAAGGTACGTTTGTATCAAGTTCAAAACAACTGGTCAATGCGTTTGGCTAAAACTGTGTACACTCATTATTGTAAATCAGAGGCCGCGATCTTGAAACAGAAGTGAATGGGGGAAAATTCGTATACATCGTTCAGTCTTTATATAAGGTATCTTTGTATCAAAATTTAAAACGGTCGGTCAATATGTTTGGCCAAAACTGCATAACACTCAAACACACAAACCAAATGCGGAACAATTGAGTTGAAACATACCTCGCTTTGCTTGATCAATTATTGTTTGCTTATGTTATATAACTTATTGTTTCATAGATTTTCTTATTTATTTTTGAAAAAACTGTTGTCAGAGCAAAAGAATGATGGAATAAGATTTATATAAAACAGACGTCCAGTAAAATCAGACGTTGGCATTGAAAGGGTTAAGAATTCTGTCTGCCTTGCCCTAGTGTAAGGATTCAGTAGAGATTTGAAAACCATTAGTCAGCTACATTTTTAAATGGTACTACATAACATTAATGAAGTAAGAGAGTTAACTTGAAACCATTGCTCAGCTACATTTTTAAATGGTACTACATAACATTAATAAAGTAAGAGAGTTAACATGAAAACCATTAGTCATCTACATTTTTAAATGGTACATAATATTAATAAAGTAAGAGAGTTAACTTGAAAACCATTAGTCAGCTACATTTTTAAATGGTACTACATAACATTAATGAAGTAAGAGAGTTAACTTGAAAACCATTGGTCAGCTACATTTTTAAATGGTACATAACATTAATAAAGTAAGAGAGTTAACTTGAAAACCATTGGTCAGCTACATTTTTAAATGGTACTACATAACATTAATAAAGTAAGAGAGTTAACTTGAAAACCATTGGTCAGCTACATTTTTAAATGGTACTACATAACATTAATAAAGTAAGAGAGTTAACTTGAAAACCATTAGTCAGCTACATTTTTAAATGGTACTACATAACATTAATAAAGTAAGAGAGTTAACTTGAAAACCATTGGTCAGCTACATTTTTAAATGGTACTATATAACATTAATGAAGTAAAAGAGTTAACATGAAAACCATTAGTCAGCTACATTTTTAAATGGTACTATATAACATTAATGAAGTAAGAGAGTTAACTTGAAAACCATTAGTCAGCTACATTTTTAAATGGTACTACATAACATTAATGAAGTAAGAAAGTTAACTTGAAAACCATTGGTCAGCTACATTTTTAAATGGTACTACATAACATTAATAAAGTAAGAGAGTTAACTTGAAAACTATTGGTCAGCTACATTTTTAAATGGTACTACATAACATTAATGAAGTAAGAGAGTTAACTTGAAAACCATTGGTCAGCTACATTTTTAAATGGTACTACATAACATTAATGAAGTAAGAGAGTTAACTGTAAATGGTTTTCCATTTATTTGAAACATCATAATGTCCGTGTTTTCAGATATAATTCACACGGTTGGGCCTAGGGGTGAGAAGCCTGATTACCTAAAATCTTGCTACCAAAAGTCGTTGGAGAGGCTGGTAGCCAATAACCTTACAACTATAGTGAGTATTACTTTGGCGATAGTTTCATATAATTAATTAATAACAGCTTCTTTTAGTTTATTGTGACATTTTGAAGGATTTGCCTTCAGTCTCGTTGTTTAATGCCATGACCCACTATGGGCGTAGTGTTTACATTCGATTTTGATCGAACAAGTAATAATTTAAAACAATTTATTTCATATTTTTGTTGATATAAACGCATTAATTTTTGCACCACAACACTTTATTATATGCGTAAAATTAATAATCCAAATTATAAAAGTGCGGAAACAACAGGAAGTTAGAAAATAAAAGTGATAAACCTAACCTCAAAATGACTAGCGCTTTGAAAGTACATAACATATTTTTCTTTGCAAAAGGCATTCTTTTTTTAAGGCATTAAGAACCTAATATGGTTGTTGGATCAAAAATGCGATAAGGCGGTGTATTGAACCTAACACAGGTTTTTATAATGATTTGTTACACTATTGGTAACAAAGTTTCCACTACAAGAACTAAAAAGTTTTTTTTTTGTTTTTGTTTAACGCCCGACTATTGTGCACACTTGGGCTAATGCAGACGATGGGATGATTTATAGTGTATGAAAATGCCAAGCCCTGGCCGGAAATCGAACCTGGGTCCTCAGGGTGAAAGCCCAGTACACTATAAACTAGGCCTCCGAGGCGGCAGAACTAGAATGACTTATTATAATGTGATAACAGACAAGAGTACCTCGGGCGTAGTAATCTGGCATAGTTAATCCAGCATGCTCCATGTAAAGTAAACAGTAATGACGTTACGTTATAGTTCCATTAAAATTGGCTTAAAATCATAACTTATAATAAATTTAATCTTCCTCGGATGATTATCTCTTAATTCAATAACATAATAGAAAAGATAAAATAAAGTCAGTTTTACACTATGTGTATGTTTTACAAAAATTATTGGTTTATTTATTTTATGTTTATCATATTACATATCTTTGGTTTATTCAGTTTATGTCTTCAGCTAGCTTTCAATTTCATAAACACTTACATTATTAAAAAAAAAACTTTATGGAATCTTACACTTAAATTATAAAAATATATTAACATTTCATTTTACTTAATAACTGGGTGCGTGACGGTTGGGTGAACGATCTGAAGTGATTTATGGATGATTTAAAAAAACAAAATGATTAATTCAAATTAGGCTATTGCACATTAGGTTGGTTTAAAAACCATCTACAGATGTTTACTGATTTCTAAAAAATTATAAGTTTTTCAATTAATTTATTATGTCCTCAAGTCTAGTGATTAAAAACCACTGATGGAATGTTGAAAAATATCACACCAAGTTTTTAGGGCTTACAATTATGTTACCAGATATACTGTTTTTTATTTTGCGTAAATTGAAGTTTGTTGAAAATTAAATAAAATGGATTTTGCAGCCAGTTCAAGTTGATGTCTTACTTTGATTGATGCTTAATTACTTCTCGTTTGATGCTTAATTATCTCTGTATTATAGTTTCAAGTAGGTGTCTTAATTTGTTTGATTAATCTGTTGTTAATTGTTTCTTGACAGACATTGAATTATTTATGTTTTTAAAATGTTAAACTTCTCTCTTCAAACTCTTTTTCCAGCTAATTCTCCTTCATTTATTTTTTTATTCTTATCCGTCTATTGGTTCTTCTATCTCTTTCTTATAAATTGATCATTCATTGAGTTCGTTCTTTTACTTACGTTTTATGTGGCAGTATGTTAAGCCTAACTGATGGTTACTATATTATTACGAATATGATACTTAATTTAATATGGACTACGAATGAAAATGGGTGATGGGTGTTTTCTCTTTGAGGTGAGTTCAGTGTTCGGTAATTTATGATACGCTACCCGGAGGTGATCAGATAGATTTATTTAAAATTGAAATTTCGGTTCCGTTACAACACTGATGGACAGAGATTCATGTAAAAACACTGGACTCAAAGGACCTGAATATGGATAGAGGGCTGGTATGTCTAAGGTAGTTGAATGAATGAATGTTAGGGGTTACAAACACTGCGACATTCGTAGATCTATTCTGCCAATTTCCTATATTCCGCAGGGGGGTGCAGACTAGCTACACCTATTGAGAGGATTTAGACGTCCTTCGTGGTACCTGAGTCTAACACACACACACACTTACATTTAGGGAGGTGATAATAGCCTCAATGTGATTTTTGCCTTAAAATAACAACAACAAAAAATGAAACTCAGTTACAGTATCTTCTCCAGCTTTAATGATGTTGAGGATTTGCAGAGGATTCTAGGTAGGTAAACCTCACTTTTGATTGGTAACTTCCCAAAATACTAGTTCTTCTTGTAGCGATCGCCTCACAGTCTACCAGCAGTTGATAGCAAATTTCCTCTTCTCTCCTGCAGTATCTGCAAGTGGATTTATTATGCAAAGATTCCTAAGATGTCTTGTCAGGAAACCCATCAGAAGTCTCATCTTATTGTTACTTTGCTCTGCTCCTTTCAAAGTTCCCAAGGAGTTCCTTGGCCTGCCTTAACCTTGTTTATCTTTTTAGAGTTTAGGTCTTCTAGCCTATTCTTCCTCTCTAAGCTTCATCTTGAAGCAGCTATATACAAAACGGTTTTGGTCCTATAAGTTGGGTTGATGCACCCTTCCTTGCCAGCTCATCTGCTTTCTCACTTCCGTCTATCCCAGCTTGTCCTGAAACCTAGAGGGTCCAAGGTAGCTAAGTACTGGTCAGTTTCCAAATTTGAACACTCCAAAGTCACAGGTTCATTAACGCCAATCCACTGACCTCATTAGTTTAAATGAAGTAAGGTATGGTCAGTAGATAAAAAAAAAATATTGTAATCGATAGATTGTCTAAATCTCAAAATCAATTTTTTTTACAGTAGTAATTATTTATAAATACAGTAGTCTGAATTAGGGGTGGGCGCGTCTGCTATTTTAACAAAACGTCAAAAACTGTTTGTTGAGGAAAAAAGCTGCTTTTTAAAACAGTTGGAAAAAACAGGTTTAGAAAACTAAAACTCAAAGTTGTATTAGCAGGTAAAACATGAAGCACATAAGTTCAGTTTTCTAAGACTACTTTTTCATTCCCATTGCCACCATGTCCTTAAATTGTTTTTGGGTATAAAGCATTTAGAACGGATAAAAATAATCCTTATAAGTGTAGTAATAATTAAATTACATTCTTAAAACGTAATAATTATGTATGCCATTTTAAATTTACAAAATGCAATGGATTTCTAATAGAAGCATTCTTTTTTTTTACTTAAAAATTAAATACCAAAATGCAAATGATTTAGAATATTTTTAGTTGATTAAAAAATATTGATGATTGATAATAAATATAAAAAATATGTTTAAATAAAATTAGGCTCTGTATCTACAAAATGTGAGAGGTTGTTACTACAACTCGCAACAAAATAGAGATAAACGTTGACATTGACCAAACAGTTTTTACTTCACTACAAGCAACAAGCAACTTTGGAATAAAGGGAAAAAGCATAAAAGCAGGTAGAAAAAAGCAGTTAGCAGGCAAACGGCAGGAAAACAGTTTTAGCGCTTGCGGCAACGTCCATTCCTTGTTTAAGAAATCATAAACCAGTCCAAATCAAACTGCTTGTTTCCGTTTGAAAAAGCAGTTTGTTTGTCGTTTATAGAAAAGCAGTTTAACAGCAATTATCCTCAATTATCCTTCACCCTTTTAACCATCAGATTCTATTTACCGTCTGGTTAATTCTGTGATCTGACATTTTTAAACAGTAATAAATAAAAGTAACCTTGTACCTTGTAGAGGAAACAAAACACAGTAACCGGACACGACATATTTATAGTAATTAGGGCATCTGGCACTAATTGCTATACTAAGCAAAAATTGATAATCGAAAAGTAAACGATCCTATCCTTTCTAGTTTAATGAAATAGAAATACTCCAAATAGTGTCAACAAATTTTGAAAGAGTACATGAATGTTTACATTACAAAAAATAAATACACTATGGACGATAATATCTTTCTGCGTATTACATCGATCACATAACAGTCAACATGAATACTTTAAGTGGGTGCATTCTGCTTTCACATTATTACGTGAATACCTGTCAATAGATTAAGTACAGATAATTTACTGTATTAAAGACTTGCATATGTAAAATTTATATAATACATAATTAGAGTTAAATAGAAAATGTAAAGTTTTATTAGATTTTCCAAAATAATAAAACATTCTGTGCTAATAAACAGCTTCTCGGGAGGCATTTGCCAGTGCTGTTGATAATTTAGCACTACCCAGGGGATACGTACAGCTTAAAGTATGCTGCAGATGCGATCAACTTTATCCCCCTCTGACAGGTGCACTATTTATTCACGGGATGGTTGTCTTATGGACAAAGATAGAAAGAACGAAGGGACTTTCCTGGGTTTTATTGGAAAACAAGATGGAAAGATGGTATTAGCCAAATACCATTAGAAGAAGTGCTGTAAACATAGTAATTAGTAAAAGTGCGGGTGATCTATTTCTGTTATCCATCTATTCTGTGACATCTGACACCCCCCCCAACAGCTCTGAGAAAGACAATGTAAGCTCTAATCAAGCATGTGTACATTGTATTGTGAGAAAATTGAACAATGGCAGTGGTTGGACTACTGTTCCTGCCTGGATTTGTGATTTACAAATTTCAGTTGGAAAATTGGAGTGACCATTATGGTAAAACTCATTTTTTTTTTTTTTTGGTGTTTAACGTCCAACTATTGTGCACACTTGGGCTAATGCAAACGATGGGATGATTTATAGTGTATGAAAATGCCAAGCCCTCGCTGGGAATCGAACCCGGGTCCTCGGGGTGAAAGCCTAGTACTAGCACTAGGCCACCGAGGCGGATTGGTAAAACTCAGACCTGAGACCTTCAAATAAGCACAGATCCTAAATTACTTTCTGAGGTGTCATTAAAAATTTTATACGCTATACTTGAATATGAGTTTGCATAGTGTTAGCACTCACATTCACAATTTTAGTCTGATTTGATTCAAACTTTGTACAATTTTAAAACAATTTAATACAGACATTGTACCAAAATTGATTTTGGCAGTAACTTATGTTGTAGTCTCCAGGATCAAATAAAAGTCCCGGGCGTTTACTAGGTCGGCTGCAGGCTGGCGAGGAATGGTGAAAGAAATTTGTGTTTAGAGTTGGCTGGATTCCTCATATTTCTTCCCTAGAAAATTTTGGTGTCTTGTGTAGTTGTTCCGAATGTTGGTAGGCTGTGAATGGTTATGTAGTGGGTGGTCCTCCTTGATGTTCTGCTGAACAACGATTTTTGACCTGTATTTATACTCGAAATTATGACGGGCACCATAATTTCGAGAATTTTATTATTAAAACGAGAAAGAACGCACGATTCAGAATGAAGTTATTGTGCACAGGAGATGCGAGGTGACGCACCAGCAGTAGTGTCTGGGCAGAAAATTATTAATCTAGCATAGTATAGACTTGAGATACGCATGCACTGCGAACCAAACGGAAGTGTGTTGGTTGATGGGAGTAAAGAAGGTTTCGCATGCTTTGGCGTTTCAAAGCCGGAGCTGCCTCGGTGGCCTAGTTGATAGCGTACTGGGCTTTCACGCCGAGGACCCGGGTTCGATTCCTGGCCAGGGCTTGGAATTTTCATAAGCTATAAATCATCCCATCGTCTGCATTAGCCCAAGTGTGCACAATAGTCGGACGTTAAAAAAAAAAAAAAAAAATGTTTCAAAGCCGGGAGAGAAGTATGGGGATTTTTAGCATGGTTGTTTAAGTATTAATAAGCATAACTATATTGTGTAACTCAGTTCAAATGTTGTTTAGGCGATGACATTTGGACAAGTTTGTTAACCATCAAAATCGTTCAACAGTTTCAGAATGGCAGCCATTTCAAATAAATCTTTAAAAATGCATAACTTTTTTGTTTTACATTTTTTTGCAAAACTGATTTTGGAATAGTAATCAACCTTAAAAACTGCATAAATAAATAATTATTTTGAATTTCGAAATAAGTTTATGAAATTTAATTTGATGGCGGTCAGGGTTTGTATTCGTATTTTCAACGTAATTTGAAAATTCAAAATGCTAATAACGATTACAATGGTAAAATCAGAAATAAAGAAAAGGTAAGATATAACTGCCTTTATATTATATCACGTGCCACGATTGTAATTTTTTCTGTTGACTCAAACTTTACTATAAAATTTGGTACATTAAGTTTAGTTATGAATCTTCATATGACAAAAATCTGATGAACCTATTTTGAGAAGTATATTTTTCATTCTTTGGCCCCTACTTGTGTGATACAGCTCTGTAAATTCTACCTCTATCTGTATATAACCAGATTTGCAATGTATATGTACACTTTCGTTAGTGTAAAGTTTATGTGCCAATTTTATAGTTAATTTGATAACTCATTTACTCTTATAAAACCGTAATTCACCAGAAAGTTTGGATTATGTAACATTTTGATAGTGATTGTTAATTTATTATAGGCTGTACAGTGTTACGTAATTAATTATATTTTGTGCGGTTGTAAAAAAAAATTAGAAATATCGTTTTAACTTATTTGCTTTTAGATTAAAATTGTTTGCATTTTATAATTAAATATTTCAAATAATACGCTGAATGTGTCAGCCGATTTGATATTGTTAGTTTATTAAATAATTCTAACTGGCTGACTGAAGAACGTGCTATCATACATGGTTTTAACTCTTCAATGGTTTTAATGCAGTGGTTGTTCAACATCATAATGATTCACTATAACACACCTGCCATTGATAACTTCCCGTCTATCATTAGTTTTACTTTCTTGTCGTACTATATATAGAGACAGTATTGTGGACACGGAAAAAATATATAGATTTTGATAGATTTATCTGCTTTCAGGTCCTCTTAAAAAGAAAATAGTTTCTGTAAGAAGTATATCCTTTAATACATTGTTATTCCAGTTACCCTGTTATTTTTGTAATGAATAATATAATAATATTACAATATTAGTATATACTAATATCTTGAAGAACTACAAATCACTGACATTATGCTCATGCACAAAACAGCCAAAACAATAACCAAGGACAAGAAACAACGGTTTCAAGGCAAAGTCAAATCCAAGCGAACGATCCAAATCTCTGATGAAGAAAGAAAAGCAAGGTCACAACGAATGGAGCAACACTAAGCTACGAGGAGGGCACAGAACATTAAAAAGTGATTGATTTGGTGTACCCCAAAGTTGGGTGAAACAAATAAAGAGAGAATATCTTGAAGTAGATTATAGATTAAGTAACTTTTAAAAAAATTTAATTTGATTTCTCTTGAAAATTCTCTGTACTGAAGATTTGGGAACTCCAGTTTCAAGTTCTACCTTTCTAAGTGATTTGGGTTTACCTGGTGAGTGGAGTATTAATGTGTATACCAGTTCTTTTTCCGATTTGTAGTTCGAGAGTACTTTTTCACATCACTTCCAGTTTCCAATAACAAATTCTTCCATTTAATTATTGATGTTTTAGTTGTACATTCGACTCCTGGAAAGGCCTAGCTGAAATCTTCCAACTGATTCCGCAATTAGCTGCCTCGGTGGCCTAGTACCGGGCTTTTACTCCAAGGACCCGGGTTCGATTCCCGGCCAAGGCTTGGCATTTTCATTTGCTATAAATCATCCCATTGTCTGCATTAGCCCAAGTGTACACAATAGTCAAACGTTACACACAAAAAAAAAAAGATTCCAAAATATCAAATGCAATAGTCCACGCACATCACTGCTTTTTGCTCAGTTGTAAAAACCATTTTTTAAATAACTGATGTCGTAAAATGGCACCCAAAAAATTTGGTTTATGTTTTTGTTGTGTCAAAAAAGTAATTCAACAGTTGTTAAAAGAATTAACAGCTGTTCAGCAATCTGATTTAATACTGCAACACTGAGATTTTTAAGAAAGATAGTATTTATTTATTTTGGCTGCCATTTTGTTTATGCAAACATCAGCCAGATGCAATTCTCACATACTATTTCTGGTACCTTCTTTAAAAAGTATGTATAGTTTCAAAATGATAGGTGGGAGAATGAGAAAATAATGGAGGATCAATTGCGTAAACCTCTTCATGGGACGCACTGTATTTATATACAAACTCATATGCACACACTCATGATGCATAAATACACGCATGCACGCACGCACACGCTAAAGTTTTGATTAACTGTCAATTTCTATTTTCCATCAGGTCATTTCTGTTATCTGGCCTTTTAAATAGTCTTTTATAATAAATAATTTTGTTATAAATAATAAAAATAATTTTGTAGTAACTTATTTATAGCATAGGCAATGGCAGATGATACTAATTGCTATCCTAACCTAACATTGATAAGTGAAAAATAAATGTTCCAATCATCTTAGTGGGACAAGATAGAAACACTTGAAAGAGTGTCAACCAGTTTTGAATGGATGTTTCTGTTGGATGATAAAAAAACTCCCGCTATTTACAATAATACCATTTCGCACAGATGACACTAATTGCTATCCTAACCAGACATTGATAAGCGAAAAGTAAACCTTCCTATCTTAGTGGGATAAGTTAGAAGAACTTTAGAGTGTCAACTAGTTCTGAATGATTCCATGAGTGTTTTTATTGAATGATTAAAACTGCCACACTACTTATGATAGTGCCATTCAGTGTATAAGTCGATTACACGAGTAAGTGACGTGCACGGTGCTGTCACGTGTGTGTGTGTGTGTGTTTCTTTCTTAAGAGTCATACTTTATGCCAGTTAGTCTAATAAGGACAAGAATCAGTATGGAAAGAGTAAAGCTTACTACAATAATTGCAGTTTCGAACCTATTTATCAGGAGTGCAATAAACAAATCAGTTATGTGATCAGTGTGAGTACTTCGGACAAGCCAGCCTTTTTATGCATAAAAATTTTAACAACCTCTCAAAAGAAGATCTAGAGGTCAGGATAAGCACTCATTTCAAGGTCTGAAGTCTGGATTTTACATAATAACAGTACTACAAAAATTTATGTTCTGAAACTAACATTGGATTATGTTACTAAGAAATAATTATTTCACTTTTTATATGGCTTATTTTTGTTGGTGTATAATACCATATGTACAGTCGACAGATGTAGAGAAAGCGAGGCAGTTTAAATGTCTTCGCTACTACAGTCCAGTCCGAAAACATCAGTTCTCCACCCCACGTAGAATAAATAAAATATACTTTAGTATTACTGTTATTTAATTAAATTTAACAATGAAGGTACTTTATGAATGAATGACTGTTATATTAACTTTATTTATTAAATTTTACGTCTTAATCACAATTTGTCTTATTCTGTATAGACCTACTATATATTAATAAAACCTGACTAATTGTATAAGATTGTCACACAAACATTTAAATTAGTTTATTCCATGTCTGTCTAGAGTTCTTAGAAATGGAAAAAAGAAGTAAATAAATATGAGTAACACATTATATAAGCAGGTTTTATTACTACATACAGTCTAGATAGGCTGTTATATTGTTAAGTATTATAATACGAGGTGTGTTCAGAAAGTAATGAGAATTTTAATTTTTTGAACAAAATATTTATTTATTCTTCTACATTGTGTTTTCGCCTTCAAAATAGTCCCATTGGAGATTATGCACTTGTGCCAGCGCTTCTTCCAATTCTCGAAACACTTCTCAAACTCGATCTTTGAGATAGCCTTTAGTTCTTTTAGCGATGCGCTTTTAATGTCATATACCGCTGTAAAACGACGGCCCTTAAGTTCTCTTTATTTTTGGAAATAGGAAACAATAACTAACGTGCGACTAGCGAATGTGAAAAGGGTAGTAGTTTGGCCAAGATCAACCACTTCCAGTCGGTTTCCGCCTCGCATTCTTTACATCGGTGTACTGTACTTAAAAGAGTACACAGGTATACTTTCTTATACAGTAAAATAATAATACAAGAAATATAATATATATTATTATTAAAATATTACTTTTTCTGTTACAGGCATTTCCATGTATATCTACGGGTGTATATGGTAAGTTATAACTAAGTGTCAAGTTACTTGAAATTAATCTAATATAAATATTGTAAAATTCCCTTTTTATATAAATAAGGGGAAAAGTAACTTTCAGTTATAAATGTTTATAAAATTACCTAAACAAACTAAAAATATAACTATTGTGATTTCGAATTACAGTAAAATCTCTGTAAGGGCATTGAAAGGTATGTTACTTTTTGCTGCTTTTTTTTTGTTGGTGTTTAACGTCCGACTATTGTGCACACTTGGGCTAATGCAGACGATGCGATGATTTATAGCATATGAAAACGCCAAACCCTGGGCTGGGAATCGAACCCAGGTCCTCGAGGTGAAAGCCCAGTACGCTATCAACTAGGCCACCAAGGCGGCTTACTTTTTGCTGCTATGGAGAGCCGTCAAAATGCATTTTATTTGTAAAATGTGATATACACTATTTTTAATTTGATGTATTGAGTGCAAAGTTCATTGAAATAAAACTATATGGCGTACAGTCTTTAAAAAACAATATTTATTAAATAATAATTGTATGAATATTGTAAGAAAAAGGCAATATTTTGACAAACTGCTGCAGAACCACTTCATTAGTTCTTTCAAATTTTCTTGAAGCGTATACCCTTCATTATAGACCTTCATTATTTTATTTTTATTTTTCAATATCGTGCCAACAGAAGAACTACCTGAATTAAAATTTCGCGTAACATCTACTTGCTTCATACCTTTCTCTAACTCGTGTATCTAACCTTTACTTCTAACAATGAAGTTTTCTGTTTAGATGCTAATACACTGTATTATAAAAGTATAAGGAAATAATGCACTATTAGTCACAAAACACTCGATTCAGTTGACGTGCTACGTACTGCTTTTAACTCTCAAATGATGTGTTGACTGAGAAGAAGGATAGAAGAGTAGTAAGTGTGCATGTGTTTCGTCACTATAGAGAGATTCCCGGGATTTTGTTGGCCTCAGTAGAGAAAATAACAGTACATACTTTTACTGTACGAATAGGAAAGAAACAACATGTTTTGCCGTTACGGAGAGGTTTTCGTTATAAATTGAACGACAATTAAGAGATTTTACTGCATTTAACAGAAAATAGAAGAAATTTATATATATTGTCATATAGAATATGGCAAGTAGATCTTAATCTTAGATTTTTGTGAAGAGCCCAGCTTTTGACAACATTAATTTTCTATGTAGGCTATATGAATCTAAATAGTATGTGTTAACAATTTACTTCTTCCTACGGGCTTCCGGCTTCAGGTATAGCCGATGGCCCGGTGTCCATGGTAGGCAAGGAAAGCTAGAGTCCAGAATTTCGTCCCCTTTAAAATCTCTTCCACTCCTGTCACCTTCGTTCTAAGAATGTCTCTATGCAGGACAGGATACCGGCAGCTAAGAAGAATATGCTGCAGGTCTTCCTCACCATTCTCACACAGCTGGCACTCCGGTGAATCTGCAAGGTTGAATCTACACAGGTAGCTGTGCGTAACTAGGTGACCAGTACGTGCTCTAGCACCAAAGGTGCCGATTCTCCTTGGGATGTTCCTGTAAATGTCATACTCAGCCAGAGCCGGCTGGATCCTCTGAAGACTGCGACCAGTGTTTCCGCTTTTCCATTTATCGATCCAAAACTCTTTAAATTTCCTGTCACTTGCACTCCTACAATGCAGCAGGGATGCGATCTTCCTGTTCACCAGGCTCAAAACAGATGACTCTCTCGCTATTTTATCTGCCTCTTCATTACCTTTAATTCCGCAGTGTGCGGGAACCCATTGGAGGGTCACATCCTTTCCCATTTTATGCAGTATAGTGAGCATTTTTCTTAGTTCTACAATTCTGTATGTGTAGTGTTAACAATTTAACACAAACAAATTTGTCAGTTTACGTATAAAATATCTTTACCAATATAATATCAGAGCGAGTTTAAAATCACCAATTAATGTGTTTTTACTATTTTTAGGTTAATTGTTAATAGTATTTTTAAAAAAATTTATATTCTTATTCTTGCTATCTTATAACTATTTTAGTGTACTTAATTTCCTGATTAGTTTTTTTTAAACTATAAGTAATTATTCTAGGCTATGTAATAAAACATGTTTCTTCCACAAAATGGCCGCCTTGGTGGCCTAGTTGATAGCGTACTGGGCTTTCATCCCGAGGACCCGGGTTTCGATTCCAGGCCAGGGCTTGGCATTTTCATACGCTATAAATGATCCCACCGTCTGCATTAGCCCAAATGTGCACAATAGTCGGACGTTAAACATACACAAAAAAAAACTCACAAAATTTTAATAATAATTTTTTTTTATTTCTCCATTTCCTTTATTTCTCTGATTTAGGCACTGTTTTTTTTTTCGAAATGTCAGTTTATATACATAGTTTTTAAAAAAAGAACTTTTTGCAAAGTTTTATATTTTTTTTTTTTTTTTTTTTTTTTTTTGTTTAACGTCCGACGTTAAACTTTTTGGTTTATACATGGTTTCCAGTGGAGTCAGTTATAAATAGACTTAAATGGACTTAAATATGTGACCTTTCATATTCATGGCCCTAAGGAGACTATGTTTGTACAGATTCTCAATGACCTCTGTTTGTAAAGGTAGTTATTACATGGTCTTCAGTTGACTTATTTTGTAACCTCATTTGTTCACAGCCTTTAGTGAACTCAGTTTATATATAGTCCTAAATGGAATCGTTTTGTAGCCTTAATATTACATCCTCATCAGGGGGGGGGGTTAGTTCTTCAATGGGCTCAATAAACCTTTTCTAAATAGTAGTAGTAGAGTTTTAACTATTCACAAAATTTAATTTAGATATATTAACAGACATTTAACTTGTTGTTAGGTTATCCTCAAGAACCTGCTGCAAGAATAGCCTTGACAACAGTACGGAAATTCATGGAGGGACATCGGGACAAGGTAAGTCATTGAGAGGTCGTGTTCATCCTCAAGGATAAATGTAGCCGTAAAGTCACAGAAATGTTTTTAGTTTCATGTATAATGTACAGTAAACCGTGATTTTAACGGACTGTATGGGGCAGGAGGTAGTTTGTCAAACCAGTGTCCTTAGCGAACCTTATTGTTAATAGTAATTAACAATAATAGTAATTAGTCCTTATTGTTAATAGTAATTGTTTTGTACTTTACTTTTTATATGTTTTTGTTCAGTTTTATACAGAAAATATTTTGTAAAAAGGTTGGGTTTTTAAGACTTGGTACAGTGTGTTTAAAAATATATTTGTACTATAGCACTTTCAGTAATAGATGGTTTGAAACTATGAACTCATACTTAATATATACCAGAACAACTAAAACAATTATTTTAGAAATATTTGAATACAATTAAGTACTATCACCCACATTCATAATAATTTCAAACAAAATAGTAATTAATTTTGGCTATCCATTAAACGGAGTTTAACCTTTAGGTGCGCAGTTCAGTGACCGATCCGATGCTTTAATTACTTGGACCACCGAGCCCTAATCAATGATAACACGTAATGATAACCCTTATGAGAGCTGTTTGTGGCATCTTGCGGCAGTGTTCAACTACATTCAAATAGAATAATAGTACTGTCTATTTTCATAAACATGTCCACCTAAGTCCTTGCAGCATGCAGCGTTCGTAGGGGCAGATAGTCCAATTACTTGGAATTTAACTGCTAATATCGAGCACGCTTTTTATAACAGTGTCTCTACTTTTATTACGTTTACAATCAGTGGGTAACGACTACTAAGTGTTCTACATTGCTGTGAATACATTATTGCAGTGAGTTATTGGTTATTGTGCACAGTTGCGTTATTTATAATGCACTTTCAAAGCTAACTGCACAAGACTTGTTTTACTGTATATTGGAAATTTTTAGAATGGGTGAAAACATTGTTCAGTTGAGATTTTAATTTTCTATGGCTATAGTGTGGCATCTATATTTTAACCCCTGTTTGATTGACTGACCAATTGTACATGCAACTTCATCTAGCTACAAAGGATAGGCATCTATCTGTCTAGGTTAAGGATTGCGTTTTTGTATAACAATAGCAGCAAAAGTTATATAAAAGCTTTTAAGAGTGTGTTGTGTTCCCTGGTATCAATCAAACATTCGCTGCTCGGTTATTTGAAACTGTTTCAGAATTTCATCATTGAAACTAATCTTAATGTCAAATTTCTCAGCTGTTTTGACTTATCAGAAATTGACCCGTAATTAGTAAGTTAATATCAAAATGTCCTTGTACGTATTGTGTAAATTTTTGCCAAGAATTCAACACCATACCGATCTGTTTACAATACAAATGTCGGGAGTAACCTGTTTGAGTGTGTAGATCCGGTCTAAGTTTACTTTTACCTTGTGTAACTACAGTATAGCTCACATTTTGTCTTATACGAGGGTAGTTTGAAAAGTTTCCGACCTAACAAAGATACAAGACATTTTCTCAGAAATTATTTAAAAATTTGTCAACATAGTCTCCTTGTACCTCTACACACTTCTCCCAGCGATGCTCCCATCTCTGTAACCCGTCCAAATAATACTCGGCGTTTTTCTCTGCAAAATAATTGTTCACGAAGGTGATTGCCTCTTCATTTGACGAAAATCTCTGTCCTCCGAGCGCAATTTTTAGATGAGGGAACAAAAAGAAGTCACTTGGCGTTAGATCTGGTGAGTAAGGCGGATGGTCAAGCAGTTCAAACCGTAATTCGTGGATTTTTGCCATGACAACTGCTGAGGTGTGAGATGGTGCGTTGGCTTGTTGAAACAGGATTTTCTTTTTCTGCAAATGTGGCCGTTTTTCGCAAGTTCTGACTTCAGCTTGTCAAGTAATGATGCGTAGTATGCTCCTGTAATGGTTTTTCCTTTTTGAAGATAGTTAATTAAAGTAACTCCATGACTATCCCAAAAAACAGTTGCCATCACTTTCCCAGCCGAAAAAACAGTTTTTGCTTTTTTTGGAGCCGGTTCCCCCTTTGCAGTCCACTGTTTGGACTGTATTTTTGTTTCGGGCGTATAATGGTGTATCCAAGTTTCATCTACAGTAATTAATCGGCTCCAAAACTGGGATTTATTGCGCCTAAACTGCGCCAACAGAGCATCGGAAATGTTCATTCGAACACGTTTTTGGTCTAACGTGAGCAAACGCGGCACCCAACGCGCGGACAGCTTTCTCATGTCTAAATGTTGATTTTAATATGTGACAAACACGTTCTTTTGACATGTTCATAACGTTTGCTATCTCTCACTTTAATTCGGCGGTCATCTAGCACTATTTAGTGAACTTTGGCGATGTTTTTGTCGGTAGTTGCAGTTTTTGGATGTCCCGAACGTTCGTCCCCCAAGCTCTTACGGCCACGTTTAAATTAAGCTGCCCAAAATTTCACTGTGGTAAATGATGGTGCAGAGTCCCCATACACATAATCCAACTCATCTTTGATTTGTGTAGGTGTATTGCCTTTCAAAAACAAATATTTAATGACAGCTAGATACTTGATTTTGTCCATTTTCATAAAAATACTCACATCAACTCACTCAAACGACTATTAAATAACAACTGCGCATCCAAAATGGCTGAAACTTTGGTGAGTAGCTGTCAACAGATGAACAACGAAATTCGAGTGCTGCCACTGACGAGTGCCTCTATCTTCATGTTGAGGTCGGAAACTTATCAGACCACCCTTGTACATTGGTTTTTTCTATTTAAGTATGATTTTTTATAGTAGATTTAAGTTGTTTTTCAGTTGGCTTTCTCTGCTGTATTCTGTATATATATATATATATATATATATATATATATGCAAATCATTTTCGATAATATGCTGTCAAATCTTGTTAATGATTGTAAATTTGTTCTTATTACTTCAGTGAGACAGCTGTACGCCACAGTAGTTTTAATTTGTTTAACTCAGTAATGCAATCCAGGTAATTTGCAAGTGCCTTTCAGATCGTCTTTATAAGCTTTAAGTAAAATATACAGTAATTGTTGGTTTTTCTGTTGACAGATGCATTATAATTTGGGCAGAAGTTAATTGCCATCTTGATACTCATATTCCGGTAGTTTTGTGCATAATGTTTATGTCCATCTTTACCTTGTAAAAAATAAGGTTTTTTCAAGTTTAGAGCGAGATTTTGGATGCATGTCTTAATATGTTTTTCATCCTTATTATTCACCTCTTATCATTTTCTTCATTACCGGTTTTGTTAATAAAGACTTGAGCTTCTGACATGTTATGAATATCTAGACCTTGTTAGTCTGTATAATATTGAAGAATGTGCTTTTCATGATTAAGCATTTTTGAAATTTGTTAAAATCCCTAATCACACATTCAGAAAATAAGACGCATCATTATATAAAATTGCTATTTTACACAAATTGTCATTCATATGATATAGAAATGAGTGATTGTAAGTGATATTTAGTATATTTATTTGTATGCAAACATGAAATATATATATATATATATATATATATATATATATATATATATATATATACACACACACACACACACACACACACACACACACACACACACACACACACGAGGTATGTTCAGAAAGTAACGTGAATTTTAATTTTTTGAACAAAATATTTATTTATTATTCTACATTGATATTGTCGCCTTTAAAATAGTTCCCATTGGAGATTATGCACTTGTGCCAGCGCTTCTTCCAATCCTCGAAACACTTCTCAAACTCGATCTTTGAAATAGCCTTTAGTTCTTTCAGCGATGCACTTTTAATGTCATCTTCGGCTGTAAAACGACTGCCCTTTAAGGTTCTCTGTTTTTGGAAATAAGAAAAAATCACATGGAGCCATGTCGGCGAATATGGAGGCTGGGGCATCGTTACAGTACTGTTTTTGGCCAAAAATTCACGAACAAGCGATGAAGTGTGAGCTGGTGCATTATCGTGGTACAGAAGCCATGAATTGTTTTTCCACAGATCCGGGCATTTTTTTCAGATTGCTTCACACAAACGGCATTGAACTTGTTGGTAGTACTCCTTATTGACCGTTTCACCTGGTGGCAGGAATTCATGATGCACTATGCCATTAATATCGAAGAACACAGTGAGCATAACCTTCACGTTCGACCGAACTAGTCGAGCCTTTTTCGGTCTTGGCGAGCCAGAATGCCTCCACTGGGAGGATTGAACCTTAGTTTCGACATCATATCCGTAAACCCATGTTTCGTCATCTGTTATAGTACGTTTCAGTAATTCTGCATCGTCGTTGACTTCATTTAGTGACTCCTGAGCAACTTCTATTCGCCGCTGTTTTTGTTCAAAATTCAACAGTTTTGGAACGAATTTTGCTGCCACGCAACAAAACATTGGAAACAAAGTCATGAAATGATCCAGTCGATATGGCAACATCATCAGTGACCTCTCTAATTGTGATTCGGCAATTTTTCATAATTTCTTTCACTTTTTCCACGTTTTCATCGGTTGTTGATGTGCTGGGGCGTCCATGGCGTTTGTCATCTTCAATGTCTTAACGGCTTTCTTGGAAACGCTTATACCACTCGTAAACTCTTGCTTTACTCATAGTAGACTCGCCATAGGCCTTTGTCTATGGCGATATTGTAACATTTCACACACTTTGTGACACTTTATTCCATTTTTACGCAAAATTTTATACAAATTCTTTGATCCATTTCTTTTAACAAACGAAAATCGCCGAGCTCATAAAAACACGTCTAACCTTAGTAGCTGTCAGAGACAAAGTCAACAATGAAAACAGCTGAAAGTTTTATCATATTTCAAGAGCATGTATACCAACATAATAAAAAAAATGTTTGACAATCGGATTCTCCAAGCCCGCTAAATTTAAAAATCTCATTATTTTCTGACACACCTCGTGTGTGTGTGTGTGTGTGTGTGTGTGTGTGTGTGTGTGTGTGTGTGTGTGTGTGTGTGTGTGTGTATATATATATATATAACTTCAGTGATGGTTATAATGGTTTATCACAAAAAAAAAAAAAATTATACATACAACTTTACAACTTTTAATTGATTGTGAGACTATTTTTATTTTTATTTTGATACTTTCAGATTGACAGAGTTATTTTCTGCTTGTTTTTGGATGAGGATAAGAAAATCTACAAAAATCTGATGCAAGTAGTATTTCCTACTTCTAGTTGAGTTCGATTGAAAATAACAAGTGTACCACACTTTCATCTGTACACTTTGAGGAGAAAAGTATGACATTTTTTTTTGAGCCAATGAATAGTTATTTCGATTTAAGACTGGTCGTAGACAATTATTTTTATAATTAAATAAGAAAATCCATTTTGCTGTTTAGCTTGTAACATTTGTATATTGCAAAGTGTTAACAATGAACTGAAACGTTTTTCAAATTAATATCTATTTTTTTTTATCATTTGATTTACATATCAGATTAAAGGTACGAGAATTGTTCATTAACTGTTTGAATTTATCTCTTGAAAATTGTGTGGCAGTGGTGAAAATATTTAAAGTGTTTTGAATATAATGAACATTCACCCCGAGGACCCGGGTTCGATTCCCGGCCAGGGCTTGGCATTTTTCATATGCTATAAATCATCCCATCGCCTGCATTAGCCCAAGTGTGCACAATAGTCGGATGTTAAACACACAAAAAAAAAAAATCTAAAGTTTTTCCTGCAGGGCCATATCAAAGTAAACTGTCAACACAGATAAAAACAACAGAAGAAGAAAAGCTGCTGTAATGCTTCATAAAAGATGTTCATTATATATATATATATATATATATATATATATATATATATATATATACAATGAACATCTTTTATGAAGCATTACAACAGCTTTTCTTCTTCTGTTGTTTTTATCTGGTTAACAGTTTACTTTGATATGGCCCTGCAGGAAAAACTTTAGAGGTGTAGGCTGAGAGGACTGTGCAGGCCAGTTGACATTGCTAAAACGAGGAATAAGACAACCAGGAAAATGTCTTGCAAAGCTTCCGTATGTTCGCGACATATCAGAGGCAGCACAGTATTTCTCCAGTTCATGTTCTTTAAATCCATGGCACAAATTTGGTGTCTGTAACTTTCTTTAGTGGTGGTAACTGCATTGCCGTTCTGAAAGAATATTTCGGTATTAAATAACAACATTTTACACAAAAATAGTTACTTAAGAAAATGATAAGGTTGTTCTTGAAATTAGAATGGTTTCTTGTGCAACCAATAACAATAATTGTTTATTCAATAAAAAAATTTCACTGAAAACATCGTTATTGCAGTCAATAACTTATCATACAATTGGTTATTTCTTGTATTGTTGATAATTTATATGGACAGTGAATGTAAAATGTAAGGCCTAGTTGATAGCGTACTGGGCTTTTACCCCGAGGACTCAGGTTCGATTCCCGGCCAGGGCTTGGCTTTTTCATACGCTACAAATCATGCCATCATCTGCGTTAGCCAAGTGTGCACAATAAAAAACACCATAAAAAAAAATGTAACATCCGACAAACTAAAAGTTCAGACACATTGTACGCAAGATGGTTTTTAAACAGAAAGCTATCGATTCTATTCAACAGATACACAAATTCATGTTTGAAATTTGGCATGTTTATGATGACTTACTGTCAGTTTCCGATCCAGTAAAAAAACGTGTTAAATCTCTTATTGTAAGACTAGATTTTTCACACCTTGTACGAAACGAAAAACTTCCATTGAACTGTTCCACCTGATTTTGTCTTGAAATTTTTTGCTCAATAAACAATGTTGACCTCTCAAATGAGTTACTTAATCTAAACAAAATGTTAGCCCAATTTAACGCTGAGTTGGATTACATAACTTTTCAATACCAACAAAATTGCCCATTAAAATGTTTCAGTTCTTTGTGAAATACCTTGTGGATGAACTTTTTCAATGAAAAGTAAAAATCTTAGCATTGATTTGTTATAATGTTCCTGAATTAATCTTACCATAGTTAGATTACTGTAGATGTATAAATAGTTAAGTCTTACCAACTGTTAAATAATTAAATCTTACCAAGCTCTGATCTTTTTCAGTGTTCTCAGGTTTTACTACATTTAGATCTAGATTTATTAAATAGTATGTGTATGAATTTATTATAGTTCATGTTACTATACACCAATCCTTTAATAACGTCATTGTTTGTTTTCTAGAAAAAGGAGAAAGAATTAAAACTGTACTAAAATATATTAAAAATAAGGGTGGATTATATGCATTAGTTTTATAAGTTCGCTTATTAAATTAGAACGTTCACTGTAAGTAATGTGTTAAGATTTCCAAAAAAAATTGAATAAGTTGAAAAATATATTGTTTAAAAAATGGCTTATAACTTTGTTGTTCATAGTGGCACTGTGGCATTCCAATTGAAGGTTTATCATTGCAGTGATTGTAATTGATAATGTGAACTGCAATATTAAAACTGCTGTTTTCATTACAAACAGAGCGAAAAGAGAAATGAATAATTGAATCATTTGGAAATTGCACCAACCACTATGTTGAGTACAACGATCTGCCTTCCCTAGCTTCGTCAATTCTACTTTTGTTGACGCGTTTCGGAGAACCTCCATCTTCAAAAACTATATCTACACTCAACAGGTAGATAGTTGATAACAGATACTCTGTTGAGTATAGATATAGTTCTTGAAGATGGAGGTTCTCCGAAACGCGTCAACAAAAGTAGAATTGACGAAGGTAGGAAAGGCAAATCATACTCAACAATAATCCTAGCAGAAAAGAAGAAGAATATAAAAAGAATTTGTACCGACCACTTTAACATCGGCTCTAACGCAACACACTTCTTTCTCCGCATTTAAAACATTCGGTTTTTTCTAACATGAAAAATTTGTATTGCCGTTTGTCTAAAATTGAAGGATTAAAAGTTAGTGCAGTAAAGTTTAACATTGGATATGTACAGGTAAAGAATAAGAAGAGAAGTAAAGAAAAGTGGTCACTATTGTAACTTTAGCTTGATACTTGAAATAAGTACCAACGGTACTAAAATCGTCAAGTGATCTGAATAAAGGAGATGGTAAAAATTACAATAAGCTGAAGAGACGAAGGTTAAACACAAGGGATGGTGTTCATTTCAAACATTCAGTGTCATTAACTAAAACAATAATCATTTTAGGGTAATCTGTATTTATTTTATTATGAAATAGTCTTCTTGGTTAAAAATAATTTAGAAAAATGAAAAAAATTTCTAATCCATAGGTATAAAAATGTGCAGTATTTGTGATGATTTTTTAATTTCAGATTTGAAAAATTTTGTAGATTTTCTGTGGGAAGAACACGTGTAACTTCTAAAAAAACAGAGCACAATAAAACTCTGTGACATATTATAGTGAAACCGGTTCTACATCAATGTTGAAACTTTTAATACTGTAATTTTTTGTTAATATTTTTTAGTTATAGTAAAAATAAACGGTGGAAACATAACTAAAAATAACAATTATTTACTTTAATGTGTACTTTAATTATTTACTTTAATTGTTGAATAAAACTTTGGTATTAAATATGTCTTTTTTTGGGATGGAACAGAAAAAACCCTTGTTTCCTTTTGGCTTATACCATACTGGACCAGATTCCTAATCCAAATAATCCTTTCATCGCGGCTTTCGAGGTCCAGAAGATGTTTTGACTGCTACAAAGGTATGCAATGATTTTATACATTTATTATAATGAGTATACGTAATTAAATGACCGTACAGGGTTTCTGCTAGTCCCTGATATCCTCGATGTCCTGTAAAAGACACGGATTTTATCAAGTGGTACCAGATGTCACGGATAATACCGGAATTTAGAATTAAAATCCACCTTTTTAGTAGAAAAGAATAATTTCCTTCCCTTCTCACTGATTTTGTAAATTGCGATACGAAATGCCGATAAATAAACCTTGATACGGAAAAAATAGTAGAACGTACCTCTGTTAGCCAAAAATTCAAGTAGGCTTCCAAAAAACATAATTTTAAGGTTATTATATAACATCTAGTGTATTTAATCGTGGAACTAGTATTTATGTGCGATACCGCTAATGTCGAAGACATTCAAGGTCCCATGTTTTTGTAATATATGTCCCCAAAAAGTCCCTGATTTTTGCTTAAGGGAGCTGGTAGATACCCTGCCGTAGGCCACTTCGGGAACTAAACCTGATTGCTACTATGCTTGCACCTGCAAATTTTTCATAAAACAACACTCCCAATTATCAACGAGATCTGGTGGTACAGAAAATCACAGATAATCTGCAAATAGTTTAAAAAATTGCAGTAAACTCCGCTCATTATATGAAACAAACATTAGTATGAACAAATAAAATTAAAAACGATTGTTAATTTTGAGTAAAGTAGAACAAGTAAAAAATCAAGCATATAACAATTATAATTAAAAAAAAAAATATTGCAATTGTAGGTTATAATTACAAAGCAAATATGTTTTTAGACTATTACAAACAGTTTAGGCTTTTCCAAAATAATCAGTCACTTGCATTTATTTGATTTTTTGTAGCCAAAAACATAACAATCAGTACATTTTGTTCTCCTTAACATCTATACTTTATACCAGTTAGATTAATGAGGTAAGGGATCAGCATTGGTAAGATTAACTGTGTTTTGAACCGTACTGCGTAGGTGGGCAGTTCAGAGATTCAGCAGATATACCTTAACCACATCGACTACACAGTACAGTACATTAGGCAGTGTATAGCCAAGTGCATGACCTTTTCCAGACACTTTTTTATATTAGTCAAGTACAAAATTGTTAGTCTGCCTGCCAATGAAAAAAAGTGGTGCGATTTTCTTATTTTGCTGTAGAAACAATGTGTTACAAATGTCACAAATTTTGTTTCATAGCCCTTAGAAGCCAAATTTTATTTTTATGTGTATTCCCATGTATATGTTGTATATTATTCATTCTAGTGCAAAAATTACTACAAACTTGTTTTGGCTTTTACCAAAATCAGTTTTTATGTCGTTTGAATCAAAACGGATCAAAATTATATACCCTCTGATGTATATAATTACACACATACAAACAACTTTAACTAACGACCCTTTAAAAAGGGATGTATTGGTCAGGGTTGATGCATATTTCAAAATTCTGAGTATCTGACCATGATGGAATTTACTAATAATTAGGATTTGCCATAATGATTATTTTTTTAATTTATGTATTGATACAAGTTTAATAAATAAAAGCTTAAAGTACTACACAAAATTTTAAATAACACTTTACAGCATTTAGGAGTAAGGAAAATCTCATATGAACGCCCACCAGTCATAATTTTTTTTCTCAAATTATTGTGAAAAAGTTTTTATTTATATTTTTGTTTATAATGTCTTAAATTTTGAATCTTTAAGTGCTACCATTTTTGAATAATTAGATGTTTAGATTTTCTGCTTTTTCAATAGCCTTTCAAGTCAGAATTTTGGGTACTTACACTGAGCTCCTTTTTAATTCCCGGCCAGGGCTTGGCATTTTCATACGCTATAAATCATCCCATCGTCTGCATTAGCCCAAGTGTGCACAATAGTCTGACGTTAAACACAAAAAAAAATTGTTTTTACACCATGTATTTGTGCTTAAACTTATATCAATATACCATTCTTATTGGCGTATTTTCGAGAGGATTTAGACGTCCCTCGCAGTACCCGAGTCTAACACACTTACACTTATGACTAACATTTTACACTCACACATTTAAGGAGGCGGTAATAGCCTCAATGTGCTTTTCGCCTTACAATAAAAAAAAAAATACACTACCAATAACTTCGCTATCTTCAGCAGCGTATCGTTTATGTACTTCTTTATTTTTTAATCTTTGTGCATTTAATAAGTTAAAAATAGATTTTGATAAACTATATTTTAATAAGTTAATAGGTAGATTTTGACGCAAAATAACAGTTAAAGTACAACATATTAAACCAGCTGGTTAATCCAGTAATGATGGGACTACATAATTCCTGTTGCCATGGTAATTGTCAAGTACGTACTTAGGGTCTGTAGGTATCATATTTCTTATTATTATTAGTTATTACTGACCATTGAAAGTAAACTTGGCTGTTTACACCAAAATTGCAGCTTATATGTAATTGTATTTTAATATTTACAATGACTTGCATATCATATATAAAATGTTAACAAGAATGGATTAGAATCTTTCGTGAAGCAATAGGAGGTTCTGCTGCACACTGGATAATAGTACATCTCTCCCAGATACTTTCAATAAATTTTCTTTGAAAATTCTGGTAATTTATTTACTTTGTATATTCTGTACATGTCTGTAACCACTAGACTTTTTCTACATGACATCTAGACTTTGTATTTCTCATGGGTGTACTGTGCCTTGATCTAGGTGTAAATAAATAGGATTTACATAAAATTATGTAGAATTAAGTAGTAGCCTACAGTTTTGTGTAGGCCACTCAGCTGTCTCGTTGAAGTGACAAACATATTAGCATTGTACAGTAAAAATAACAACATAAACTATGATGCCATTTTACCATTTATTAGTGGTTAAATTCTGCATAATTAGTATCGTAAATTTTCAAATTATTTTGGGAAAACATAAATTATCCTTGGCTGCCGTTAGGTTTATTTTCATACTTTCAGTGGAATTTGAAAATGCGTTATGCAGGTTTAAATGATGATTTTGTCGTGTTTTTTAAACTTCAAACTGCCACAATTGTGAAACTGTTTATTTCTTTGGCTAACGAACTTGTTGATTTCGTGTCAAGTTTGAATTAATTCTGATCAATATTGCGACCTCTTAAACATAATCCCGTGTCTGGGTTTCACTATAGCTCGATGACCCCCGAATTTGTAGTATTATGCTGCATTGTAGCCTTAAACCTGGAGCCGTGGGTGAAACTCAAGTGCCAAAAACAGATGACCATACTAACTGACTAAGCTAGGAAAAACAGACAAGTGTACTAAACCAATAAAATTTAAAAAGAACATTAAATACATAGTTTTAAATTTGATTCAAATTAGTTTATATTATAGCAATTTATACCATGAGACAAATAAAATACAAGAATCAATTAATCTAAAAATTTATTAAATTGATATTTTGAAACAAGAGTAACACTTTATCTGGAGTATTGAAGAAGTAAAAATTATATTCAGCCAATTTTGAGTCTTAAAGGCTATGTCTGAGTAAAATTTACGTAAGGCTGAATTTCAGGCATAACAATTTTAAAATATCTAAAAAATAAATAATTGATGCAAAAACTTGTGTACAATTATTTCTCCAAAAAATATGGTTTCAAAATTATCAATGAATTTCATATTTGATCAAAATTTATATATACGAGGTGTGTTCAGAAAGTAACGAGAATTTTAATTTTTTGAACAAAATATTCATTTATTCTTCTACACTGATGTTGTCACCTTCAAAATAGTCCCCATTGGAGATTATGCACTTGAGCCAGTGCTTCTTCCAATACTCGAAACACTTCTCAAACTCGATCTTTGAGATAGCCTTTAGTTCTTTCAACGATGCACTTTTAATGTCATCTCGGCTGTAAAACGACGACCCTTTAAGGTTTTCTTTATTTTTGGTAATAGGAAAAATTCATATGGAGCCATGTCTGGCGAATATGGAGGCTGCGACATCGTTACAATACTATTTTTGGCCAAAAATTCACGAACAAGCAATGCACCACGATAGCTGGTGCATTATCGTGGTACAAAAGCCATGAATTGTTTTTCTACAGATCCGGGCCTTTTTTTCGGATTGCTTCACACAAACGGTGTTGAACTTGTTGGTAGTGCTCATTAGTGACCGTTTCACCTGGTGGCAGGAATTCATGATGCAATATGCCATTAATATCGAAGAACACTGAGAGCATAACCTTCACGTTCGACCGCACTTGTCGAGTCTTTTTTGGTCTTGGTGAGCCAGAATGCCTCCACTGCGATGATTGAGCCTTAGTTTCAACATCACATACGTAAACCCATGTTTTGTCACCTGTTATAATACGTTTCAGTAATTCTGCATCGTTGTTGACTTCATTTAGTGACTCCTAAGCAACTTCCATTCGCCGCTGTTTTTGTTCAAAATTCAACAATTTTGGAACAAATTTTGCTACCACGCGTTTCATACACAAAACATTGGAAACAATGTCATGACATGATCCAATCGATATGCCAACATCATCAGCAACCTCTCTAATTGTGATTCGGCGATTGTTCATAACCATTTGTTTCACTTTTTTCACGTTTTCATCGGTCGTTGATGTGCTGGGGCGTCCAGGGCGTTCGTCATCTTTGTCTTCACGACCTTCTTGGAAACACTTATACCACTCGTAAACTCTTGATTTACTCATAGCAGACTCACCATAGGCCTTTGTTAACATTTCACACACTTTGTTACACTTTATTCCATTTTTTAAGCAAAATTTAATACAAATTCTTTGATCCATTTCTTTTAACAAACGAAAATCGCCGAGCTCATAAAAACACATCTAACCTTAGTGGTTGTCAGAGACAAAGTCAACAATGAAAACAGCTGAAAGTTTTATCATACTTCAAGGGCATGTATACCAACATAATAAAAAAAAAAATTGACAATCTGACTCTCCAAGCAAGCCCTCGTGTGTGTATGATGTAATATTAAAAATTCTTGTTATGTTTCTAAAATTTTTTTTTAACACACCTTTGTGTGTGTGTGTGTGTGTGTGTGTGTAAATAATGGCTCCTGAACAATGTTGCTCCATGAAAGTTACAAATAATTAATATAAAAAGTATTAATTCCACAACATGTTCATAAGGAAAGTTTGTAAATTCAATTGGTGGACGAAATGTTTGCTATTGATACAAAATGTTATTGGATGTTGTTATTGATATAAATTGATGTTTTTGGAACAGATAGTAAAACCGTAGGGTACAGAGTAAAAGCCATTGTAACACAGCTTTAGATGTGCGAATCGTAAGGTGGACACGAACATGCTAGTTTTAGTATACGATTACGCTCCACATCAGTTGCCTATCAGCACCAGTGTTACTAAAACTGTCAAATTTCGTAGTTCTGTAGTTGTTATCCAGCATTCTATGTTTTTACTAATTAATTTTGTTAAATAACAGCTGACTTGTTCAGGGCTAGGTTATATATTTTTTTAATATTTCCTTATATTTTTGTGTATCATTGTAAATAATTATAGTTTTCTTTATTTACGTTTAAAAAAGGCAAACGGACAATACTGATACAAAGAAATTAAAAGAGCTAGGTCATCTAAGACCAGAGCTCACAACACAAGTTCAAAAAGGTTTTAAAAATAAAAGTAATTTCAATTGAAATTTTAATGTACCTGTGTTTAGCTTTGTCCATTGGTTATGTTGGTGAGAAAAATGAAAATTGCCTTCTTCTGTTTTACATGTCTAGCTATGAAAACACGATATGGAGTAGACTATAACATTCCAATAACTGAAAAAGTGTAATTGCGGCATAATTAGCCTCTAATTAAGTCATTCTTTTAACAATTTTCATATTATTGCATTTTTTTTTTTTTAATGTCCGACTATTGTGCACACTTGGGCTAATGCAGACGATGGGATGATTTATAGCGTGTGAAAATGCCAAGCCCTGGCTGGGAATCGAACCCGGTTCCTCGGGGTGAAAGCCTAGTACGCTATCAACTAGGCCACCGAGTTGTTGCCATGGGCTCCCTAGTTATATGGTCATGAGCTGTAACTGGTCTTGAAATATATAATATATATTAGCAAGCTATATATCCATGCCAAATTTTATCAAAAGGTCAACCAGATAAAGTTTGTGAGACATAGATCCGGGTAAAAACCACTTTTTTATCTATGAGTCTCGTAAAAATTGTATAAAATCACAATATCTTCTTTATATTTAGTTATTGAAGGAGAAAGCAAAGGGATTGTTTAAATGCTCAAGTTGTATGTCTTGAATTACTTGGCATAAAAATAGTTTTTCACAATCACACTGGCAATGTCTCTTCAAAGCATTAAAATAAACGTAATACTTACCTGAATAAAATCTTAGACAGCATTTGTTTAATACGAATAGGTTTATTGTTCGTAAAGAACTATTTTGATGATGTTTGAAAACAAATTTATTTCCAAGTTTTACCGTAGGGCTGATTATTTTTAAATTTTAGATATTATTTTATTATTTTGAATATACGTATATTTATAAATGCTAATCCGAACAAATAAACATGGCAACAGCTGTCTTGCTGCCATAATGGAAGCAAATTTTCACAAAAATTCAGTTTAAGAACATCACATAAAGAAACGTTTTAATAGGATGCCATAAAATTCGTAATGTTTTATTATCAAACGCATTTTTCCAAATCTAATTTTATAATTCCTAATCAGCATTGGAAATCTGCATAAATTAATAGTTAATATTTTCAGTTATATTTAAAACAGAAATTTCTATAATTTTGAAAAATTTGAATGAATTTCGCTGGGAAATTAATTGCACTAAATTCGTGTATGTTGTAAATAAATGCCTACTGTATAAGTATATAAACATAAAGTAATTGAAAATTGTAATAATTAAGTAAACGTAATGTTCACCTAAACAGCTGATTTTGCACAGTAGCTGTTCCTTTCATAACACTTTTTTAATTGAGGCTATTTTGTTTACTATTTTAAAAAAAATAATATAAATAATAACAAATACATTATTATTAATTATTAATGTTTTGAGAATATAAACCAAGTAATTATTGCTATTAATTTTATTTCAGTCAACATGTTTAGTAAATATATTGTTAAGCTTAAACATCATTATGAGAAGCTGTGAAGTGGCCTGATACAGGGGTCAAATTCCCCAGGTATATAAATAAAATTTTCAACAATACAGCAAAGCATGTTCTAGAGATAAGAAACATGAAGAATATAAATATACTCAAAATGGTTTTAATGTTTTTTTTTAAAAATTGGTTTAAAAATCACTTTAAAAAACCCAAATAATATGTACTAGTCAGTATAAGAACTTATAAAAAAAGTTAGCTATACAAAAATCTGTATTTGTGTAAATCTGAAAGTTACGATTTCTTGATTGGCTTGGTAGATTTTAATTCTTTCCAAAGAATAATACGAAAATCAGTGTACAATATTTGAAATAAAGCCAGTTTAAATTTATAATAATTGGCAAAATCATAACCACCACTGCAAGATTGAATTTTTTTAGACTTTTTCAAACTATAAGTTTGCATCTGTTTAAAATTTTTCACACTGATTTCTGTATGCCATTATTGGATCTTTTTCGTTGTACAACCTGGTGCCTCAAACATATTTGATCTCTGACACAACTAACAGGATCTACATTGTGTAATTCTATGCTGAACCTTCCATATGCATGATTTCCACGTATAACATGTTGTTAGGTTGACAAGTGTATCTTGGAAAACATTTTACAATTTTTTATTCTTACAAAAAACAAAAACAAAATTCTAGCAAACCTAACACAATTCTTTTTTGTTGCAACAAGGTTTTTCATAGATTTCCTAATGTTTTTCTTAGATTTCATAAGGGTTTTCATAGAATTCATAAGGTTTTTCTTATAAATGCTTGCTTTTAAAAGGATTTATGAAAATATTATTTTATCATTTGCTTGTAGTCACCTATAAATATATAGAAAAAGTTTGAGCCACAGGTGGTAAAACAGAAAAGATATTCATTATTCATTTATGATAAAAATCTCTGACTAGTTTTAAGAAATCAGATATCTTAAATTTTTACCGTTTCCTAATGGTTTTTTTTTTGTGGATCATTTACTTACAGGAGTTTTTAAGGAGTAAAACTATTAATATATTTACCACATAGCCTAGTTATATATAGATTTGTAGGAAATTGAAATTGAATGTAAATTTATAACACAAGTTATAACTGCATCTTTATGATGTTATGATAGGAGAAAAGAACGTTCTTTTCTCTTACAGAACGTTCTTTTGGTTACAGTAGTTTTGTTTTAACTTTTTAAATGAATAGAAGTAACTGAAACAGATGACGGGGAGGAAAATTATTAGAAACTGTATAGGGAAATGGAACATTCAAGAGGGAAAGTACCAGAATATCTCCAACGAAGAAGTATACCATAAGATAGAACCATTAAAAGACGTCATCAGAAAGAGGAGGATATCTTTCTTAGGGCATATCCTGAGAATGAAAGACAAGACTTCTGAATAAACTAACGGAATTTTACTGGAAGAGGAAAACTCAACCCTAGTGGCTAAAAGTGGCTATAAAGGACATGAAGGAACTGGGTACAGAAAGAAGAGAGTTGGAGGAGAAATCCGGAAATTTCAGGTTAATGAAAGAGCATAAAACGAGATTCAGAAGAACAGATATCAATAGAAAAAAGATGGTGATGTCCGAAGCCAGGAGGAAAAATAGATCTGATCACATGAAGAACTACTATGCGGAATTAAGAGCAAAAAGAACAGCCAATAAGAGAACTTAGTGGTTCCCTGAGGCCATACAAGAAGGAAGAAGAAGAATAGAGGTTTTTGAAAAAAATGCTATTTTTTAAGGTTTAAAAAAATATTTTTAGGATAATTTATTTCTTTTTGTTCTAATTTTTGTTGTTCTCGATATTTCTTCTTACATTAATACATTTATTTTACGTCTTTGAAAACATTTAAGTCTTTATTTATAGTACTATTTTTTTCTTTATTTTTTGTATATTTTGTATCAGAAATAAAATAACTAATTTCATAAAAGAATAAACTTCTAGGCAGATTTACTAAAAAGTGTATAAAAACTATAATTCAGATATTAAATATAAATTAATAAATTTTGTGAAATACCAATTTACAATTTGTTTTATAAGTGATATATTATTTTTAAAATAAAAAGGCAATCACTTTGTACAGTAATACTGAATTAAAACTAATATTAAATATTAACAAAACAAAATCCTTTTTAATAAATTCAGGAGTCATACGTAACATATCCACTTTGAGCGTTTATAAAGCAAGGGAACATATTTAAATAAATATATGGTTTCTAATTTATTACTTTTTTGAAATATTTCAAATAAATTCAACTTTACTGGAACAAGTAGTTGGAAAATTCACCGCTCATATATGTGGATGACGTAGAAATGTTCCCACCAATCCAGTTTTAAAGTCGAACGAGAGTTGCGCAGTGACATTAAATTTGCGTCAAGCAAGGAAGGAAAATTCGGCCATCTTGAATTTAAGTGAGTAATGAGTTGAGTGTAACAAAAGTCTAAATTTATGTGCACATTACGCGAGGTTATGGTTTTAATAGGTTAGTAGTTTAATTAACAGAATGTAGTTTTAGCCCAAAAATATTTCTTTAATTAAACAACACCTTCTTAGCCGATTTTTAATTGTACCTCTCTCACGTAGGAGGATGTGGCTAGGCTCAACTGAGTGGTGTCGGTGTGAGTTGTTTTACATTTAAAATGATACGCTTTTACATTCTATATATATATATAATTTTCTAAGAGCTTTTGTACATGTATATTTTTTCAGTTATGAAATAAAATAATATCCTTATTTATATATAAGTAGAGCTAATTAACTTGTACAATGAACGCTTGTACATAGATACGGAATATACCTGCGGTTGGGGATGACCCACTACTTGTCTACATTTTATATTGAAGTTTTATTGTAAGTTCCTAATGTGAACTGCACTTACCCATTTTCTCTTATTAATAATTATTTCTGTGTTACTGTAATTTTAAAGTTATTTTATAATTTTGTCGTATTAAAAAACTAATTGCCATCTGGTCAGCGTTTTTAGAAACTGCAGAGGTTAAAGGTGTGAAACGGTTTGCTATTTACATTAACTTAAACTTTGTGGTTTTGCTTATAGTGTTTAGCCTTATGTGTAACGTTTTATTAATATGTACAATTAACGTATCCATATAAAAATCTGACTAGTGCAGAATGTATTGTAATCATCTACCTAGTTTATTTGGGCTTTTTGTTTATGTATTAGGGCTTTGCATAATATACTAACCCTGGGAAATACTTTTTAGTAAGGTTTAGGCTAAAATTAAGCAACAAAAAGTCAGTTTACCTTTTGTGTTAGTAACACAGTTTATTTTAACTAGAAACAGAACATTTATAGGTTTGGGTTTTGTTTCGAGTAGGCCTAATTAAACTTTGAGCATAATGCAAAAATATTAAGCCTAACCTTATCAAAATATAATACAAAATATGCTTCAATTATATAAATGCAGGCCTTATACATATATACTTCATATGTGCAAGTATATTTTGGTATGAGGTTGAAAAATAAAAATTATTATCTAGGTTAGTCTTAAATGTACTAATTTTATAGTGTAGCCTTTGACCTACATTAAAACATTAGTTTTTGACAGCAAATATTTTCTGAGTTCAATAAAAATAGTATGGTTTTATAACCTAAAAAGTAGTTATTATTTTCATAGCATGTTAAATTTTTATTTGTTGTAAAATGGGTAATTATGCAGAATAATTTGTTTTTTAAAGTAAGTAATTTTTAATATTTGTTTCTTTTATTACATACCTTATTCAATTAAGAGATTCACCCAAAGAAGATTATTTTTTTAAGATTACATATGATTTTATGCAATTTTTATATTGTGATATTGCCGTTCATATAGTATTGAGCATGTTAGATTTACTACGCAAGGTTACCCACTGTGGTTCATTGTGTTATCACAGTCTTAAAGTTATTACATTGCTAGTTCTTATAGTGATAAGTTTGTTCAAGCGTGGCAGCTGTTATTTATCAATTTTAAAATTTGTCTCTTTTTGTCAGTTAAAATTTTGTTTACGGTTGTGTTGTCAATTTTCTTATAAATAACAGCATTCATGTTCAAAATGCGGCATCATTTGTAAAGTTGATAAGGAAACATTAAGGATTCATTGCAACTGGTGTGCTTATGTACATTGTAAGGAAAGGGCCTAAATCTTGTAATTTCAATAAATCGGCTCGAGGTGGTTCATTTTTTTTAAAAGACGCACTTAAACTTTAGATATCTATTTTAAACTTATTGCTGTACTTCCAAATTTTGAAACCACTTTAATGAATCGTTTTCTTGATGAAAAACAGCTATTTTTGTGCTGTATTAATTTTGAGGTTATGTGGATCTATTATAGGTTTTTTTTTCGAACTTCCTGTAGTTTCCATACTTTTATATTTTGTATTATTATTTTTGGTTATGTAATGAAGCATTTTGGCAAGTAAATTAACTATGAAAAAAGTGAAAACAAGTTACACTGCATATTTACCAAAACTTAATATTGTTCATGTTGTGGGTAGTTTATAAGTTTACATTGTTAGGTTAAATATGTTTATCTTGTTAGGTAAATGCCTAGATTAGTGTGACCATTAAAATTCAAAAATTTTATTTTTGGAAATGAAATCTTTAGGCAGGCCGAGCACTGTATAAAAAAAAATAGGATTTGTGATTGCATAATTAACATGTAAAAATCCATCACACTTGCCATATATGTATTATTAAAATTTTTGAATTGAATTAAAGTCATTGTATTCATAGCTTAGTGTTAACATTTCTGCTTATAAAAACTAAAAGACATGAGTTCAAAACTCGCTACTGATCTTAAATTGTTTTATATTTATTATTAATTTATTAAAAATTATCCAGACTGTATAAAAAAGTTAAATAAAAAATATTTAAATTATAACAATTTCATACACAATACATCTTGCACAAAATTGTTAAAGGTATTTACAGTTAAATGTATATTGGTATATTGTAGCCTATAAAAATAAGCTCATTAACAAATATTTAAATTATTAACAAATGCCATTTTACTATATGCCCAATTCAGCTATCACAATTATCAGAGCATTATTAACAGTTGTATATCTGCAAAAGATTGATGTTTTTTATTTGTATATGCTGCAGATATGTGTACATTTTCTTTAATGTCAGTCGTGTATAATTTCAGTTAAAGCATTAAGACCAGTAATTTAATTGGACCAATACAAACCATGAATCAGTAATTATTAATTTAAATTTTCATTTCTGTCAACCAGTTGCCTGCCACATTTTTTTTTTTGTAAAATGTATTTTTCTGAATATAGCCTAAAACATTTCTTGGCACTCAAAAATAGATGCTGCTGTGTATGAATGGACACACACTTATTTCAAATTCTTTTATTTAAGTTATTGAAAACAAGCTATGTAGGATTAAAGTAAAAAGCCACCAATATCATTTTGTGGAAAATATTTGAAGACTGAATAACATGGTTTTGTGTGAAATTTAATGGACCTTGTGTTGCTCAACAGATTGTATATCGTATGTGTATCGTATGTCATACCAGCGTAGGCTACTTTGCAGAGTGATTCTCGACAGTAAATCGTTCATGCTTATTACAATGTAACGAGTAATATGATGTTACAAAATAGTTCCCCCTGAAAATTTCGTAAAACTGTAACTTACTAAACCTTCTACAGATTTGTATTAGACCTACTTAATTTCATCTTAGGTAAATACACGGAACAAAAATGTAGTATATTATATAATAAATTGTGTCTTTTAATTATACAAACACCAATGGTTTGAAAACAAAAGATTAAAAATGTAGTGATTTAAAAACAAAAGTATTTTCTGTTATGTCACTGTTATCATGAAATGTTTGTTTATCTTTAAACTCTTTACTTCACCAAAAATGTTAACTTTAATAACTATATTTTATTTAAAAAAAAAGTTAGGCCTACACACTTCATACAGGCCCTAAATACACTTCACTTTTCTAAAACATTATTATTTCAAAAATAAACATTCTTATAACTGACGTGAATAGTTTTGCATCAGCTGCTGATCGCTGAATCGTTCATTGTTAAGAATGTTTGTTTTTTAAAAACTGATTGATGTTTTATTATTAGTAAAACTAATATTTCAGTTAAGTAATTAACCTTTTTCAAATTGGATTGCCAATTTTCAAATTGTTTATTGTCAGTTTTTTAGAGTGCCAAGAATATTTTATTTATTTTTTTAAAAATATAGGCTTATATTTTCAGGAGAGATATTAATTTCTTGCATATTTGTGGTCATATTAAACTAGACTTCTCTCCGGTAGTACCTGTTTTTTTTTTTTTTTTTTTTTTTTTTTTTTTTTTTGAGTTTCGCCCGACTATTTGCAAGGGCTAATGCAGACGATGGGATGATTTATAACGTATGAAAATGCTTCGAACCCGGGTCCTCGGGGTGAAAGCCTAGTACGCTATCCACTAGACCACCGAGGCGGCTGTACCTGTTTTTGACAGTCTAGCTATATAAATTAGTAGCACAATTTAAACTATGACTAATGGCATTAAATTTTTTCCTGAAAGCATACATCCTTCTGAATATAATAGTAAAAAAAAATTGATGCTCAAAAGCTTGACAACATAGGATAGTGTTTTTATAAAAAAACTAATATTTGACAGGCATATTTAAAATTTGTTTAGTAAAAAGCAACTTTTTTTTATTTATTTAGGATTTAGATTAACTTGTTTGTAAACAAAAATTTTTTCATTTAAAAGAAACAATTGATATAAAAATGTAGTGTGCTTGAAAAATATAATAACTTTGTGTGTGTAGGCGATAAAACGTCTGTAATATTATTAAACAAATTTGAACGACTTAAATCTAGTAGACTAACATAATTTGGTTGTGCTTTTAGTAAAGATAAAATAATAATAATAAAACTGCTTAGACAGTTTTAGAATATCAAGACTGCTTTTTTAGGTTGTAAATTTAAAAAAAAAATTACTAAGCGTAGAATTTTTTTAAGTTTGTAGAGGCCTATATTTATAACAACAGGCTACTAGCCAAATAAAATAAACTTGCATTGAAGTCTACAATACACTTCATTGGATTAATGTTTGCAGTGACAGTATTATACATAATTAATGAACTGCTATCTGCAAATAGGCTACTAAGGGGAAAAATTGTATATATTCTTGTCTGTGAAAAAGAAAATAATAAATTATAGTCATTATTATAGACAATAATCTTAGTAAAATGTCATTTGTCTGTAGAGTTTATTTTAATATTAATACAGAATATATAACATTCAGGTCTCAAAATAACATTTTAATTAATAACATGTTCCATATCATCCCATGATCTATGACAGTTTAGGTAAGTTTCAAGGAAAATTAGACCAGTAGTGTAGTTTCATAAAATTCTATTATTGAGTGAGATACATTTCACTGTTAGGCATCTTCAAATGTCATTCATTAAAAGAATTTTACAAAACTATGTTAGTGATTAAAGTTTCGTTGATATCATGGAGTTTCACCAAGTACTATGAGTTCAATAAATAGATAAGTTTGGCGTTTTATTATCGTGCATCTCTTTGATATTGAGTTGTACGACTGCAGTTAAAACTACTTTATATCAGTCATATGTTTCAATTTAATGAGAGTCTCCTGAAGAAAGTCTGTGTAATCAAATTTAAATGCCCAGGAATAAAACTGTTGTGTGTGCTGCATTCTGTGGAGAATCTAATGAACTCTTCGGTAATGAACGTATGTTTAAGTAATCGTGTGATCAAATAAATCTTGTCTGTAAGATTAACATGGGAATTTTAAAAGCCAGTAGGCAAAGTAAAAAGTAATTTATTTGGTTGGATAGGTCAGACAGATTGACTTGATTAGCTTTCATAGTTTCTTTAAATATATAGGTAATTTTTCTTAAATTGAAAAGTAAAAATAGGCTTAAAACTATTGAATCCAAAGCTAAAAAAGTAGTTTTATTTGTTATATTGAATTCATGTCTTAGGTTGCATTTATTCACAGTTTTCTCATAGGACCGTAACAGAGTTTTATTGTATGTTCTCGGAAGTTATTCGTTACATTTTTTTTTGTGTTTAACGTCCGACTATTGTGCACACTTGGGCTAATGCTTTTTTAGCATGACGATGGGATGATTTATAGCGTATGAAAATGCCAAGCCCTCTCCGAGAATCGAACCCGGGTCCTCGGGGTGAAAGCCTAGTACGCTATCCACTATGCCACCGAGGCGGCTATTTATTCATTATAATAAATGCATGTATACAAAATTGTATGGTAGTAATAAATTTGCAGAATTTCTGTTATACAGTTTTACCAACCTTGTGCTGCAAAAATCAGGACAAATATTGGCATTAAAAACCATACGTAAATCTTAAGTACACTTTTAGGTTTTAGACTATTTTTAATATTGTGTGATGAATGTATCCACCTTTAACCAGTGTGGATAATGGTGGTGACGCTGTTCTCTAGTAGTACACTTTATTTTAGAATGTTACGGTATTTCATTGATTCTAAGTCACACTTGTTTTACAGACAAAAATTTTAAGGAAAATTACAAGGTGACAGATATTTAAAAAAAAAAAATCAAATTTAATAAATATATCCTACTGTACTTGAAAATACATGATCAAAATGTACTAAACTAAACCTCAGGATTATTATACCTGGTACTAAGTAAGTACATAATTTAATATCGGTAATATCTCTGTAATTCCTGTTCTGCAGCTCTGTTTTCATTTTGTTAAGAGAATAACATAACTTTTCATTTCATTGCTGCGTAATGTACTCTCTTTGAAGACCTTTTATATACAATATCTTTTTTTTAACAACCTAGTTCTCATCAAACAAGTTTAAATAAAAACACTCGTTACAACACAAGATGAAAATGAAAACACTCATTACTCACTAGCTATTGGAAACAAAATGACACAATTATAGAGGGGGAGGGGCTATCATAGTGGAAGACTTTGCAGCTGGACACCTTGTTCTGTTTGTCATTAAACAAGGGTTCATTTCTTGGAATATATCCCCGCAGGGGGGTGCAGACTAGCTGCACCTATTGAGAGGATTTAGACGTCCCTCGTGGTACCCGAGTCTAACATACACACTTACACTTACAACACTTCACTTACGACTAACACTTAAATTTAGGGAGGTGATAATAGCCTCAATGTGCTTTTCGCCTTAAAGAAAATTCTCGGAATAAGAAAGTAGAAGTATTTTTGATTACCTGTTTTGACATCAAATGTAAGAGGCCATCAATTCTAGGACACACCTCGTTTTTTTTAAATATCAACAGGAAAAAGTATACGTGTTAGAATTGATGAAATATGGTGTATTAGGGTATAATACACCATACCCTAATACTGTAATAACTGCTAATAAGAGTTATTAGCAAAAATACTGATAAGAAAAGAACTGGAGAGAATTTATTGTTTTAATGATCTTTTCAGCAAAGTAATCAATTAATTAGGCCTGCGTAAAGATTTTATGCTATTTTTGTAAAAATGTTAGAAGTAAATGTTTACAGTATTTATTTATTGTCTATTATTATAAAGTATTGCTTCTGTAAAACCAAATTGAAGGTAACTTATATAAACAAATAAAGAATAAATTAGATGCATACAGTTGGTATAAAACTTCTTCACAACATTTGTCATCACTTCCTCCCGTGATTATCTGTAGTTGTTAGATATTGGCCTAACCTATCTTAATCATATCAGACCAACACTTGAACGACAAAACCATCAGTCCACTCTGATATTCTTTGTGGTTGTGTTGGTTTTGTGTTAGGAAATTGATGCCATCAGCGTGTATTTTAGCAGACTTGCGTACATTTTTAGCATGCTGAAGATTATGTTTACGACTGATAAGGTGTATTACACGTGGTTACGGTCTAAACATTACGAGGTTAGAAAGTTTTTATCCAATACGTAAACATTAGCAACTTGTGTAGTGAAAGTGGGACCATCCTGTGTTTTAATCACGGGCAAACATCTGACAAGTTTATCGTTAATGCTTTTAAAATTATCTGTACTGTTTATTCATCAATTAGCAATCGTTGCATTTTTAGTTACAGTACCATCAGTGCCAGCCGGGTATATTGTTCAATTGATAAATTTAGTTGTAGTACATGGTAAGCTATTTATATTTAATCTTGTTAGTATGTTTGAAATAAGCTTTTATTAGGCTAGAATAATCCTTGGTATTATTGTATTATAACCCAGGTATGTTGCCGTTGGTTTTTGGAATACAGTAATATCAAGAGTTATTTGTGAGTTTTTTAAAAATTAAGACATCAGAAAATTTTTCTGTAAACTTTAAACGCAAGATTTGTTTTACCTGTACGGAAAATATTTGTTTAAAAGTTGAATTAAGTAAAAGTTTAGGGTTGTTTATAAAATAACGTAAAATATTCTAAAAATTTACTGTCAAGATTTTACGAAATTTCTACCTTTTTTAAAGAAAGTGCAAAAGGTAATACAAAAGTTCTTCTATTGGAGCTATTTGCAGGAAAGGAAAAAAAATTGATTCTGGCAATATATTAAGTTACCCTTTTATGTGAGGTTACATCGTTTAGTTTTTGTTTCCGTGGGCTGCAAAATTTTCTACATTTTAGAATATATTGGAGGGTTATGAAATATGATTTTAAAGTATGGGCATGGAGAATATGAGTGAAATGATGTGCTGTCATCACAATTAAACCATGAACCATTAATTTTCATAATTTGAAAAACGTATTTAGAGAAAACGCCTTCATGTTTTGTTTCTATTCTGACCAGAAATGTATTTCTATGGATTCAATCTATTTATGTTATTGACAGAGGGTGAGTTATTTCCTGGAATTGAATTCTTTTGTTTTGGTTGGAATTACTTTTTTGTCCAGAGAGCATAACAATGACTTGTAACAGGTGAATGTAATACACAGTAATATCAATGGCCTGGGCCTTGCAGAGTGCTTATAGAAATTTTTTTTCCAGCGAAAAACTGTTAGGGTTATCATCGCCGACTTACAGAAATGATCCAGTGTATTTATTTAACAATACTATATCGATATTAATCTGTGAAAATTCATTTCATTCAGTAATATTCTTGAATCAAGTTATTTGAGTTATAAGTGCTAAAACATTGATTACAGATTTATAACACAAGGTATAGCATTACTTACAATGTAATTACATTACATTATAACGTAAATTTATAAATAGGAAAATTGGGTTAACACTACGAGGTTTGTCCAATAAATAAGCGAACTAAGGTCATAAAAACTTTATTTTACAAAATTTCATTTACATTGATTTTGTCCCCTTCAAAATACTCTCCATTCACTGCTATGCACTTATCCCATCTTCTTTTCCACTGTTCAAAGCACCCTTGGAAGTCCTCGGAAGTCAGGCTTTTCAGTCTCCTCGTCGTTTCTTGTTTTATTGTGTCCACATCTTCCCAATGATGTCCCCTCATCACATTTTTGCATTTAGGGAATAGAAAAAAGTCGCAGGGGGCGAGGTCCGGTGAATAAGGAGGATGATCAAGGATAGTGATTGAATTTTTAGCCAGAAACTGGCGAACAATCAAAGCCGAATGTGCGGGTGCATTGTCTTGATGAAGAATCCATTAATCGTTTTGAGTCAAATGTGGTCACACACGACGCACTCGATCTCTCAAATGCTTGAGAACGTTAAGGTAGAACTCAGAATTTACCGTTTTTTCCTCAGGAAGGAATTCATGATGAACAACACCTTTGATATCAAAGAAAACCAGGAGCATGACTTTGATTTTTGATCGGCTTTTCCTTGATTTTTTTTTTGTTCGAGCTTCACCTGTTGCTTTCCACTCCATGCTTTGCGATTTCGATTCGGGGTCATACTCGAAAAACCACGATTCATCACCAGTGATAACCCTATTTAAGAATCCAACATCATTTTCCATGGAATTTTTCCAGTCAGTAACACATTCGACTCTTCTCAACTTTTGATGCGAGTCAGCAGTTTTGGCACGATTTTAGCACAAACCTTTCTTAAGCCCAAATGCTCGGTTAAGATTGTGTGCACTGTTGATTTTCCTAAATTTAGTTCTTCAGCTATCATTCGGACAGTTTTTCGGCGATCAGTAAGGACAAGATGCCGCACACAATCAATGTTTTCATGCACACAAGAGGTTGAAGGTCGTCCAATTCTTGCATCATCCGTGGCGTCTTCTCGACCTTCTTTAAAGCGCTTAGTCCACTTGAAAATGGCTGTTTTCTTCATAGCATTATCACCATAAACAACTCTCAACATTTCAGCAATTTCTTGGTAATTTTTACCAAGCTTTACCAAAAACTTGATGTTAAATCGTTGTTCAGTGAATTGGTCAATTTCCATATCGACGAACAAAAGAATAATGCAAAACTAAAAATAACTCTACTCGCAAGATCCGCACAGCGTAACGTTCTGCCAAGCACTGACGGCTCATTGGGTCCCAGACAACACGTGAGGCCAGTGGACATGGCTTAACTCACCGTAATGGCCACCATATTCGACCAGTTCGCGTATTTATTGGACAAACCTCGTACAAAATGTAGCCAATGCATCATTGAACCAACAGTATATATTACATTACTAACTCATGCATCCCTTGCAATTTTATATTTGTTGTTACTATAATAGGCTAGTGATACATATTTCAATTTTACTTTTGTAAGAAGAGTTTTACTACCCCATTATACGAAGTATAAAGAAAGTATGGTGATTGTGGAAAAATCGGTTTTAAGGGTTGAAGTCCTCTAAATCAGAAAAAATTGTTTTTACTTGGGTGTTTGTGCACAGAAGTGAAAACTAAAATCTTCTATTTCTTCCTTCCCTTATGCCATTGGCATCAGGGCTTTGGAAAATGCCTTCCATACTCATGTCGGTTGTTATACGTCTCATTTCTTTCTCATTCTTTCCTCTTCTTCTTTCCAGATCCTTTATTGTGTCCATGTCAGTAAATCCAATTTGTATTTCCTGGCTTCCACCGCCAGCTCATCTTCCTTACCTATTAGTGTTCTGATATTCCATGTACCAAATCGTTGTCCATTTTTCCATTGCTTATTTCGCGTCTATTTCCGAGGCAGTTTTTTGTTCTATGAATCGGAAAAAATTCACCATACAATTGATTGGTCTTAGTGATGGCTTCACCAAAGCCCCGTTAGCTGTCCTTTTCAGGTTTCCTGCCAAGCCTTCACAACTATCGTGAAGGTGCCAGAGACAAGTCTCCGTTGTACTTCACCTTGGCAGGCATTCTCCTACTTTGTACGATACCCACCTCCCATGGCGTAGACAAGGGGTTGGACTTGGGAGACAAACAAATCTTTTTTTTCCCTAAACCGCCTCTCCTAAACGAACAGATTGTTTATTTGAAAGTAATATTTAGATTGCTTTTTTAAATGAACAGATTGTTTATTTGAAAGTAATATTTAGATAGCTTTTTTTAAACGAACATATTTTAACTCCTGAACTTCCGTTCTACGTCCCCTAAACTTTTTTTTTTTTTTGTGTTTATCATCCGACTATTGTGCACACTTGGGCTAATGCAGACGATGGGATGATTTATAGCATATGAAAATGCCAAGCCCTGGCCTGGAATTGAACCCAGGTCCTCGGGTGAAAGCACATTACGCTATCAACTAGGCCACCGAGGCGGCTTAGAGACTAAAATCTACTGTGTTAAAATGAGTACTGTGTTACTCATAGATTTTATAATGAGTAATGTTAAAATCTACTGTGTTAAAAAAATGTAATCATTTTGCTTGAATTTTGGTCATATATGAAGTCATAACTCATCAGTATATGAAATTTAAAAAGAAATTTACAGTTAGATGGTAATTGAAAAACAAATAAATTGAACCCATACTACTAGGTTTAAGCACAATTAATTTAATTAAAATGTGGACTAAGCAAACTGTCCCCGATTTCAGACGCTGTAGTGCATTGAAAATATAAATATTTGTAAACTGTTCATTTAAATAAAACTGTAGACAATATAAAACATCACTTTATCGATATTTATTAAAAAAGTAATGTTTCCATGAAACCCTACCTGGTTTAATATTGTTGCCAATGTCATAAAGATAATGTAACCTCAATTGGTTCTACTAGTCAGTTCAATAACGTTGACTTTGATGATACTATTATTGAATTGTGTAATAGTAACCAATGATAGTCTGTTTTTTTTTTTATATATTAGTGCATATGCACTGTCACTTCCAATATTGATTATATACTTTGTAATAATTCTATAGTTTTCTTAATTTTGTTATGAGTAGAAGCAAAGTTAAACTTTTATATTAATCACTTGATTGAATCTGGACAAAACAGTACGAGTAGCTAAAAAATAACCGGTATCACAGTTATTGTTTTTATTTTTTTACAACTGTTACATTATCCCCTTCAATATACTCCTCCACAATCCCTACACTGCCCATGCAAATTTTCCATTGGTAAAAGTAGTGTTTCCAAGTCATTTCTGAAAGCTTGTTCAGGTCTCTGTTGCTTTTTCACATCTTCAACTGTTGTTCTTTTAAGTGCTGATTTCACTCCAGAACAAAAAGGTCAGAGCAACGATAAGTAGGGTGGCTTTGAATTTTGATTTGGACATTCGAGCCTTCAGTCTCAGTGAATAAACACCATGATTAATCATATGTTAGTACTCTCCAAGAATTTAGGGTCTTTTTTAATGGATTTTGAAATGTTAACACAAATATTCATTTGAGAGTTCCTTGAGAGTCTCTCTCTCTCTCTCTCTCTCTCTCTCTCTCTCTCTCTCTCTCTCTCTCTCTCTCTCTCTCTCTCTCTCTCTCTCTCTCTCTCTCTCTCACTCTCTCTCTCACTCACTCTCTCACTCTCACACACACACACACACACACACACACACACACACACTCTCTCACTCACACACACTCACTCACTCACTCACTCACTCACTCACTCACTCACTCACTCACTCACTCACTCACTCTCACTCACTTTTTGTTTTGTTATTTTAAGGCGAAAAGCACATTAAGGCTATATCGCCTCCTTAAAAGTAAGTGTGAGTGTAAAGTGTTAGAGTTGCAAGTGTAAGTGTGTGTTAGACTCGGGTACCGTGAGGGACGTCTAAATCCTCTCAATAGGTGCAGCTAGTCTGCATCCCCCTGCACACACACACACACACACATAACAAACACTATATATAAAAATTTTAATGACCTCTAGAATATTGATCTATAAGTAAGGGTCAGATTTAATTTCAGTCCTAGGTCTTACCACGATGGTGCTCCTATAGATCATTTTTGCAATGGGAGTTCACTAATAAGCTAAATGAATTGTACAACATTCTGAATAGAATACTTTGCATGCAATGGTTGGATGAGTGTTTTATCATGACATTTGAAAATTGATAATAATTTCAGTAATTATTGTTGTAGTCAAGTAATTGCGACACACCTTCATAGTTGTACAGTTTAACAGTTCGAGTCTTTTACTTGAAAGATATAAAATTTGTATGAAAGTTTTTGGGAGGGAAATAACAAAATTTATAAGGAGTTTAAACGGTGTTTTGGTTTTAATAATGTCAGACCTTTAATCCTACATCGTTCGCACTAGAAGTATAACGTGACCAGTAGTGTATCAGAATATGATGCATTTGTGTTCAAACAATTCTCACAAGTATGTAATAGTAATCTTTGAAATTTTGAATTGTGAATCTGTGCTCTAATATGTTTACTATCACACCATTTAATTAGATTTGTAAAATTATAAAAATAATGTACGCCCTGCTTTTGTTTGTACAAATGTCAAAGATTGCAGTGTATACATTGATAAATGATCTACATTGCATGACTTCTGTACTTGATACTACTGTATAAACAAATAAAACTTTTAATAAGTCATGTACATTTAAACACACCATAGGTGCCAGTGCCCACTATGTACCACGGCTATGGCACTTGCCTCCCCCAAATAAGTTCCCCCCTCAAAATTTGATTTTTTTTTTATAATGTCTGACTATCGTGTACACTTGGGCTAATGCAGACGATGGGATGATTTATAGCGTATGAAAATGCCAAGCCCTTTGGCATGAAAGTTTGTCAGCCCTTTTAATCCCATTGTTCGATTTATGAGACGTTTGTTTCATATAATCTCATAATTTTTTAGCTCTTACAATTTAAAAAAAAAATTAATACAAGGTGTACAAAATTAGTTTTTTTAACATAACCAAACAATAATACAGTTACCTGTGATATTTGTTAAAATGTCAAAAAAAAAAATGAAAGGCTTTGACCACAAAATGCCAAGCGCTGGTCGGGAATCGAACCCAGGTCCTCAGGATGAAAGCCCAGTACGCTATCAATTAGGCCACCAAGGCAGCTACAAATTTTGATAACTTACTATTCTACTCTTTATTGGCAAAAAGGTCTTTAACTATTTTTTGCTCGATAAATTTTTTAAGAGAAAAAAAATTAAAATGGAAAAAATATCAAATTATATTTTTTATCTGTAATATCGAACATATTACATGAATATTGTTAACAATACTTTTCTGCTCAACTAATTTTTTGTAATATTCTACGCCCTTCAGGTTCGTAAGAGTATCTTCGAAGGTGGTTTATCATTGTGTACAAGCTTAAATCATAAAAAGTCAAGACTGCTTTCACTTGCAGGTGAAAGGCTTGTCAGCTGAATTCTAGGTCTAGACAAACTGGCAGTAGTTGTGCCGTATAGACTTACTGCTTTTGCTGTTAACGTCTCCGTACTAAGTAACTTCTTTCTAAAAATAATTTGCCAGTTAGCGCACTTAATAAAATTAGCTTGGTATATTATACAATTATTTTGGCTATTATGGAGACTGTAAGAAATGCTATCAATATTTATCTGCGAATTTCCATTGGAAAATGAAATATTTAAGCAATTTTCATAGAAGGAAATTTCATTAGCCAATTTCTGTCAGGAAATGAGGTATTGGATCGGGTCGTGATGGGGTGTGGGACTGTGAATTGAGTGCTGATGTTGTAGAACATATTTGTAGGGATCATTATTTATTTTAAAAATTTGTGTGTGTGTGTGTGTGTGTTTTCGTGTTCTAATATTCATAATTGTAGTCAAATTTTATTCAAGTGACTCCAAAATCAAATTTTTTTAGTGTTTTGGTAAAGTTTGTCAACCCTTTTAATCCCATCGTTCGATTTATCAGACGTCTATTTCATATAATCTCACAATTTGTTAGGTCGTACAATTAAAAAAAAAAAAATTAATAATACAAGGTGTACACAATTAGTTTTTTTAACATAACAAAACAATAATACAGTTACTAACAGCCTGTGAGATTTGTTAAAATGTCAAGATATCAGATTGGTTAAATGACCGAAAGGCTTTGTAATTCTGGCCAGCATAATGTCTTAATGCGAGCATGTATGAACTCCCTATATGGGTTGATTTTTCTGTGCAACTAAAAGTTTGCCTGTGTGTAGAGGGAAAGACAAGGCCAACCTTAATAAATAGTGGACAGTTCAGGTGGCCCACTATATATTGTGTGTGCCCATTGAAAAATATAATTTTCATAAAATATGTTCGTTTAGCTTAAAATATATCCAAAAGTAAAAAATATTAAATGTTTATTTAAAAAAAGTTTCACAGCACGGAAAGGGTTAAAGTTTAAAGTAAATTCAATTTTAAGGTATTTTTTTAAAGAAATCTTTGTTCAGTTAATGTTCATTGTTGTAAAATGGATTGGGCTACATAACGCCAGAATTATTCCTTAGTAACTTCTAATTTTATTTTTAGGTTGTTTTTATTTTGTTAATTAGTTTTAGGTACGTTAATATTTCTTTTATTGATCTTGACATTGTTGTAAGGCCAATATAAAGCCTCCAATAACTTTGTGTATATATTGTTTTAAGATTTATATTATTAACTAATTTTAGGAAACTATTTATAGTTGTTATTGTATTTTGTATTGTTATTGTTTTGTTTGTTGTTTTTGTAATGTCTTAAATTTTCATCTGACTTGTTTCCTTGTTTTCAAAAATTGTATTAAATAATCAATGTCACACCTCGGCGATGATAACCGGTTTTTCGCCGTGGAAGAAAACCTTAGTAACTTTATTTAGATAGGAAAATAATGTAGCTTAATTATATTGTATTTTAATAAACTCTTCCACAACAAATCTCTCTGAAATTAATCTAATCTCCGTAGCGCAGTCTGTCCACTTACGTTTACTGTCATATTATATATACAAATCAGTACACGAGCAAGCGATATCATTATTTTAAGTACCTTGGCCTAGAGAGAGTTTATTAATTATTGTCGCTGATAAAATTATCGAGTGTTTCTAACAGAGGTCAAAGTCGTCCCAGCAGCTCCTAGCTGGGTGTATTAGAGGCCTAATTGACACCCAGGTGTAAATATCTATAAATTGAGATGACCTTGCACCAGTTTGTCAATGTATTTAGACATAGCATGTTTGAGTAGGTTTTTATGGTAGGTGGTAAAAATTGTTTGGGATTTATATGTTTATCTTAAATGATTTGATGTGTTATCAGTCACATAGTTGTGTAAACAAGTTTAGTGTTTGACCCATGCTTCAGATTCAGACATTTTAATTTTTTTAAATGTTCACTTTAGTTAGTGATCTAAAGGTGGCTTATGAAGTTATTGTAAAAATTGTTAAAAATATTTGAACTTTTTCCCCGAATAAATCATTATTTTTAATAAAATGGATTTATATTTGTAATCATTGGCGCTTATAGCTAAAATTAGTGAGGGTGCTGATCTAGAATATTTTTAGCCTTTGTTTTAAAATTTTGTAAAAGGAAACCAGTATACAAAAAAATTTATTCAGAAAATTGATAAAATTTTCAAAGAACTAAAACATTTTTTACTTACTTTAATCTAAAATGTTACAATTATGACCTATTCTTCCCATCAGTGGTCTATCCACTCACCTCATAAAGGCTACAGCGGTTTCAAAACTATCATTTCATCTTCATGCCGTTATACAAAATGTTAAATCCCTCTGTCAAGGTCTTCACAAAGTCAAAACATTAAAACATACATCACAAATACATACATGCATAAAAAATATTGCGCTTTTAAAATATTCATCATGAAATCCGGCTTGGCCAAGCTACACAAGCGACTTGTATGTCATCACATTCTCGACTGCATAGATAGACCACTGACGGGAAGAATAGGTCATAATCCTAATCATTTGAATACGTGATCCGGTGGCTATGTTACAATAATGAAAATAAAATGTTACAGTTCAAGCTTGATCTATCATTTAAAAATGATTTCAATTCTTCTCATTTTAATTTGTGCGAAAAGATCAGTAATTTTCTCCTCGATCTGAGGATGACAACTGAGAGAATTTTTTTCTCCATTGACAGCACTGCAAGTGCACTTAATCTTTCTGAATTCATAGTGTTTCTTAAAAATGTTTTTATTCTTTTCAAAATAAATAAAATGAAATAACTGGAAGGAGGATATTAATCTAATTCTATACTTTATTGCATTTGAGAATATGGTATACAGTTTTAAGCACAATATATATGGAGTAAAAAAAAATACCTTCCACCACCATGGTCAGCACTGTGGAATTGACAGTGCTCGCTCTCCCTTTCAGCCTCATGTGCAGCTTCCTATATGTTTATGCACATAACTGCAAGTACCTTGCTGTTGTTACTGTGGAGCGAACACTTCTGTACAAAGAGTTTGTCACCTTTTTCATTAACTGAGGGCTAGCTGCTGACATTTAGCTTAAGGATTCCCCCAGTCCTGTGCTGTAGTTCAACAGTGTCCACACGCGAACCGCTACTGTTCGTAATATCCTTAATTAGTTACAAGTAAAAAAAAATTCCGAAAGAAAATCTTTAAGTACTGTATTAAATTCTTTCTTTCTCATTATCAAAAATATAAAGAAACAATGGTGGTTGTAAAAAATTCTATTAAGATTTTTATGTTTACGTTACATTTTCTTTTCAGGTTTCTTAAATCCAAACATCTATACAAGTATCTGTGTGTATACAGATGCCTAGACAGGGGGGATGGTATGAGTTGCAATATCAAAAATTTTTGGGGGAAGGGGAAAATTTTCACTTACGATTTTAAGAGAAAAATATTTGAAAATAATAAATTTTTCTTCAATTCAAGGAGAAAAGAATTTAGTGCAAGGCAATTTTACTGTCTCAATTATTCAACACGTAACACGTAGGTGGGCAATCCTCATCCTAAGTAGTATAAAGTAAAAAAAAACCTATCTGGATTTGTAATTACTAAAAACATAAAACAAAATTACAAATTGTTTACAACAAAGTTTTAAATTTTGCTCTGGTTTGTTATGTGGTTATAAAACATGAACACATTTTGGATTTTTATATTTCATATCAATATATATTTTTGTTTAATATTAACATCATATTACACTTCTAAATTCCTTGCTTAAAGGTTGTAAATTACATTTTTCCTTTCCACAGATTGGTAAATACAAATTTATTAATGATAAAACATATTTATAAAAGAGGAGGGAAAATAATATAAAATACCATAAACATTTGCACTGTTGTTATTTTTCAACCTAATTTGAATTTATTTGTGGTAACAAAACGTTTAGTGAATTATACCACATTGCAATTGAATATTGCTAAAAAATATGAGTTATTTTACTTCTATGTAGACAGTTTTTTTATTAATTAGCCCATTCTAGTAAATGAAAAATATAAATTTGGTTACTTTTTAATTCAATATAAAAGTTGCATAAAAAAATATATTTTGTAAATATTAAAACTTCTATCCCAAATATTGTATTATTAATGAAGGCCTCAATTTCCTTAACCCATTGGAAACTGGATTTTACTGACATGCTATTGGCCTTCAGTACTGAATTTTTTCAATAGTTTACGCTAAGATTATGTGCAATAATAAAAACAACTAACCTACCAATTTTATCCTACATAATGTTGTTGTAATTGTTAACACATATTTAGCCAACACTTTTAACACTATATTAATATTTTTTTATGTTTATATATTTACGCTATGTACATTTTGTTTCCTTTTTTTAAAATTTGTCCGACTATGATAAATTTCAAAACAATTTTCCAAATGCAAAGGAACACTACATTTTTTGCACTGGTAAATTGTTTCAGACCTTTTTCCTTTTGCAGTACATACTCTACACTTTCTAGATGGCCTTGCTTTGCTTGTTGGGGGGATTTTCCCTATAAAATGTCACCAGAATTTTAGTTATATTTGGATTAGAAGTCCACTGCCAATCATTTACTTGTAGGTTATGTGTAGTATTGTCTGCAATTAGGCATATTTTCATCATCACTGATCTCATCATCACTGTTATCACTATCACTACTGTCATTTTCAACAATACCTTCTTGCTCTTCATTATCACTAATCTCACAACTACTTTCATTTAAAATATCCCCAACAAACTCACTAAATGCACTCGAAGAAATAAACAATTCCTTACGAGAAGCCATGTTTCTACAACTGTCAAATTCGTACACAACTTCACAAAGAAACTGGCGGATATTAACGAGTAACAACGGAAATAAACGAAGGAAAAATATCTCATAGATTGAAAATAGATTTATATTTCTATGTTCGACTTTTAGGCTAGAAACATACGGCAAAGAGATCAGGGAAGTAGAGGACGGACATTGCCCGTCTTTAGTACTTAAGCCATTGAGAGAGAAGGACGGGCAATATACGTCTTTCGTTACCAATGGGTTAAAGAGAAGAGTAGACACCCCTTCCTTCTACTTATGGAAGTACTTCATATTTCTTGATATCTTGATGATGTGCCTATGCAGGCAATGATGTGTCAGTGGAAGAAGGCACTCCACTTGAGGTTTTTGGCGCCGACTAGTATGACTGTGCCAAATATGTACAAGGGTTATCTGTAAAATAAGGTTCCCAATAATTTTTCACAATGAAAAATATGTTTATTTGCATTGAATAATACATTTTTGGAAAGCTTACACTTTTTCTATTTTTTGACATAATCGCTGTTGAGATTGATGCATTTTTGCATACGGTGAACAATCTTTGGTATGCCTGAGTTGGGAAACTCTCCCGCCGCTATCTTAAAACTTTTTCTTTCAGCTCCTCTCTGGTACTGAAATGCGTCCCACCTACGTGTTACATTAGGCAATTACATTAGAAGGTTTTTTATTCAACCGGGGAGGGAGGATTGACACTTCAAATAAGTAATTACCGAAATCAAAGTCTGTATATTAGTATGATTAATTAATTTTGGAGGGATAAATAATGTTTAGGGGGGAATTCGCTCCATTAACTTTGACTGGGATTGGCACTTCTGTGTGTGTGTGTGTCGCGCGCGTGCGTGCGTGTAGTCTACATCATTGTAGACTAAATGATTTGAATAATTTCTGTGAAATTTGAAATGTATGTCTTGTTTGCCCATATTTTGGTCATTTTTTTAATTAAAAAAAAAAAATTCAGACTCTTTCTTTTGGATTTAAACCTTTAAAAATATGATTTCTAATAATTTTTGCTGAAATGTTGTCTAATATAAGTACCTAAACAAAATGTATTGTCAAAAATACGGTTCAATAGTTATGTATAAAACTACTGTTTAATGTATCAGAATAACGTTAATAGATTTCGTTTTCAGTAATATAAAGATACATAGCTCAACTCACTGTAGTAAATTTGAAATAACTGAAATTTAAGGTTTGGTGAACATTTTTTTATATAGATCAATTTTTCCAAGTGTCTTAGTACATATAATTTTTTTGTACTTACAAATTACGTGCAAAAAAGTTTAATTTTCAAAAAAATGTTACTGCATTTTTTTGACACTGCCAAGACTGAATATAATATTCATCGTTGTATTCAGGAATATTTCCAATGAAAAGCAATTTCGGATACAGTTGGTCACATTAGTATAGTGTTTTATAGAAATAGCATTTCTCGTAAAAATTAAAACAACAAAAGAAGATCGTAAAACAAAAGAGTCATTGTTAACAGATCCAGCCAGGTCCTGTGCCTGTTGATAACGCAAAGTCCTGCTTAACTTGATTATCACTTTTATGAGCCCGGCTTTACTTGCCTTCCCGCCAGGTTAATGAACTCTTATTCACTTATGTTCAAACAGATTTTGAAGAAAAAGTAGGTTTTTTTTTACTTTGGATTTACTAACGTCTGTCTAGAATATTTGTTTTCTCTTTCTGATTGACTGTTCTGTAGACCATAATATAGACTATTTTGTTGGATGCCTAGTGTATTGATTGTGTAATTATGTTGCAGTTGGTATTCATGACCTGTTTCTTTCTCATTGTATAAAGTAGGATTTATATATAGAAAGGATAGTGGCCATGAGAAAAAGTAAATCTTGATATTTTTGGGTAACTACTATGTCTGTGTTCAGCTCCCCTGAATTTTTTTCTAATTTTTTAGTTGCTTGAATGATTATGTATTGTTGTTTGAGATAATAAATAAAATGATTTTGATGAAATTGTGAATGTAATATCTTTGATCTGTTTTTAAGCCATTCCACCACTCCCAAAAAACATTTTAACATTAAAATTTTTGAAAATCACCAGTAATTTGAATCAATTTTTTCTTAGTTTTTTAATTGCCCAAACAAAATGTATAGGTTACTATAAACTCAAAAAATTTGGTTTTGTACATGTCATTAAAATCTGAACTCTGTGGTTCGAAATAAGAATACATTTACGGTTTTTGAAGTGGTTCTTATGGCGGGGTATGGATCTATGTTTTGCACGGGAAAAATTCAGTTCGCCGTCACGCATCACGCTCTTATATATTATAGCATATACTTATATACTACTTCTTATGGTGGGGTATGGATGTATGTTTTGCATGGGACAAAATTTAGTTTGCCATCACGCTCTTATATATATATTTTTGTTTTAAAATGTATTTTTGAAGTGAAAACTTGTATGTTTGCACCATTATATTACTTACCCAGTCCAACTTAATTATTTAGTTTTGTGTCAAGTGTTAACTGTGTAACAGTGACGTTTTATACGTTTATTATATATTGGTAGGTGTGAATAATAAATATTTAAATTATTTTAAATTCAAAAGTGCAACTGAATTATGTAGTATTCAGTTTTGTGATATGTGTTAACTGTAGGCTAAAACAGTGACGTTTTAATAATATTTTATAGTTCTTAATATAATATTTTAAATTTGAAAGTTTATGTGTGTGTGTTTTTGTTTGTTATTCAATCACACATTAACTACTGGACGGATTGAGATGAAATTTAAAATGAACATGGTTTAGGTACCTGAGATGGACATAGATGTATTCCAGTTTTAAAAATCTGAATCCCTGTTATTATTTATTATAAAATTATTGTTTAATAGCTTACATTTGCAATGATTTTAATTGAAACAATCTTATAATTCCAAACAACCTGCCTTTTCAAATTAAAATATTGCAGTTTTCATTGAAGTTGGCATTTACAGTGACAATAAATGTCACAGGGTCAAATATTAAGAGTAGCAGGAATCCATTTGGGACACTGCTTCTCCCATGGTCAGTTATAGCCTATTCTAGTGTCGAGTAGCAAAAGTCTATGTCTTGGCAAAAAACCATAAAATCATATAATATTGTATTTAGAAATATATTAAACTGAAATGAACGTACTCATGATTTTGAAAATCGACTATACATTTTATTTTGTGGTCTAAAATATATAGCCATAACCCGTGATAAGAAGTAGTCACTTCTGTCGGCAAGCATGCGACATTTCGGCTCAAACATTTCGGTCGCTGTAACCAAAAAAATCCAGTTCAGAAATGCAAAAATCTGTTAAATTTTTCAAGATCAGTTTATCAGATTTTTGGGAAAACAAATGTGTGAATGTTGTGTAATATTTTTGCACTTTTATTAAGATTCATTTTGTGAAATCTATGGCACTTTAGTCAGTTTATGGTAATTTAGTTCAGTCTATGTCACGATGGCAGTTTAGTGCAAGCTATGAAGCACAGTTTTTATTATAAAAATTTTTTTTTTTTTTTATTGCAGGTGTGATCCGATGGTAAGGCTCCGCAGCAAAGGCGTGGAGGTACAGGTCGAGCGGGCACGCCATTGCTAGGCCCTGCCCCCGCCCCGCCCAGAGCTTATAGTCTTAGAGGATGTCTGCCAGCATGAGAACGACATTGCAAACTGTACCCGAATCCCTGCCTGCCGACCATGTTAGTAACGCTACTCAGGTAGGCTTAGCAACCAAGTCACTCTTTTAGGTTAGATGCATGACTCACTTTTTATAAAATTTAAGAAATTTTATTAAATCCGTTTATATTATATTCTCTGTCGCATCAAAATTAATGATATTCAGATTCAGTGAGGAATTTAATATTTATTTGATACCCAACATGACCTATTCAGATTCAAACGAAAAACTCCAAAATTTAAGATCTAGTCTTTAAAAGCCCTAAATTTAAACAAATGAACACTTTAAGTGACATTCAATGTTTGATACTATAAAGTCTTTGATACCTTAAATGACCTATTGAGATTGAAGTAAAACATTCAGAAATTTTGTTCTTTTTGTCTTTAAGGCTGTGCGGCCAATAAGGCGAGCAGATTTGCACTGAACGAAGTGGACTACGCTTTCAAAACCTAACCTATTGTTTATAATGTGTGCAGCAATTGAAAGTGTAATGGAGCTGAGTGGATTTGTTGGGCTCTGCTCTGCTTTTCTTCGACTATCTAGTGATTAGTTTTGAAGCCGACTTTGCTTCCCGTACTATGCTGACCATGCCTCCAAACTTATTTCTTGTTACCATTGCCTGGGTTATGGTTTTTAAACATTATAATTCCCAGAATCTGTTACAGTAAGCCTAAATAGATTTAAAAGAAACAGATGTGTTCTTTAAACCGCTTAACTCAGCTTCTGATTGCCGTTCATTATACATTCCACTTTGTTTATGAACAAGTCTCAGCTCAAAACAGCTCTGCTCCATATTCAGTGGCCTAAGGATTCAAAAACCTTCTTTTCCTTATAAAACTTTATAAGTTCTTTATTCCAGTGGCATATTCGGATTCAGTACAAAATTTCCTTTAAATTTGATATCCTGCTCAAAATAACTTACATTATCTCCTTCGAAAGTTTTCATCCACCATATAATTTTCCTCTTGCCACCACAGTTTTTAAGCAACATTGCTGAAAAATAGTAGGGTTCTATCCCGAGCAGTTTTGGTTTAATGTTTTAAGTTTTAAGTCAATTGGTCCTTTTTTGGTCGTCATTTGATCATTTCCCTGTTAATCATTTCAAATATTTGTTCACATTTTGTCACAAACAGTTGTTTGGAAATCAGTCCTGAGTATTTCCAACAAAAAATTCATTTTAAGGCATTTTTAACGATTTTAGAATTTTGACTAGTGAAAATTGTGATTGAAATTTGTCAGCGAGTGCTCTACCATGTAGGCGAGTAAGGTGACTGCCTAAGGCACTGCAAGTCAACGGGCACCAAAAGGAAGAAAAACATTTTTGTTGGACTTTTTATTAAAAATAATTATAAATTTGATTGACATAAGTCTGTATAATAATGTAAAATTATCTTTGTTTTGTATGTTTATGGTTCTCTGACACATTTTCGCGTCAAAGGTGTCAGCCGCGAAAAAATTTTGGGACGCTTTTTTGACTTTGCCTAGGGTGCTAATTTCGCTAAAGCAGATCCTCAAATTTGTTTTTATTAGTTTCCTCGTTTTGAAACCGTAAATCTTCATTTATTTACGTTATAAGCTAGTATTTTAACTAGCTTATGTTAAAAATCAATGTTTTACTCTTTTTTTTAAGCTGGTGGACATGAAACATATTGAGCTATAAAAATGTGTAACCTTATATTAAACGTTTTATGATAGAAGGTAAGATCAGCTTAAAATGAGAAACAGAACAGTCATGCCGCTGCCACTGATGAGTTGGAAGTGAATTTTCAAAAAGAACAAAAAAAATTCATAACTTTTGTAAAATCTGATTTCACCAGCATAATGGGCTAATGCAGACGATGGTATGATTTATAGCGTATGAAAATGCCAAGCCCTGGCCGGGAATCGAACCCGGAGCTGATTATGATATTGAAATAAAATTTGTAGTAGCCGTCATTTACAAACTGCTACAGCTATTAGAATTTTCTTTTGATCAAAACAATATCATTTTCTGAAAGTGTGTTCAGGTTCTCCATTGCTTTTTCTTTCACAGCTTGAGTTGTTTCAAATCTCTTTCCTTTCAGTGCTGATTTCATTTTCAACAACAAAAAAGGCACGGAGCAAGGTCTGATGAGAAGGATGAGTGTTCTAATATAGTAATCCCATGCTTAGCCAAAAATGTCTTTTGTCAGCCAATACAGTATGGGTTGGTGTGTTGTCTTGATGAAGAATCCATGACTTGTTTTTCCACAACTCAGGTCATCTTTTTACTTGATCATGGACCTCAAAATAATAAAATTCTTATTCATGATTCGACCTTCAGGTACCCAGTTTACACAGCCTGATGGAGGTCGAAAAACACAATCATCATGGCATTTTGATTTTGATCCTTCAGTCTCGTTAAATGGAATTCTTCTAGTGCATTCATTGATGCTTAATTTCTGGATTTAAAGTACAAAAACCATGATTTATCACATGTATTCAATTATTCTAAGAGTTTAAGGACTTTTTTTGGATTTCAGAGTTCAGCGAGAGTCTTTCTTATGTGTTAAGATTTTTGGGCACCATTTTGAACAAATTTTCATCATGTTGGAAGTGTTTACAAAATGTGCCGAATTGATTCTTTGTTAATTCTGACCGTCTCAGAGACAGCGTTAATGTACAACCTGCGGTCTTTTCTTCTTCTTCTTTCGATGAGGCCTGCTAGGGACCATGTGACAATTTCAATTCTTCACACTTAGCTGTCCCTCCAATATTCCCTCATCCTTTCACTATGCAGCCTCTTTCTGTCTTCGGACCACTTCGCACCAGGTTTCCTCTGCAATCTTCCTTGGAGTCCCTCCATACGCAATATCCTCTTTCTAAAAATCTCTGTTCAGCATTTCTTCTTCTTTTATATTATTTCTTTCTAAATCTTTCCTTACCTCTTGAATCCAACTAGTTGTTGATTTTTTATCCCATAGGTACTTGAGTATCCTTTTCGCCAGTCTTGAATCCTATACATTCGTCCTGTACATATGTCCAAAAAATTGCAGCCTTCTCTTCCTTATCGTCTCTGTCATGTCCTCTATGTTCCTGTATATTTCGTCATTACTGCGGTCTTTTCATATTAAATTGAAAATTTTTGTAATGTTCTCGTCCATCATTGACGTCGAAGATGTGGGTCTAAGTGTGTGATACATTTTCATTACCGTATACTTGTTTCAACAAAACATGAGTTTTTGTGGCGGACTTTCTGAGTTTCACTAAGAACTTCACATTAATGCGTTGCTGTGTTAATACGCTGGGTATTTTTTCTAAGGGCAGCGGATGCATAGATTAGTACAAATGAAGGCCACAGCTCGACTGAGGGGCCGATGGCAGGAATGGAGAGGGGTGCATGTGACTCGACAGAGAAGCTTGACGCTAGCTAGTTGTCTTTACAAAAATCAGTCCCGTTATTGTTTAGTTGTATCTCATACATATGCTGCTATGTCCCTTAACTACATACTTCAAGGTTGTGGGTTCTAAACGGAATTGCCACTGTGGCTCTACCCTTCACTGTAAAATACATTCCTTGTCCTTGTTGGTCTAATTGGCATAAAAACCGTGGACATTAAGCAATAATATATATATATATAATATTCAAGGTCCCGGGTGTGAGTTGTACCATGTTGGCCTTTGTATTGGTGCTCATTGCTCATTCAGGGTTCTGGGTGTGGGTCGTACCGTATTGGTGCTACAGTAGTTTTTTTCCAATGGAAATTCACTAATAACGGCACGTATGTTTCACCAATTACAGTTTAGCCTTGATGATTTGCTGTACTCTTCATGGGAGCAGAGCAGTTTTTTTAGAAATAATAAATGTATTTTCGTAATTTACTCAACATGTTTTTTTAATTTGATTCATTGACTGGGCTTGTTGGGGGTCTTTATTATCTGAATTTGATTGAAATGTTTAAAGCCAAATTTGAAAAGAATAACCTAAATCTTGTCATTTCTTTTCACTTGAAAATTACTTCTTTGCACTTCTAAATGAGGGTCACTAACAATTCCCCCCTCCATGTCTAATTTTTGCCTTATCTAAAAATTTCGTAATACATTCTCTTACAAAATTTTCTCTTTCTCTTTGGTAGTAAAACAATAAAATTAGTTAACTTAGGTGGTTAACTGTTGTTAAAATAGTGGACAGTTTGCTAAAATTCAGACGTTTACCTGCATCTGTTTGGTACCATTGGCTTTTTGCATGTGTTGACAATCGCCAACTTTCATTAGTCTAATGGAAAAAAGGAAATTTACCCAAACTGATCTAGTAGCAAGTATTAGGTAAAACTTATGTAAAACTTGTAAACATTGAAAAACATATGTGCAGTAAATAATACATTTTTTAGTGTCATTTTGCACGTTTTTTGAAAAATCTTCAAATATGAATGCAAGTATTTTTTGCAATAATTCCGAATTTGAATAGTTTTTGGTTTGTTGTTGGTGTAAACTTGGTCTCATTTCTGTTCGAAGTTCGCGTTGAATCACTATGAGTGCTTGTTTACTGGCGGTATATTTTGTTGTCGTCCCACTGCAATAACTGTTATGTTTAGTTTGGGACTTTTTTGTTGTTTTTTTCATTTTGTCTTTCTTTTTCTCTCGTGGTACGTAGAGAAAATTTTATAGCCCATTTTAATCCTTAACTGTTAACGTTTTAGATCGGGCCTAACTATTTTTACGCATTGTACTGACATTTAAAAAAAGTCGTACAAAATTAGGTACTTTATTCAAAGCACAACTTGTTATTCATAATTATTTAGAAGAAAAAGGTATAGAATCTCGTTTGTTATTTGATAAAACAAAAGTGAAAGATTTGTAGTTAGTTTACTGTGTATGGAAACAAAAATAAATGGTTTCGTATAACCAGAACTTCACGAAACACCCGTGTGTAAACGTGTGGATTCCGAAAGTGATGTACCAAAATTTAATAGCATTACACACAATTTTTGCCGTTTTTACAAGCTTGTTTTTCTTAACTTACCAAAAATAAAATTTATACATGTATAACTGTATTATCATGCATTTTCTAAACAGGAAAACGTAAGTTTTTTTTGTTGTTGTGTTTAACGTCCGACTATTGTGCACACGGGCAAATGCAGACGATGGGATGACTTATAGCGTATGAAAATGCCAAGCCCTGGCCGGGAATCGAACCCGGGTTCTCAGGGTGAAAGCCCAGTACACTATCAACTAGGCCATTGAGGCGGCTTGAATTTAACCTATTGGAAACTGTTGGAGTTTCCACTTCAGCCAATTTTGTTCAATGTCAGTTGTGAAAAAAATTGAATAATCGCAGCACGCAGCGGTCGAATGATAGAAGCGAATTTACAGCAATGTTTTTTTATCTTGACTAAAAATCTTATTTTAGCTTTGTAAACAGTTCATAAAATTTGAATATATTTTATTTTAAATTTTCAAATCACATTGTAAAAAAACGAAAAGCAAATTTAATGCGGATTCTAATGTTGTTTATGAGGGTGAAATCAGATTTTCAAAAACTTTTTTAAGATTTGAAATAGCTGCCATTTTGAAACTGAAACAGATTCGTTAATGTTGATAAATTTTTCAAGGCTACTGGTAAAATCAATTTTGAGACAAATTCGAATCATGTCAGACGGAAAAACGCTAGAATAACACGTAATTTTTAACATCATCTCAAAAAGTGGTATAGTGATATGGTGTCCCGGGGGTCCTACCATAATAGCCACTAAAAATTTGCTAAGTTGTTTTGATTTCCATAATTAACATGCTCTTAACAATTATGCTACTAGACAAACAGAAAATAAGGGGAAGATAAGAAAAGCCATGTGCTTGGAAAAGTGGAACAGTCTTGTTTTCTAACACAATTTTCACAAGTAGTTGTAAATTTAAAGATGTACACAAGTGAAACCTTATCTAGGTCTAGGGAACAGGTGAAGGCTTCTTGTATGACGTCAAGTAACAGTGCGGTGCTGTCATTGTATTAGTAGTGAATGATTGCGTGCGAGTGCATAATGGGACAGTTCATTTGCAGTTCATTGGTGTCACCCGACTTAATGGTAGAACATAATTTGGCGCTAGAGTACGCTGTATCCAAGGTTTGTTTCTTGCGTATTGCAAGGATAAATGCATAAATTAATCTTTCCATTTTCTCTCGCGGTAGTAGAGAAAATTTTATAACCCTTAACTGTTAACGTTTTAGGTCGGGCCGAACTATTTTTACGCATTTTACTGACATATTTAAAAAAAGTCATAAAAAATTAGGTACTTTATTCAAAGCGCAACTTGTTATTCATAATTATTTAGAGGAAAAAGCACAGATAAATTTTGGTCATTTGATAAAACAATGTGAAAGATTTTGAGATTTACTGTGTATGGAAATGAAAATAAATGATTTTGTATAACCAAAACTTCACGAAACACCAGTGTGTAAACGTGTGGATACCAAAATTTAGTAGCATTACACACAATTTTTGCCGTTTTTTACAAACTTTTTTTCCCTCAACTTACCAAAAATAGAATTTATACATGTACAACTATATTATCGTACATTTTCTAAACAGGAAAACATAATAGTTGCATTTGGAGGCCAGGCAGATAGAATTTAAAACAAAAAGTTGAAGTAATCATTGTTCATTGGTTCCTGATCTCATTCTAAATAGAAATAGTACACAACTGATATTAAAGGAAATATACACCTTATACAAATAAAACACATTAATCTTTTACAATACATCACACTCTTATTATTCTAATAATTATGCTGGGCATTTAGTAAAATGCTTTGTTAATATAAATATTTATTAATGATTGTACTTATATTATACGTTGTGTAAGATCATTTTACTATAATGCTCTAAACCAGGGGTCTCCAAACTACGTCCCGAGGGCCACATCTGGCCCGCGGACAGATTTTGTCCGGCCCGCGGAGAGCTAGCATACTTGTAAACTCCTTTTAGAGAACATATTTTTTATAGCAAATTAAATTTAGTTTACTGAAGTATTCTAATTTTATGTTGAATAATTATTAATATGACATCTACATTGATATGGTCATGGGCTAACTACTCGTAACATTGTTGTAGGCTTATTGTTATTGTTTTTGTGATAAGTTGGATAAAGAAACACAGAATTGTAATGAGTAAAGACATGTATAATATGCAGAAAATTTAACTTCAGTATATAATAACTAAAATTATTGAAATGAATCCAACTAACATTTTATACATTTTAAATAAAAACATAACTTATAACAAGCATAATGACATATGAAATACTAATGAGATTTATGTAATTGAGATTTTCCACTGACAATAGTTTGTAGTTGTGGACTAATTTTACTTGTACCAATTATTAAAAGAGATTTAAGATGCTCATCAGTTAATTTAGATCTGTAAACATTTTTTGTGTACTTTATTTTGGAGAAGGTCTTCTCACACAAATAAGTAGTACCAAAAACAGAAAACAGCCCATGAGCAAATTTATGCAAATTATCAAATTGTGTCAGTGGAAGACTCTTATAAAATTCCACTGTTATAAAAAAATAAAAAAAACATTGCGTACTTTTTCGAACTTTTTTTTTCATCAATGGACTATTTCACTTTTTACCACCGGCAACAATGATAATATGGTTTTGGCCCTCGGAACTTACTGGAGTAATCAGTATGGCCCTAAGGCTGGAAAGTTTGGAGACCCCTGCTGTAAACAATTATATGCTCGATGTATATGTAGTATAATGGTATTAATTACAGTTATTTATTATTGAACTTATTTATATATTTCATCTTAAGTAAATAAATATTAAATGAATAATATTGAGGTTAGTAGCCGGTTTTCAACTCATCCCTTAGTTGCACAAGCAGAAATAATAGCACCAAGTCAAAAATGTCCAAAGAAATAATCAGCTCACTGGTAGATTTAAATTCACTTTTATAGTACTAATATTCTTCTGTCTAAATTGAGAATATCTGTTCACTTCAAATATTTTACAGATGATTAATGTAGTGCAAGTTTATACGTTGAATGTTTTCATATTGAAATCCAGGATATATAAGGATTTTCTTATAGATTTGTGTGTGTGTGTGTGTGTGTGTGTGTGTGTGTGTGTGTGTGTGTGTGTGTGTGTGTGTGTGTGTGTGTGTGTGTGTGTGTGTGTGTGTGTGTGTGTGTGTGTGTGTGTGTGTGTGTGTGTGTGTGTGTGTGTGTGTGTGTGTGTGTGTGTGTGTGTGTGTGTGTGTGTGTGTGTGTGTGTGTGTGTGTGTGTGTGTGTGTGTGTGTGTGTGTGTGTGTGTGTGTGTGTGTGTGTGTGTGCGTGCGTGCGTGCGTGTGTGTGTGTGTGTGTGTGTGTGTGTGTGTGTGTGTTGTTTTTGTAAAGTTTGCATGTATTATGGACAGTAAAACAACATTAACAATATAATAATTTTTAAAAAATATTTATTTATTTTTTGGCCTTATGGGACCACTTTAGTCTAAATTTCAGTTCTTCCCAACATCGGGCTGTAATTTTTTCTCCAATAATCCCTCATTCGATCAGATCGTTGCTTCCTGACGGCATCTGTGATCACTACCTTCTTGTCTCTCTACAGTTTATCCACTTTAAATTTATTAGTCTTAAGAATGCGTGTTATTTTACATATGTCTGTTGCATCATCCATTTTCAGTCCTATTTCACTGAGGTCCCTGAGGACTTGTGTGATGCATATTCCCTGTGTTTTCCTGTTGATGCTTCTCGTTACCAGTTGTCAAAGGATTCTGTCCTCCGGCATTCTTAATATGTGAAAGAAGTGGGAAATTCTTCGTTTTTTCATTACACTGAGAACTGGGTCGATATAAATTTTTTTTTTTTTTATTACAATACAATATTCTTTTTATATAAATTAAAGAACAAGTAATTACTGTTCTTAATCTGTTCTGTAGCTTAAAAGATTAAAACAATGGCATAGATTTTAAAACATAATCAGATGGTGATAAAGTGACACGTATAAACAAACTTTGATTAGTGATAGTTTAGGTGTAAATCGAATTTTCCCTAATAGCTATAATTGCTTGTGGGATTATCACACAGAGTAAACCAAAAATTTGTTTGAGGATTAAAAAAACCAAAAAGTCATTAATGAGAAATCTCAGCACAGACTTCAATTTTTGTTTACATTTTCTTTGTACTTGGAATAATTTAAATTTAAAAAAATGAACTCAAAATTGTAGGAAAAAATAATATGTTGGTTAAGTATGCTCTAGTATCACGAAATATACAGATATAGTTGTGTTCCGATTCACTCACAAACTATTAATATTATTTTTATAACCTGTCTTAATTATGATTAAAAAATTTTATCAATGTAATTTTATTTTGACAACAGCTTCCAGTCTATAATTTTTTATATATATAAAGAGGTAACCATGTGTGAATGAAAGAAAGTTTGTGCATATTTTTTACACCATTTTCATTGACAATTTGTTCATATGCAGAAGTAACCGTGTAAGAAAATTTAGCGTGAACGAAACAAAGTTGTGCGTGTCGTTTTGAATCCAGTAGATAACCAACACGAGCATCTTCATTTTATTGGCAACGTTTTAGGTTATGTTAGCGTAAAAGTTGATGAAAAGGCACTGAGACAGACGTACAGACAGAAGGCTAGCATGACAACATTCCATATCAGGTTATAGAGCAATGCCATACAGTTAGTTTGGCCTTGTTTGCTTTGCGACATTTAGTTTAGACGTTCTAAGTAGGTACAATTAGGTTCAACAATTACATGTGTCATCTCATCTGTGTGGGGTGATGCCCAACCTGTGAGCGAGGAGCAGGTGGATCAGATCTATTGATAGCGTTTGAGTCAGCATCTGATTAATGTGACCTTTAATGACTTCAAAATCAGTGGTCCCCCCACACCCACTTCCAGTACTTGATTTATAACGTATTAATTTGGTTATAATATGGGTGTGGTGCTTCGCTGTTTTTGGCTAAAGCAACAATAAAAAGTAAAAGCAGATTGATTAATATTACTTGTGATTTTATTTTGGGCGGAGAGTGTGTTTTACACAACAGAAAACGTATTTTCTATGCGTAATGATAACTTTTTGCTCTTTTCATTGTAAATACATAAAAAAGTTATGTAATATTAATATATAACCATTGTAACTACTTTCTCACTGTACTAAGAATTGTTTTAAGAATTAGTGATGTGAAAAAATCTTTAAAATTTTTATGGATTTTTTTAGGTCATTTTAGTGAAGCTAAAAATGGGTTTAAGACTAAAACCATTTTAAAATTTGTAAACAAATTTATTTTACAGCAATTTTTTAGTCAAAATACTCTAAAATTAACAAAAAGTAGATATTTCAAAATGTTGTTGTCAAAATGCTCAAATGTTGTTTTTGAGTCCACTATTTCCCAACAATTCAGGTTCAGTAGTTAGTGACAAATCAAATATGTGAAGATTCATAAGTCAGTGACTCAAAAGTTTAAATGAAATAAATTTCTTTTATTTCAAATTTGTAGCAAAATTTGATCAACCGATTTTAATAAATTTTATGTGTTTTGTTTCAGTACTTGTGGGCTGCGTTTGACTTAAAAATTGTTTGCACAGTTTTGAGTTAGACTAATTTTTGACTAAAAAGTAGCTTGAAAAAGAAGTACTTTTTCTCAAATTTCGAAGCTCAAATATGTCCTTAAAATGTAAGACAAATTACACACCAGATAGGAATATTATACGCTAGTTGCATACCTGATTTGACAGTGGTGGCTAAACTGTAATATACAATTGCACGAACCAAGGGTCAAAACCAATTTTTTTGACCTCAAGGTCAAAGTTAACCATTACAAACTTTCAGGGAGAAAATAAAAAAATGAACAATAACTATCTTATATTGAGATTTGGTGCCTTTGAGCAAAATGCATATCATTGGAGACTAAATTAATTGACCAATTTCTATGACATGTAGGTACATATCCCAAAATCCTTGTCATATTTAAAATTTAAAAAAATCACATTTATCAAAATTTATTATATTTTTTTTACCTATAGTCTTTAGGTACTTGAACAAAAGGTCCATATGGACCTACTGTATATGTCTAAAAAAAAAATCAGGAGTGAAAATAACTAAAAAAAGGCAAATTTTTTATATCAATTAATTTGAATTTCTTCAAATTTTGGCCATAGGCTATACGAAAATTAAGTCAGTCTAGCAAATTTGAAATAAAATGAATTTATGGTTTGAGAAATGAAAGTAAATGTACTGGTTTAAGTAAGCACTGTATATATATATATATAATTTATTTATTAACACATTAAAAATTGGTCATTTGACTAAACCTGTATAAACACGCCACACACACATGCGCGCGCGCGCACACACACACACACACACACACGCACGCACGCACGCACGCACGCACGCACGCACACACACACACACACACACACACACACACACACACACACACACACACACACACACACACACACACACACACACACACACACACACACACACACACACACACACACAACTTTGTTGCCCAGCAAAGTCTGTTTTTTGTTTTTTTTTTAAATATTACAATGAAGTCATATTAAATCATTGTCCGTTTTGAAACTCTTATTTACCTGTATTTTTGGTCTCGTTGTATGGGTATTACCGTGTCTAATAAAAACATTTTGGACTAAAAAAAAATATTAATTTAAACACATCATAAGGTGTTACAATTAAATTTAAATATCACGAACCTAATTTGTGTATATTTTCAAATGAAAGAGTTACATAATAAATAAACAACTTGTACAGTTTTATTAAATAACAGACGATATCTGTGTGTGTTTAATCAAAAATGAAATAACGCATCTGTGATTTTACACAATGGAAACAGTAGCGCCAATATGAATGAATGTTTAAATGACATTAGTTTACTTAGAACCCGTATAGTCGCTGTTAAAATATCAATAGTCCTGCTCGACGTAGTACAGGTTAAAACCGCTAGAGCGCACGATAAGCAACGCTCCGTTAACTCGGTGCGTTATTTAGTTTAGCTTGTTTCATTTAAACATTTCCGCTGTTATTAATCGCGTAAAGTAAACAAAAATTGTTTGTTCAGCGATGTAAATATAACGGCGGCTTAGTTGCGCGAGTTTAATTAATCGTTAACGTTTTCGGCACGGTTAGTAGAGCGTATTGACGTCAGAGGGCAGATCGGTGCTACAGGGTTCCGGGGTTCATCCAGTATTCTGCAATATGCAGGGACAGTCCGTTCGTCACGTGTACGTGCAACGTGAGTCATCCAGGTGATTTCGTTTCCGGTTCGGTTGGTTTCGATTTTCGATTCGTGATACGCGTCGGAGTGCGTTCCGATTTCGACCGCTCGTTACGCGGAGTATGACCATAAGAAAGGTAATTATTTGCGTCATTTCTGCTGCGACGTTTTGGCGGATTTTTGCCTCGAGGTGGTTTGATCAGCGTGTTACAAAAAAATAGTGTTTTTTAATGTTTCAAGTATATAGAGGCGATTCTTATAATTTTCAATTGTAATTTAATTATGAAATATGTTAGTGTATTATTACTTAATTCAAAATAATAATAGTTATAAGAAATTCAACTATATTAAGGCTTATTACTATTTTTTTTTACAGATAGCCTTAAAAATGTATACATTTTAAATTAGTATGTAAAGTTTTTTGTTATTATTATGTTGATAAAATTCAGTGTTTGACTGTATTTAAAAAAAAAGTGATAAAACCCAATTTTTTCTACAAAGTTCAGTAAAAATACTTAATTTTTAACGAACATGATGTTTACAACTGACACCATGCCTAACTAACTTTATCTCCTATTTCAAGTGTAAATGTCTTTTTCGAAATCACAAAATAGAAATAGAAATCTTAACAAAACCATATCTTTTTTTGTCATTCAGTTATTTTGTTGTTTCGTATTTCAAGGTACTGTATAACTTCTAACAAATATAGTTGTTGTACTTGGAATGGAAACCAGGTTTATTGAAGTGAAAGGGTTCCTTGGCGTCCAGTGGGTGCTTATTGTTTCTGTACCAGCATCATTTGATTCATCTTGCTGGATGTTGACTTGTGTAAAACATCAAATATTTGTCGATTCGGGTCATCTTAAAGACACAATTGTTGCTTCAAAATAAAACTTTTTTAATTATTTCCTGTTCGTAAGCGGATTTTGTTGTAATACTGTCTTAAATTTTTGTTCTCTTTATTCGCCTGTTGATTTTTTTGATCATCCTCAGTTTTATTTTGTATGGGATTAAGTATGGGATTAAGTTTGACCTTATGGTCCTAACTTCCCCCCTTTCAGACTGAAGACAATTTCAATCAGTTTTCAGTTAACAATTGTGTATATTTTGTTATTGCGAGCAAAACATTGGCCTTTATTGTGTATCTAAAGAAATAATACAGGCCAGTTAGGTATGAGAATTAACTTAAAGACCAATAAAACATTAAAATAAAAAAAACTTAAGCTCAGAGGCTAGGTTAGGAAACCTCCTTGGGCAGGAAAATAGTTCCTTATGTTTTTTAGTGTTTAGCTTTGAATTTTAGGCTAAGTTGTTCATTAACGAGCTAACTTATACTTTTTTAAACATAAACTTAACTTTATTACATGTAATAAAGCTTAAATTTTATTTATAATGACTGTTTTTAGTGGAGGTATGGTGCAACAATTATATTTTGTAATTGAAATGAACCTTAATGTATAAAGTAACGTGACAAGTGTCCATAAAGGGGTTTGAGTTTTTGTTTTGTTGTTCACCCCCCCCCCAAATCATGTTGATTAATCAGATATTTTTTCAGCATTATTTTGTTATACCTGAAATTCGTCCAGCGTTTTCCGACATTAATTTAGTTACTTAAAATCCCGTATATACATTTTGTAATTTTAATATTTGTCCAAAATTTATTTAGTTAAAAAAATCCAACTTAAATTGGGCATTTATTTTGATGTGTTTAATTTTAGTTTTTAAAAAAATATTTTGTTTTGCTTTTTTATAAATTTATTCAACACTTTTTCGTATACATGTATACATTGCGTTTTATTCTTTTAAATTTTAGAATATCTTATTTTATCTACTATAGGTTTTACCTTGTTGTAAAATAGTGATGCTTTTTATTATTATTTTAAAATGATGTATTAGCTTTAATGATGTTATTTTAAAATGATGTGTTAGCTTTAGTGATGTTATTTTTAACAAAAAACTGATGTAAATAATGTGTATGGAATTTGAAAATTATCAAAAATAAATAAAAATGAAATTTCCGTCTGTTGCAGCTGTTGGCCGTCGCCAGCCCAGCTCCCAGCGACCGTGGCCAACAGCCAAAACGACTGGTAAATTGTTTTTTCATTTATTTTAGGCTTTTACGTTTCTTATTCCATAACAACTGTCTCTTCACTAAACACTTTTTCTGTTTCTTCACTAATTTGGTGTCTTAATTTCGGTTAGCTATTAATGTGGGAAGTGGTTTGTGGCTTAAATGCTACAGGGTGTTCCAAAAGATGATGACAGTGATTGTATTAAGTACTTTGAGGCTTTAAAAATATGTTTGTACTAAATTTAAGTATTTGATTGTTTTTTTAGGAAATTTTGCATTAAAAATTTGATTACTTTCCGTTATCGGTATTCGAATTTGAGAGGCGTAATGATTTTTTTTTTACAAGGTCATATATATTTTGCATTATATTTTTTAATATGTATTTTTGACTTTAATCAAACGTGTACAAGGAGTTGCATAAAAAAGTCATACTAAAATATAAAATGACTAGAAATAAGAAAGTAGTCTTTGATTGATATACGCTAATGGCAACTAAATGTGTATTACTTTCTAAAATAGCCTCGTGCTTCCTGCTGTACAGGTTCAAGTTATAACAAACTGTCCGTTGCTATACCAACTGATCTCCATTGGTTCTCTAAACATTCTTTTGAACGAAAAGGTATTGAGCTGCTTATTCCCTTTTGAACACAAAGCCAAATATACTTTCTAATGTGGGCGATATTTATGAAACGGCTCAGTTGAAAAACATTTTAAAAATTCTCTCAGGAAATGAAAGTAAACCTCTTATTTGGAAAATGTTTGTAAAATATTTCCAAATATTGTACATTTGTTTAAGCCTGGAGGTCGTTGGACTTTGCTACAGCACTTTTGGATTCTACTTTTGGGATAGTGTAAGCTACAAGTAGCCAAAAGTAAATTATTATTTGATAACTAGTCGAGTAAGATCTGCTGTTCTACTTTTGGGATAGTGTAAGCAATAATTCAGTAACTAGTCGAATAAGATCTGTTCTACTTTTGGGATAGTGTAAGCAATAATTCAGTAACTAGTCGAATAAGATCTGTTCTTCTACTTTTGGGATAGTGTAAGCAATAATTCAGTAACTAGTCGAATAAGATTTGCTGTTACTTTTGGGATAGTGTAAGCAATAAATCAGTAACTAGTCAAATAAGATCTGTTCTTCTACTTTTGGGATAGTGTAAGCAATAATTCAGTAACTAGTCGAGTAAGATCTGCTGTTCTACTTTTGGGATAGTGTAAGCAATAATTCAGTAACTAGTCGAATAAGATCTGTTCTTCTACTTTTGGGATAGTGTAAGCAATAATTCAGTAACTAGTCGAATAAGATCTGTTCTTCTACTTTTGGGATAGTGTAAGCAATAATTCAGTAACTAGTCAAATAAGATCTGTTCTTCTACTTTTGGGATAGTGTAAGCAATAATTCAGTAACTAGTCGAATAAGATCTGTTCTTCTACTTTTGGGATAGTGTAAGCAATAATTCAGTAACTAGTCGAATAAGATCTGTTCTTCTACTTTTGGGATAGTGTAAGCAATAATTCAGTAACTAGTCGAATAAGATTTGCTGTTACTTTTGGGATAGTGTAAGCAATAAATCAGTAACTAGTCGAATAAGATCTGCTGTTACTTTTGGGATAGTGTAAGCAATAATTCAGTAACTAGTCAAATAAGATCTGCTCTTCTGCTTTTTGGATATTGTAAGCAATATTCAGTAACTAGTCGAATAAGATTTGCTGTTACTTTTGGGATAGTGTAAGCAATAATTCAGTAACTAGTCGAATAAGATCTGCTCTTACTTTTGGGATAGTGTAAGCAATAAATCAGTAACTAGTCAAATAAGATCTGTACTTCTACTTTTGGGATGGTGTAAGCAATAATTCAATAACTAATTGAATAAGATCTGTTCTACTTTTGGGATAGTGTAAGCAATAATTCAATAACTAGTCGAATAAGATCTGCTGTTACTTTTGGGATAGTGTAAGCAATAAATCAGTAACTAGTCAAATAAAATCTGTTCTTATACTTTTGGGATAGTGTAAGTAATAATTCAATAACTAGTCGAATAAGATCTGCTGTTCTACTTTTGGGATAGTGTAAGCAATATGCTTGTTTATTTGTATAGTGTAATATTCATTTATAAAACTATCAGTGTCACTTTCTATTAAGTCACTGGGTATTTTATAGTTTACGAAGTTATTTATCGATCTTTAAAAAAATGTTTTTCGATGCTTTTAGTCCAGAGAAGTCCTATAAAATAATGGGTACAAGAACAATAAATTTGAGTTTAGAAGATAGTTTTAATGTTATAATTGCATAATAATTATTCATTACGATTGGAGAATAATGTATTTTAGGTATGAGCATGTGGTAGTTTGATGATATAGTGATGTCAGGTTTTGGTTCAATTAAAAAACGTTCTGGATAATGCAGGTTTGACTTGCACTTTGAGGTTTTTGTGACATTTTCTGTATCTGTTATCGAGAAAACTTAGTACATGTTTGCTTGTTTCCACACAACTCAGTTCTAAAATATCCTAATACTGTAATATATAATATACTGATATCGGAAAGTAGCAATATTGGTGTGAAAAGCAGATTTTCTGTAGTCTCAGGAAATTTGAGTTATTTTTAGAGGAGGGGGGCTTAAAACTATGTACATTTTGAATGCGGTGTCCATCCATATAATTCTGTCATTCATTGCCAATTGTGTTGAAGTGAAAAACGAGATCTTTTTGTCTACATTTGAAACCAACAGGAAAATTATGTGACGGGAGGGTGTAAGCACCCTTTACAATTTAGAAAATAGTTTGAATAATTGAAAAGATCTTCAGTTATTCACAGAGCAGTGTAGTTTTTTATACACAGTGCTGCAGTGTAACAACGTCAATAATTTACTCGTATTTAATTACTAATGAAATATAATACGGGAAGGTGTAATAGCTTAGAGATATATTAATTTAAAGATTCGTTTTTCCTTCGACAGTATCGTGTTACAAGTTAGAGATCGACCTGTGTAATAAGATACAGGTTCCGTACTGTGTATTAACTTAGAAACTACAGTTCCGTAAAGTGTGTTGCACCGTGTATATATGTTGCCGACGCCGCTGCTTGCAGGCGCTTCAGTATCTTTTGTCTAACAAGTAGAATTAGCTTAATTAAAGAAAGATATGTTGTTAAAATATAAAGTCCATTTGGATAGGTTTTGTTCTTAAATTCTTATGTGCAATGCTGTAAATGTATACTGATTTACATATGTAGTAGTAATAGTAATAATAATAATAATATAAAAATATAGCCACCTCGGTGGCCTAGTTGATAGCGTACTGGGCTTTCACCCCGAGGACCCGGGTTCGATTCCCGGCCAGGGCTTGGCATTTTCATACGCTATAAATCATCCCATAGTCTGCATTAGCCCAAGTGTGTACAATAGTCGAACGTTAAACACAAATATATATATATATTATTATTATTTGTGCATAGACCCTGTTAGATCACGCAAAGCACTCCGACTCATGTCTTGTTCCTTCTAATACTCCACACCTCTCTCATCCTGTCCCCATGGATCCTCTTCCGCTCCTCCGTCCATTTAATTTATATATATATATATTGTTTGAAGGCTGCTTTATTCAAACCACATATATATATATATATATTATATATATATATATATATATATATTATGAATTTTATTCAAAATATCATATTAAGAAAACAGCCCTAAAATAATGAATTAATTATGAATTCATATAAACTTAGGTTGTTTTTTTTTTCGATAAAACACCAATATTTCTATTTTTCTGTACAGATAATTGTCAAAAATAAACATTTAGATATGTTGTTGGCCATAGTATTGACAATATATTCAACTGTAAACTCGAAAACAAAATAGTGATGATTAGGTTGGTATACTTGTTAGTTAAAAGATACTGAAGCGCCTGCAAGCAGCGGCGTCGGCAACATATACACACGGTGCAACACACTTGACGGAACTGTAGTCTGTAAGTTAATACACAGTACGGAACCTCTATCTTATTACACAGGTCGATTTCTAACTTAAAACACGGTACCGTCGAAGGAAAAACGATTCTCTAAGTTAATAAATCTCTAAGCTATTACACATCCCCTATAATACATATATACTAAAGGACAGGGTTCTCTTATACAATACTTTCAAGTCTAGCCCAGATTATAGTATTCAGAAAATTAGTGAAATATTGCTGGACTGAATAATTTAGGGGTTGGTAATAATAACGTAATGACTTCTTATTGTAAGCATTTATAGGACATCAATTAGACAGTTGCTCATAGTTTAGAATATTACCAAGTACATTATGAACTGGAAATAGCATTAATGTTATTTTTTACTAGTTTATAGGTTCTATAAAATAATGACCTTGTTGCTTGTGGAATTGAGATTATTGTCAAATACATTCTGATTTGGAAAGAATTGTATTGGTCCAATACTTTTGGAAACATTTTTTACTACTTTTTTTTTTAACGTCCGACTATTGTGCACACTTGGGCTAATGCAGACGATGGGATGATTCATAGCGTATGAAAATGCCAAGCCCTGGCCGGGAACCGAACCCGGGTCCCCTCGGGGTGAAAGCCCAGTACGCTATCAACTAGGCCACCGAGGCGACTAAAATTTAAAAAATTTATGTCTATAAACCTGATTTCGCCATCATAATTATCGTTTAAACTGCTTAAATTAGCATTATCGCGTTGGAAAATTTAAAATTCTAATTTTTGAAATTTACGTTGAAAGTATATTTTCAAAACGAAATTGCTGTATTTTGCATATTGGCTGTTGTGTCAGCGAAACAGCTGCGATTATGTACTTGTGTATTTAATTAGTCGCTCTGAAAGTTGTAAAATCGGACCAACTGGTGTTGCATTGGGACGGTTGGCAACCCTGTCATCAAGTTTGTGAGGTGTTTCAGCATCGCAAGGGAAACGAGATCTTTGTTAACGTGTCAGTGTATTCTGTATACAAAGACGTTCTCGGCTTGACAGTACTAAACGAACTTTTCACATGACACTTTGACAAGAAGGCGTGTCCTTCGCTCCACTCGCCCAGTGCGTGCCCTTGAACCTCACACTTCCGCAGTCAGGTAGAGGGCTCAAGGTCATTAGTTACCCGCACAACAAAACATTTCTCTGGATTGTTCTTTAATGGTGATAGTAGACGGAAATAGTTTCGTTTCTTTTTGTACCGGAGTTTTGGCAGAATTGAATTATTGAAAAATACGTAATTATTGATGACGTGTAAAGTCTACACAATCAGCAATTTTTTTGAACAATATTGTTCTGTTGGGTTCCATTGAATTCTGTATTTTCTATTTCTACAAATCCGATTGGTCTGTTCATTATTCCGAAATATTGGCTTAACCCTAGAAGTCGTTCAAAATCCTACCTGTAAGTGATGAGCGACTTTATAAGTCGTTTGAAAACACCGTTACCTTAAACACACTGTTTTAACACATTTATCATGTTGCAATCTTAATAAAATAAATACCACTAGAAAGTAGAGATTCTAAGCTTTATTTAGCATGTTTTAGATTTATGAAATTTGTATATAAATTGTTACAATAAATTCATAAATAAACACACTAATTTCTAGTACTCGCCTTTGCTTCTAGGCGTCCGCCATATTGCCTGTTTTCAAACTAATATTTGACCTAGTAAATAATTTTAAATAGAATTGTGGTAGGTATCGTTTGAAAGATTGATCCTTTCTCTTTAATTTATCTGTTGAATATTTTACTTACAAAATATAGTTCTGTATCTGTGATTTTTCAAACTGTGGTCTACAAACGAAGTAAGAAACGACGAAATTACAGAGGTCCAAGAACTCCTCGATTTCTAGTATGTTTCTTGTCATAGATAAACTATTTTCTTCACAATTGTAGTGTGAAAGCCCCACTACAAAGTGATATATTGGCCATAGACTAAACCGAAAAGCCAAGCCTTTTTTTGTCCTGAAATGTTGGTCATTTTCCGTCCGAGTAAGCACCAGTCCGCCATTGCGTGCCGTGCATGAAAGTGTGTGTTCTTTCTCGTCATAATTTCGATATATGTGTTGTTTTTGTTGTTGTTTAGTGTTTGTAATTGTGTAAATGTTTCTTATTAGACAATAACAAATATAGATTGTGAAATTAAATATTGTTTTTATTTAAATATATGTGATAAAAGTGACTTAACGGCTAATCTAAAGAATTTTAGGGTTATGTTTACTGCGTAAAATAAACTCTTTTTCGAAATTTAAATTTTTGTAATTTTTTTAAAAGTGAAAATTGTTAGTTGTGATATATGCTATTAATCAGTGGTCCTTTTTGTCCAAGAAAGTATAAAAAATATGTTTATTTGTTTCAGTTTACATACTGTTTTACACAGCTAAATTTTACTTGGCGATTTTCAAAAATTGGTACTCACAGTCTTTTACGTTTCAAACGTTAAAAATTATAAAACAAACATATGTTTGTGTATACCGTTTTATTTACAAATAAATTTGGAAACTTTTGTATATTTTGAAAAAAAATATTTTTATTTTTAAATGGGGCTCTAAGTTGATTGTTTTATTTCAGAAATATGTATATATATATATATTCCAACGGTAATAACTACCTTTAAAAAAATTTTGGAATTTTCACTGGAACCATCACTGAATTCCATAAGTTCTTTCAGAAAAAAATGATATACAACTCTTTAAGCTTTAAACAGAAATTATATTTTTATTTGAATTTCAAACGTTACCATGCACGGTACAAGGAAAACTGCTTATATTAGGGTTAAATTTAGGGGGAAGGTGTAATAGCTTAGAGATATATTAACTTAGAGATTCGTTTTTCCTTCGACAGTATCGTGTTATAAGTTAGAGATCGACCTGTGTAATAAGATAGAGGTTCCGTACTGTGTATTAACTTAGAGACTACAGTTCCGTTAAGTGTGTTGCACCGTGTGTATATGTTGCCAACGCCGCTGCTTGCAGGCGCTTCAGTATCTTTTATCTAACAAGTAGAATTCGCTTAGTTAAAGAAAGATATATTATTAAAATATAAAGTTCATTTGGATAGGTTTTATTCTTAAAGGTTTATGTGCAATGCTGTAAATGTATACTAATTTACATATGTAGTAGTAATAGTAATAGTAATATTAATAATAATACAAAAATATTGTTTGAAGGCTGTTTTATTCAAACCATATCCGAATTGAATTAAAAAAACAGCCCTTAATGAATTAATGAATTCATATAAACTTACAGTTGTTTTTTTTTTTCGATAAAACACCAATATTTCTATTTTTCTATACAGATAATTGTCAAAAATAAACATTTAGATATGTTGTTGACCATAGTATTGACAATATATTCAACTGTAAACTGTAAAGATACTGAAGCGCCTGCAAGCAGCGGCGTCGGCAGCATATACACACGGTGCAACACACTTGACGGAACTGTAGTCTCTATGTTAATACACATTACGGAACCTCTATCTTATTACAAAGGTCGATCTCTAACTTATAACACGGTACTGTGAAGGAAAAACGATTCTCTAAGTTAATAAATCTCTAAGCTATTACACATCCCCAAATTTAGTACATCATAGTCTCACATTTGAGTAAAACCTGCCCGTCCGATTTTTTATAAATCGCTTCATTAGAGGCTACTTTAACGTTGCTTGAAATGTACGTTTTTGTAGTTTTTTTGTACAGATTATAAGCGAATTACTATGGTAACGTCCTTCGTACCATGAAATGTGTACCGATCATGATAGAGGTTTGTTGTGGTCGTTACAAATTTTATCCGAGCGTATATAAGCAATTTTGGTTTTCATTAAAACTTGGTTAATAAATTGACGAACTTAGGTAAATTCGTTGCACAGCAAACTACGTTCAAAATTGCGGCTAGGCAATCTTTAAAATTTTTTTAACTGGTTTTGACTAAAGGGGTTTATTACATTATCAAAGAAACGTCAAATTTTATATTATCAAAGATGTTTAAGTAGGATTGTAACCGATTTTTCCGTCCAGTGGTTTATTCACTCGTCTCGTAAAGGCTACCGCGGTTTCGAAACCTTACTGTTTCATCTTCAGGCCGTAATACAAAATGTCAAATCCCTCTGTCGAGGTCGTCACACAGTTAAAGAAAATATTGAAAACACACGTCACAAATACTAAACTCAAACGCGATGGGGTCATATGATCAAAAGATCAAACAACCGAAAGTTCATTCAACCAAATTCTATACTAATATTTTGGCCCAATGAACTTTTGGTCATACGAACCGTGTTTTTAAGACGCGAGATCATACGACCAAAAGATCAAACAACCAAAAGTTCATTCAACCAAATTCTATACTAATATTTTGGTCCAATGAACTTTTGGTCATACGAACCGTGTTAATAAGAGGCGAGATCATATGACCAAAAGACCAAACAACCAAAAGTTCATTTAACCAAATTCTATACTAATATTTTGGCCGAATGAACTTTTGGTCATATGAACCGTGTTAATAAGAGGCGAGATCATATGACCAAAAGATCAAACAACCAAAAGTTCATTCAACCAAATTCTATACTAATATTTTGGCCCAATGAACTTTTGGTCATACGAACTGATGACCAAAGACCAAACAACCAAAAGTTCATTTAACCAAATTCTATACTAATATTTTGGCCCAATGAACTTTTGGTCATACGAACCGTGTTAATAAGAGGCGAGATCATATGACCAAAAGACCAAACAACCAAAAGTTCATTCAATCAAATTCTATACTAATATTTTGGCCCAATGAACTTTTGGTCATACGAACCGTGTTAATAAGAGGCGAGATCATATGACCAAAAGACCAAACAACCAAAAGTTCATTTAACCAAATTCTATACTAATATTTTGGCCGAATGAACTTTTGGTCATATGAACCGTGTTAATAAGAGGCGAGATCATATGACCAAAAGATCAAACAACCAAAAGTTCATTCAATCAAATTCTATACTAATATTTTGGCCCAATGAACTTTTGGTCATGTGAACCATGTTTTTATTATTATTGTTTTTATTATTATTTTAAACACCATCATACTACTTACCCAGCCCAACTTAATTATTTGTTAAGTGTTGTTAAAGTGTTAATTCTATAACAGTGACGTTTTATACATTTATTATATATTGGTAGGTGTGAATAATAAATGTTTACATTATTTTAAACGCCATCATACTAGTTGCTCCAGCCCAACATAATTATTCAGTATTCAACTGTTAATTGTATAACAGTGACATTTTATTCGTGTATTATATATTGATAGGTATGAATAATAAATGTTTAAACTCAATCACACTACTTACCCAGTCCAAATTAATTATTTAGTATTCAAGGGTTAATTGTATAATGGCGTGTATTATTAATATGAATATTTAATATTGAAACTTACCTATATGCAATAATAAAAAAAAGTTAATATATAAAATATTGACAGTATATTCAACTGTAGGCCTAAACGCAAAAACAATATAGTAATGACTGGTCTGGGTATGTAGTGTAATGGCGTGTATTAGTAATTTAAATATCAGTAATGACACTGATCTATATGCAATAATAAAAAAAAACGTGTTTTACAAAATATCCTCCTTCGAAGGAAATACGAACCTCGATGTTAATAAGTCTCTAAGTTATTACACATTTTTGGTCATATGAACCACTCTGTTAAAAACATGGTTCATATGACCAAAAGTTCATTCAACCAAAATATTTAAGTATAATTTGGTCTAATGAACTTTTGGTTGTTTGATCTTTTGGTCATATGAGCTCTTCCCAAACCCAAACACACGATTAAAATACGATAAAATTTTCACGACAAAAGTTCAGAGGTAAAAGTTCAAGGCGTCAGTTAATTTTTATTTTTTTATTGTTACTTATTCTCATATAGAAATTTTGATTTATATAAATCAGAATATTAATTGAGTTGATTTTGATCTGGTATTCTGGATTTCTCTTATAAAACGGCAGTTTTTTTCGAATTCTGTTTAGGCCATTTTTTATAAATTCGGTCTTTCAGTAAAAATTTTATGGTTTTCGTTGACTCTATGGTTTTAAATATCGAAAAGTGAGCTATGGGTTATTGTTAGTTAAGTGGCTGTATTTGAACCTCCGTGTACGTTGAAAGTGGGGAAGTTAGTGCATAATTAATTTTTTTTGCATCGATGGAATCTTAATACCACGTGTAGGCTGATGTAATTGCAAAACAAACAAAGTACTGTAATGTCCTTGATGATAGAGTTTTATTGGAATCGATTAGCGCCTGGAGGGGTTTGTAAACACTAGACGCTACAAATTAGTTTCATTTCCCTCCGTCAACAGATCCCCTGCAGAGCGCTGCTTACTGTTTGCTAAATTAACTGTAGCAGGACGCCAATTAGTGCGGAACAGTTCTGTAATCGATGGTGCGAAAACTTTACAAACACTTCAGATTATTTTAGAAAAAAAAGTCACTGTAATTACAGGAAAACTTAATAAATTTTGAAAATAATTTATCCGATTTTTTAAAAATAGAAATCAAGGTATCAAAAATTGAAATAATTTGATATATTATTGATTGGTAAATTGATTGTAAAAAAGAGGTATAATTGGAGAAAAAGAGTTTTCATTGGAGAAAAATATTTTTATCGGCTTTTCAGCATTCCCCCCCCGAATTCATCCCCTAATAGGACAGAAATATAAACGAGGTTTAAATGTTTGTATTTGAGGAAAATATTTTTTATCAGATTTTCTTAAATCCGAATGGAACACGTTTGAAGACAATAAAACAATATTCAGGTTATAATATTTTTTCATATTCACTGTAAAATAATCACGAGTTTAGATGATCACGCTTTTATTAATATATTTTTTTATGTTTCTAAATTATTACATTACTGAAACAGTTTAAGTTTCGTAAGTGAAACCGCGACGGGTAATGCTAGTATTTTATAAAAAAAATATCATTCTACAAATCTTTTATGAAATACGCCTCATTACGCTTTATGCAATGCCTTTTATAGTGTAATATTGGCCTTGAAATAAACCCTGACCGATGTCGAGATTGTTTTAATTTTTAAAAAAATTATTTTTGAACTATTAATATATTCTGTTACAAATTCAGTACACTGCCTTGAATAATGATTTTTCATTTGTGGAAAAAAAAATCTGCAGTCCCTGAAAATCGATTCCTAGGTATCTTCAGGATTTTTCAGGGAAATAATTGAATGGAAAAAGCGTTTTGTGAATGTTTTTGTACCGTTCGAATTGTATTTTTTTAAAAATGTTCATAAATTTGGTTTTCCGGGCTGTTTTATGTGCGTGCGTGCAAGGAACGTTTTATTTCCTCGCTTCGCTAATGTCTCGTTTAGAAAAAAGCAATTCAGCTTGCCTCTGGCGGCGGAGTGATAACGTTTTATTGTGCCAGCTGCACGGGTAACACGCGATCTGAACGCGGGAAAACAAACTGCAACACGAAAACTGTGCGTAGTGGTTACAACTGACTTCGCTTCAAATAAGCCTTTATCTAACTCTACCACTGTCACTTGAAACGGGTTGGCGGCATGGACGGTTTAGAAGGACAAGGGGGATAGTAGCTGTTCCGGAAAAGTTTTGAAAATTTTAATTTTAACAAACTTTTAGACTAAAATTTAAAAAATTGTTTGTTAACAACAATAACGACATTGCAAGTACCGTATGTTGGTTGTTTTTACAATAATAACAAATAAAATATTCTCATCGAGTTGTATAATAATTTTTTTTTTTAAGTCATAACAACAATAACGACATTGCAAGTACCGTATGTTGGTTGTTTTTACAATAATAACAAAATATTCTCATCGAGTTGTATAATTTTTTTTTTTGTTATGTCATAACAACAATAACGACATTGCAAGTACCGTATGTTGGTTGTTTTTACAATAATAACAAATAAAATATTATCATCGAGTTGTATAATTTTTTTTTTTTTATGTCAACAACAATAACGACATTGCAAGTACCGTATGTTGGTTGTTTTTACAATAATAACAAATAAAATATTATCATCGAGTTGTATAATTTTTTTTTTTTTTATGTCAACAACAATAACGACATTGCAAGTACCGTATGTTGGTTGTTTTTACAATAATAACAAATAAAATATTATCATCGAGTTGTATAATTTTTTTTTTTTGCATGTCAACAATAACAATAACGACATTGCAAGTACATGTTGGTTGTTTTTTTTTAAATAATAACAAATAAAATATTCTCATCAGTTGTATAATAATTTTTTTTTATGTCATAACAACAATAACGACATTGCAAGTACCGTATGTTGGTTGTTTTTACAATAATAACAAATAAAATATTCTCATCGAGTTGTATAATAACTTTTTTTTTATAACAACAATAACGACATTGCAAGTACGTATGTTGGTTGTTTTACAATAATAACAAATAAAATATTCTCATCGAGTTGTATAATAATTTTTTTGTTAATTTTTTTTTTGTTTTATATCAACAAATCATCAAACAACAATAACGACATTGCAAGTACCGTATGTTGGTTGTTTTACAATAATAACAAATAAAATATTATTCTCATCGAGTTGTATAATAATTTTTTTGTTGTTATGTCATAACAACAATAACGACATTGCAAGTACCGTATGTTGGTTGTTTTTACAATAATAACAAATAAAATATTCTCATCGAGTTGTATAATAATTTTTTTTTTTTTATGTCATAACAACAATAACGACATTGCAAGTACCGTATGTTGGTTGTTTTTACAATAATAACAAATAAAATATTCTCATCGAGTTGTATAATAACTTTTTTTTTTTATGTCATAACAACAATAACGACATTGCAAGTACCGTATGTTGGTTGTTTTTACAATAATAACAAATAAAATATTATCATCGAGTTGTATAATTTTTTTTTTTTTTATGTCAACAACAATAACGACATTGCAAGTACCGTATGTTGGTTGTTTTTACAATAATAACAAATAAAATATTCTCATCGAGTTGTATAATAACTTTTTTTTTTTATGTCATAACAACAATAACGACATTGCAAGTACCGTATGTTGGTTGTTTTTACAATAATAACAAATAAAATGTTCTCATCGAGTTGTATAATAATTTTTTTTTTGTTATGTCATAACAACAATAACGACATTGCAAGTACCGTATGTTGGTTGTTTTTACAATAATAACAAATAAAATATTCTCATCGAGTTGTATAATAACTTTTTTTTATGTCATAACAACAATAACGACATTGCAAGTACCGTATGTTGGTTGTTTTACAATAATAACAAATAAAATGTTCTCATCGAGTTGTATAATAATTTTTTTTTGTTATGTCATAACAACAATAACGACATTGCAAGTACCGTATGTTGGTTGTTTTTACAATAATAACAAATAAAATATTCTCATCGAGTTGTATAATAATTTTTTTGTTGTTATGTCATAACAACAATAACGACATTGCAAGTACCGTATGTTGGTTGTTTTTACAATAATAACAAATAAAATATTCTCATCGAGTTGTATAATAATTTTTTGTTGTTATGTCATAACAACAATAACGACATTGCAAGTACCGTATGTTGGTTGTTTTTACAATAATAACAAATAAAATGTTCTCATCGAGTTGTATAATAATTTTTTTTTGTTATGTCATAACAACAATAACGACATTGCAAGTACCGTATGTTGGTTGTTTTTACAATAATAACAAATAAAATATTCTCATCGAGTTGTATAATAACTTTTTTTTTTATGTCATAACAACAATAACGACATTGCAAGTACCGTATGTTGGTTGTTTTTACAATAATAACAAATAAAATATTATCATCGAGTTGTATAATTTTTTTTTTTTTTATGTCAACAACAATAACGACATTGCAAGTACCGTATGTTGGTTGTTTTTACAATAATAACAAATAAAATATTCTCATCGAGTTGTATAATAACTTTTTTTTTATGTCATAACAACAATAACGACATTGCAAGTACCGTATGTTGGTTGTTTTTACAATAATAACAAATAAAATGTTCTCATCGAGTTGTATAATAATTTTTTTTTTGTTATGTCATAACAACAATAACGACATTGCAAGTACCGTATGTTGGTTGTTTTTACAATAATAACAAATAAAATATTCTCATCGAGTTGTATAATAACTTTTTTTTTTATGTCATAACAACAATAACGACATTGCAAGTACCGTATGTTGGTTGTTTTTACAATAATAACAAATAAAATGTTCTCATCGAGTTGTATAATAATTTTTTTTTGTTATGTCATAACAACAATAACGACATTGCAAGTACCGTATGTTGGTTGTTTTTACAATAATAACAAATAAAATATTCTCATCGAGTTGTATAATAATTTTTTTTTGTTATCTCATAACAACAATAACGACATTGCAAGTACCGTATGTTGGTTGTTTTTACAATAATAACAAATAAAATATTCTCATCGAGTTGTATAATAATTTTTTTGTTGTTATGTCATAACAACAATAACGACATTGCAAGTACCGTATGTTGGTTGTTTTTACAATAATAACAAAATATTCTCATCGAGTTGTATAATTTTTTTTTTTTGTTATGTCATAACAACAATAACGACATTGCAAGTACCGTATGTTGGTTGTTTTTACAATAATAACAAAATATTCTCATCGAGTTGTATAATTTTTGTTTGTTTGTTATGTCATAACAACAATAACGACATTGCAAGTACCGTATGTTGGTTGTTTTTACAATAATAAAAAAAAAATTGCTTTTCACACGATCAGAAAAGGAAGAATCAAACAAAACGCGTTATTCTACATTCATCACCTGTTCCCGAAAGGATGACACTGATCTCTTGTTTTACCCACACACCCTAATGGTACATCATCTGTTCTGAGAATGTGAATAATAACTTCATTTAAAAAAACAAACTGCCTCATGGATTTGTGGAATCACACTGCCACGGCTGATGTAATCGCCATATGCAGATGCAGGTTGCCGGACTGGCCGGTAGGCGGAAGCACTACGCCTTGTAAGGCAATGCAGGTCGCTAACAAACGCATTGTCTGGGTTAGTGGTCTGTCCTAGTTACTGCAGATGCCCAGTAAATGCACTCGAGCGCATTCAGCTTTGTCTGACGTACCTTCATTGTTTTTTCCCTAATGCATGTTAATATGCACTCAAGTTTATGTGTGTTTGTGCCATTGTTTGTCGATAAATTACCCGAGCGTTTAAACAGTAATGACTTTCTCGCTGTACGAAGTGGAGGAAGTACGGTGACCATGGAAAAATCAGATTTTTGTGCATTATTCCTGTTTCGGTACCCGTTAAGTAGGGTGTTGCCCGTAAACTTCAACGGAGATTAAATCGACAGATATTAATGATATTTGGCATTTAGGTCTGGTTTACTCGTATCGCGAGACCAGGTTTTTTAATTTTTCAAAGTCCTATTTTGGTCAAATATCTATGGAAGACTTTTTTTAAACTTTAAAAAATTGTCACAATTTTTTATAAGTGTAATCCACATAAGTACCTTAAAAGTATGTTGGCCGCTTAGCCGTACAAATCTGCTTGTTATCAAAAATTTTTCGAAATCAACTTTTGGTCATAAATGGTCGGATCGAATTTGAAATAATCGCGGCACGTAGCTGTCTCGCTGACGTGATAGAAGCGAATATTCAAGTTTTTTTTCAGCCTCGGTGGCCTAGTTGATAGCGTACTGGGCTATCACCCCGAGGATCCGGGTTCGATTCCCGGCCAGGGCTTGGCATTTTCATACGCTATAAATCACCCCATCGTTTGCATTAGCCCAAGTGTGCACAATAGTCGGACGTTAAAAAAAAAATTATCAAACTTTTTTTTAACTTAAAATTTTTCATCTAATTTTGAAATTTTGATTTCACGATCATTGTCAGTACTAAAAATACTCAACACAGTGACAATAATCCTAACAGAAAAGAAGAATGTAAAAAGAACTTCTCTAAGCTGTTACCAAAGTCGATTTTTTTTTTAATCGGACGTGATCGTGCTAAGGCACACACGTGCTCCAGAGCTCTTCATTTCAAGGTCCCGGGTCTAGGTCATTAACTCCGATAGCCATTTTCCAATGGAAATTCGATAATAAAATAATGGGTAGGGAGGCGATGTTTTCAGTGTGGGTAGTACAGTCTGGTCTGCGAGCACAGTCTTGATCCGCTTCCTAAACAGCAAAAACCGGAATCGAAACACAATAGCCTTAATTTCCAAACGTAATTTGCGAATAACGACCGAAAAGGCAAGACTTACATAAACGTTAATTTAATCCATTTGTCCAGCATTGACAGCGTTCCGACCTTGACAGACAAGTCGAGCGACAAACAAAAAAAAAAGCTGGTACTGTAATTTAATTAATCCGATGACATCACCTGTCAGCTGTGTTCCAAGGTCATGCTGAATACGTCCGTATCACTTGGGCATAGCGAGTAAACGTAGATTGCAATGAGGAAAGCAAATTGTTCGAGTTTGACTGGTTTTGTGTGACCACTTCCAGTTCCGCAAGTGTAAGGAAGTAATGTTTGCAACCGTCACTGCGAATGTTCGGTGTAATCTGTACGGGTGTAAAATGTTACGGAAAACGAACATCGAAATATTGGTGTAAAACATTCTTACTTCCAATGTTTATTTTTTAAAAAATCGAGAACTGGTCTGATTTCTCAAAATACAAGTAAGGAATATTTGCAGGAAATTGGATCTTCGCCTTTCCCCGCAGGGAAATGCAGACCAGCTGCACCTGTTGAGAGGATTAGACGTCCCTCTCGGTACCCGAGTCTAACACACCTTAACACTTACAACACTACACTTGCGACTTTAACACTTCACACTCACACATTTAGGGAGGCGATAATAGCCTTAATGTGCTTTTCGCTTAAAAAAAAAAAAAAATCTATTTACTTAAAACTATCGGAGTCATGTACGGAAATGAATATAGGATAGTTTTTAATTATTAAATCTACCCTAATCATTGGTATTTTGACGGGTTGTAAATGAAAAAATTCATTTAGAATATTTTTATTTGAACTGTGTTCAGTATAATGATCTGCCTTCCGTTAATTCTACTTTTGTTGACGCGTTTCGGATAACCTCCATCTTCAAAAACTATATCTATACTGGTCACCAATATTATGGCCCGTCCTATTTATAATTTTCTATCTCCACCTCGTACCCCTTCTCTATTCAACACGTGTTCATTAAACCTGACGTGCTCGTTTCTGATTGCTCTTCAAAATCGTACGTTTTCGCTCGCTTCTGATTGACTCCTTTCAAACTTTCTCTTCAACGGTCGTCCGTTAATTTTTGAAAATTTTTAAACGTAATATCTGCTTGCGACGATATCTGATCATTTATTATGTTTTCTCAGATATCGTCGCAATGAACAGATATCGTTGCATGCAGATATTATGTTTAAAAATCTAAAAATTTTCAAAAATTAACTGGAGAGACGACGTTGAAGAGAAAGTTTGAAAGGAGCCAATCACAAGCGAGCGAAAACGTATGATTTTGAAGAGCCAATCAGAAGCGAGCACGTCAGGTTTAATGTACACGTGTTGAATACAGGAGGGGTACGAGGGGGAGATAGAAAATTATAAATAGGCCTGGCCATAATATTGGTGACCAGTATAGATAAAGGTTTTGAAGATGGAGATTCTCCGAAACGCGTCAACAAGAGTAGAATTGACGAAGCTAGGTAAGGCAGATCATTATACTCAACATAGTGACAATAATCCTAGCAGAGAAGAAGAAGAATATAAAAAGAATTTTTATTTGCTTAAATAAATAATTATTGTATTTTATCTTGAATTTTTAATTTCACCCATTTTATCGAAACTATCTATTCTTTTCCTTGGAAACGTTTATACAAACCCGTAAAGCCACTTTCGAAATGACTGTATTGTGGTAATAAATACAAATTACGTTAACGGGTTGGATTATTTAAAAATGTTGTTTCGTGTATATATATATATATATATATATATATATATATATATATATATATATATATATATATATATATATTATACAAAGTTTTAATAAATATGGGGTGATGTTTAAATGTGACCCTTATTTGAAGGTTTTGGTTTTCGTAAGCAAAGAAACTGCGAAGATTGTTTTTAACGATCTCCGCAACTGTGTTGAAGTGCACGCTCGAGGGCCTGGCTTGTGGACGAGGCTGTGTATTTTGATAAATCACCGAGTTGAGTACGTAGGGCTTATGATGAGAGTATCTGGGAGCCATCTAGATGGAGGATTCATTGTTAAAAACCAGTGCACCAAATGTGAAAAAAAGACATTCGAGAGTAAAATTTTTTTTTGTGTTTAACGTCCGACTATTGTGCACACTTAGGCTAATGCAGACGAAAGTAAATCTAATTATGCAAAACCAACGGCGGTCAGGGTTCATTTTAAAGTCCCTTCGACTTGTCTTACGGATCTTCATAAAGCCGCCTCGGTAGCCTAGTTGATAGCGTACTTGGCTTTCACCCCGAGGACCCGGGTTCGATTCCCGGCCAGGGCTTGGCATTTTCATACGCTATAAATCATCCCACCGTCTGCATTAGCCCAAATGTGCACAATAGTCGGACGTTAAAACAAAAACAAACAAACAAAAAAAAAAAAAACGGATCTACATAATTAACGGAAATTTCAGCAAAATCTAATAAAATGATTGGAAAAATTAGGCCAGTTTTTCATTTGTTCTTGATAACAACGCCTAAAAACGGGTTTTTTAATGTAACGATTGATACGTTCTGTTCAGACGAGTAGATAGCATTGAGAAAAATGTTATCGAAATCGTTTAGGCCGACTGAGAAAGTCTTGTTTTTTCAACAGTATTTATTTATTATTTTCTTTGTGTTTAACGTCCGACTATTGTGCACACTTGGGCTGATGTAGACGATGGTATGATTTATAGCGTATGAAAATGCCAAGCCCTGGCCGGGAATCGTCCTCGGGGTGAAAGCCCAATACGCTATCAACTAGGCCACCGAGGCGGCTGAGGAGGAACAGACGGACATCCAAGACAAAATCTTAAATTTTCTTTACGTCCACCGTACTTGGTTATGCAGTATTGAGAAAGTAAAATTTAAAAAAAACGTAACAATTTTAGCAGTTTTATGAATGTCTCATAAAATTTGAATACCAAATTGAGTTGGCTTCATTCATGAGGAACATCTGCGAGAAATTGGACGTACTAGATTTCCCTATTGCAGAGTTTTACCGATAGCTTCAAATCGGAATTTTAAGAAATATTTTGTCGAATAAAATTATTGAATATAAACGGGCAAGTACAGCCGCCATTTTAAAAAAGCGTGCTCGACATCTGAGGCTAAATTACAAGTAATTGGATTGTCTGCCGCTACGAACGCTGCAAACTGCAAGGACGCGATGGAGACGTTTGGGAAAATACAGTACTGTCATTTTAACTGTAGTAGAACACTTTCCCGCTAGATGCCACCACGTTGAATGCGAGCGTTGAATGAAGTATGTTTATTTCCGCGTAATTTTATCAACGCTAATTAGCCTCTATGGCTGCAAATAGCTTCGCCCCTATGGCCGCAATTACCTCCATTTTCGTCTATTGATGTGGTGGCATTTCCGCGAAAAGGTCGCAACCTTTCCGCCCCTCCCAAAACAGAAATCGATTACCGTATAATGTATCTTTGCGCGAAAACATTTGCGTTATACTCTAATCGGCATGACTTATCAAAATCGGTTTGTTGAATTTTGTTAAAAATTTTATAAATACGTAGTATAAAAATGACTACGTAGTCATTACAGTATAATTATACTGTAATGCGTAAAGATTCGAAACAAAAGATATTTACAGTTAGAAGGTAAAAAAACCGACAGCGGTCAGGTTTGCATTATCTCGATTTACCCTCAAATTTCTTTTATTTCAAATTTGCTACACAGATTTGAGCATTGAATATAAACGTGCTAGAATGATAACCCTTATGAGAGATATGAGCGCTCGCCGCTGGTGGCATCTTACGACAGAGTGTTCAACTACAGTTAAATATATAGTAATACTGTCTAATTTCGCAAACGTCTCGCCATGTTCTTGCAGCGTTCCTAGCGGCAAGTAGTCTAACTACTTGAACTTTAGCCTCTGATACTGAGCACGCTTTTTATGTACTTCTAGTCCGTTTGTATTCAGTAACTTGAACTTGAGTTATGAATATTCATCGAACACTGAGCCGCCTCGGTGGCCTAGTTGATAGCGTATTAGGCTTTCACCCCGAGGACCCGGGTTCGATTCCCGGCCAGGGTTGGCATTTTCATACGCTATAAATCATCCCATCGTCTGCATTAGCCCAAGTGTGCACAATAGTCGGATTAAAAAAAAAAAAAAAAAATCGAACAGGAAAATTTGATCACCAATTTCGTGATCGATTTTCTTCGGGGTATTTCGGTTGTTACCTGGCCAGATTGTTTGAAGATTTAGTAAAACCCTAAAAACTAATTTAGTGTTTCATTTAGGCTCTTAATAGATTGTATTGTAGCTTTTTTTTACCGGAGAAAGTTTTTAAAAACTAACCTAAAAAGAACGCTGTTGACAAAAATAAGTCAGAGTGCGCACAGTTATACACGCACGTATGACTGGACGGGCAAACATCCAGGTGAAAACAGACGGGGCATACAAACGGATAGATTCATCAAAGATTTTTTTTACAAATCACTAATGGTTGTTGTGTTCCATTTTACTTTCGTATTGTTAATTCTTTCCAGTTCACCCATTATCATAAATTTATTTCGTAATTTCTACACATTTTACGACACTTTGTGTATGTATAAATTTTAGCAAAATCTGATGTAAAACAATTTTCGAAAAAAAATTCAAATGTTTTTTTGTCGACTTCTTACAAAGCGGAGACGTTTTGGGAAAATAATTGAATTAAAAAAAAGTACATGTAATGTTTTTACAATATTTATTATTTATTAGAAGCAAAGTGCCAAGTTTTGTCGTTACAGTACTTCTTTACGTAGCAGTGTTCAGAATTAAGACTAAACTAAGTACGTTGTATCTGCTGACTTTATATGCAAGTTACAAGAGTGTATTTAGTATGCGTCATGCGGACGCATTGATTTGCTATTCCAATCACTCATTGCCAATCCTCCTTGAATTCTAATCGACTTCACAAACTGTTGATCCCTTGGCAGGCCAGATCCTTATGTTTGTCGGTGGAATACTTGTAGCGTCTAAACGGTCATTTTGGGTTATTAGGAATTTTGTGTTTTTCTTGTGTCGTGCTGTCTAAATGTAGGGAAAAAACAGGCGGTTAAAATCGCACTTTACTTTTCTAAGTAAATTTGTTAGCGTCTGAAGGGATAATTAGGGTTATTCTGTTTTTCTTGTGTCGTGCTTTTTTATAATGGCGTGGCCGCCTCGGTGGCCTAGTTGATAGCGTATTAGGCTTTCACCCCGAGGACCCGGGTTCGATTCCCGACCAGGGTTTGACATTTTTATACGCTATAAATCATCCCATCGTCTGCATTAGCCCAAGTGTGCACAATAGTCGGACGTTAAAAAAAAAAAAAATTATAATGGCGTTATAATGACTTTATATTGATATTGTAAGTGCCGTGGGGTATTATTACGTTATAATAAAGTTACAATTACGTTATACCAGTGGTCGGCAAACCGCGGCTCTTTGACTCCTTGGCTGCGGCTCTTTCATGAAATCTTAAATGCAGGCACGGAATATAATTTATTAACTTGCCTTGTAAGAGGTGAGTAAACTTTTTGAAACGCGAGCCTACAGAAATTTTTTTTTATGTTACAAGAAGTAATTTCATTCGAAAACAAATTGTTGTCTTTTGCCGAAGATTTTGAAAGAGAAACTCTAATACACTTCCTTTCACCCCCAGGACCCGGGTTCGATTACCGGTCAGGGCTTGGCATTTTCATACGCTATAAATCATCCCATCGTCTGCATTATCCCAAACAATAGTCGGACGTTAAAAAAAAAAAAATCTAATACACTTCCATGCTTATTGAAATATTGTCGAGAAAATAAGTCCAATATTGACATTTGCTATTTCAGAACAACACCGTTAAATGTAAAGGAAGCTTTTCTCATCAGGTCCAAAGACTTTAAAAACAGCAACGCGATGTTAGTCTTTGTTAAGAAACCTCTGAACGCCACGGTAACAGAAATAAACACTTATTACTGTACTCACAAAAAGAGTACAGAGTACACACAAAAGAGTACAATATGAAGTTTTGAAAATGGAAGTATTCCGAAACGCGTAAACAAATATAAAGTGTTTTAAGCTGGGAAAGGCAGAGACACTTACTTTACAAAAATGCTGTTTTACCTCTAAGGGGTTTTATCGTATATCACGGTAATGTTTGAAATGGACACCCCGTGAGGGACCCAGTCACATCAGGGGCTTTAAGTACGCCATTGTTGGTTTCTGCACACTGTAATGTGGAATTCAATCTGCTGAGCAGTAGGTAAAGGTGCGAAGCCATCGTGTAGGCCTCCGCAAGGTTAGATAAGGACCCCCTCCTCTTACCACGCACAGCGGGAGGGAGAGGGGAAGTGGAAGCCTCGCTGGCTCAGTGCAGTGACAGCCGTAGCCAGTGCAAGGATAATGTGCGCACGCACGGAAGTGTCATGTACGTTGTGACGGGAGTTGGCGGTAGCAAAGTGTCCAGCAATGCGGCTCCTGGCTTGCCGTTGGCGGCCAAAGTTCTGCGCTTCTTGCGGCGCTCAGCCATGGTGATACCGAACAAGCGTTACTCGGTGGAGGCGACCACTATGGCCGTGCCGCCGCCGCCCAGGGTGAGGGACAGCTCCAGGCATCGGTCCCGCAGGCAGAGCCGTCAGGTAAACAGGCTTGGGTTCAGGCTAAGCGAATGTCATTTTTTATATGTAATCCGTCTATATATAACTTAATACATTGTCGGTCGTTATAAAGGAAAAACTAAAAAATTAGCACAAACTTTCCAGTATTTATTTACATTATTGAAAAAAGGACTTAAATACCGAAACAAAACGAATATACAGTATTTATATTATTGAAATAGGACTTAAGTACAAACAAACAATTATTGACGAATTATACTATTGAAAAACTATGACTTAAATACTCAAATAAAACAACTATGTTTATTTTATTGAAATAGGACTTAAATACCCTAACAACACGAATATACAGTATTTATATTATTGAAATAGGACTTAAGTACACAAACAAGACGAATATTATTGAAAAAGGACTTAAATACTCAAATAAAACAACTATGTTTATTTTATTGAAATAGGACTTAAATACCCTAACAACACGAATATACAGTATTTATATTATTGAAATAGGACTTAAGTACACAAACAAGACGAATATTATTGAAAAAGGACTTAAATACTCAAACAAAACAACTTTGTTTATTTTATTGAAATAGGACTTAAATAACCAAACAAAACAAATAAGTTTATTTTATTGAAATATGACCTAAGTACCCAAACAACACGAATATACAGTATTTATATTACTGAAATAGGACTTAAGTACACAAACAAGACGAATATTATTGAAAAAGGACTTAAATATTCAAACAAAACAACTATGTTTATTTTATTGAAATAGGACTTAAGTACACAAACAAGACGAATATATTTATATCATTGAAAAAGGGACTGAAATTACCAAACAAAACGAATATATTTTTTATATTACTGAAAGACAAATACCCTAACAAAACTAATATATTTATATTATTAAAAAAGGACTTATAATACCCAAATAGAACGAGTATATTTGTATTATTGGAAAAAGGCTTAAATACCCAAACAGAACGGATGTATTTATATTGATGACAAAGAACTTTAATAACGAAACAAAGCCTTTTTTTTCTGTAACTGACTTATTTTATACAAAAACGGACTGATTTTTTTTTTTATTATAGCTGATTTTAAGACAATTTAATTAAAAAAAATTAATTCTTGGAAAATTGAATAACACTACTTATGTAATGGGCAAACTGCACGTGTATGCCAAATTTTATCGAATAGTCCAAGTAGTTTTCTAATATAATGCACCCCGCAGGGGGTGCAGACTGGCTGCACCTATTGAGAGGATTTAGACGTCCTTCGTGGTACCCGAGTCTAACACACTTACGACTTCAACACTTTACACTCACACTTACAATTAGAGAGGCGAGAACCTCAATGTGCTTTTCGCCTTAAAATAAATAATAATAATAGTGCACTGATTGATTTTTTTCTATAACCTTATTTTATACGTGTTGTGAGAGAGTAATTAATAGCAGTAAAAAACTTTTTTTGTGGTACTTGAGGATTTTTGAGTAAAATTTGTTCGAAATCGTTACAACCGGTATTAATAAGTCGATTTTTTTAGTTTTTTCTGTAAGTAAAGTAGTTTTGTATAAAAGTTTAATTGGTTGGTATTGGTAAACTAAGTGTTGGTAACTATGTATAAAACTAATTGGTGTTGGTATGTAGCCTATAATATCTTTTTTTTTTTAGTAGCTAACTAAAATCCCCAAAATCGGCTTTGTGGAGATTGAACTGAAGTACAGTAGTTAGCAATATTTTGTGTAAGACTTACATTTAATCGAAGTTCGTGTTGCCGATTTTGCTGCTGTTCGTCGACAGCTCTCGATCTGGATTTCGTATCGATCGGTGCGGTTTGTTTGGATTCTTAAAGGGTTGCAATCGAATTTTAATTTTTTTTTAGCGATACGACTTAAACGTTGAAAGTTAGTGCAATTTTTTAGCACCAATCACGAATTTTTGTGAGTTCTTGTAATAAATATCTCGGTACAATTTAGTGAAGTATAAGTTTTTAGGGTTCGTAACACTTATTATGTTGAGTATAGTGATCTGCCTTCCCTAGCTTCGTCAATTCTGCTTTCGTTTACGCGTTTCGGAGAACCTCCATCTTCAAAAACTATATCTATACTGGTCACCAATATTATGGCCCGTCCTATTTATAATTTTCTATCTCCACCTAGTACACCTCCTCTATTCAACACGTGTACATTAAACCTGACGAAGCGAGCACGTCAGGTTTAATGTACACGTGTTGAATAGAGGAGGGGTACGAGGTGGAGATAGAAAATTATAAATAGGACGGACCATGGCGACCAGTATGTATAGATATAGTTTTTGAAGATGGAGGTTCTCCGAAACGCGTCAACGAAAGTAGAATTGACGAAGCTAGGGAAGGCAGATCATTATACTCAACATAGTGACAATAATCCTCGCAGAAAAGAAGAAGAATATAAAAAGAATCGTAACACTTCTTTGAAATCGGACTTCACCATTCGCGTTGACAATTTATACTTTAACGTTTAAAAATTTTATTGAAATTACGAAATTTAGGCGTTCGGTTAGCATACTGGCGTGTTTTTTCAGTATGCTCGCGTGCTGAAGTGTTGAAATCCGCGTTTTCATCAGCGAGACAGCTGCGTGCAATAGCTGCCCTGTTAAAATTTATTAGAATTTTCCGTTGCAACATTCTCGCAGGAAATAATTATACAACGCGGTCGTTAGCAATTTTATGGTAACCGATATTTAAACGCGTCTTTGCGAAGTACAAAACACCTGCAAAACACCGGGTTATGTAAGTTTCCTTAGAAAGGAGTATTACGACAGCCGGCTGTCAGGTTAGGTTAGGTTGGTCACGAGGAGCGCGGACGAACACTTGTTACTTGTTTGTTCAATCAATCACTTGATCCTGATCGACTTCGATTAACTATCTCGAGTAGAACTTGATGTTGTTTCGATGTTTTGACGGCTAATTTGAAATAACGACGTCAGGTGTCGAAATAATGACGTCAGAAGTGTGTTCGGAGCTCGTAGTTGATTGCGGCACGCAGCTGTCTCGCGGACGTGGTAAAATGAATTAAAAAAAAATATTTTTTATCTTTCTTGATTCTACCATCGTCAACAGCATTGAAATGTGCGTGTATTGCCATTTTAAACTGTGAAATTGCGTAGAAAGTACGAAAACAAACCCTGACAGCCGCAGTCATTAATTTTTTCATTTTAATTGATTTTGAAAATAACAGATTTATACAGTTCTTAACGCCGATTACTTCGGTGAAATCATATTTTTTTAAATATTTACAAAGGACGTAATGAATTTTTAAAGATGTAATGTGACAGCCATTTTGAAAGTTATCTTTATAGCTTATCATGAGAATTTGCCGTCATTTGTATGTATAAACTAATTCCGAAAGTATAGGTCAACTTTTTCTCAAGTTCCAAACTTAAAAACACTAAGAGGAGATCCGTGATTGGTCAAACTGGAAGTAAAAGTAAGACGTGTGATCAGGAAATCATAAGCCATAATGGAAAACAAACGAAAACGCTGACAAAAAACCAGCCTGGTGGTAATAATTACTGCACACCTTTTATGATCCGGTATTTGTCAGCCATTTTTTAATGTACCGTTTTCGTTTCGTCGTCTTGTTGACTTCTGGTTTCCTGATCACGTGTGTTGACTTCTGGTTTCCTGGTCACGTGTTAAGTCTTGATTTTATTTCTGTTCACCACTCGGGGATTAATTTTGTTTTTCCGTTTTTTTTAAATCACCCCTTAGGCAGCTAGGCTTGTGTTACTATTGCATGTTCAGGTTTGAAGGGGAACCTTACATGCAACCCCTTTATTTAGTTTGGGGGTAGTTGAAGGGGGGTTTAGGGTTGCACTTGAGAACGGTAGAAATGTTGTGTGTTGCTTTATATACACAAATAATGGCAAATGATCGAATAAACTAATAGATATGTAGATGTACTCCTTTGCTGGTTCACGAACTTGCCGAAGCTACCAACATCGATTTTTGTGCCAAGTTTGAATCAAATCGGATTAAAATTGCGAACGGCATGGCATGGAAACACACACACACACACACACACGTCATACATATTTTTTTGTCTTAAATATTTTTGAAAATTTGATTTCATCATCGTAACCAGCTTTAAACACTGCATAAATGAGTAGTTTGAATTTTCAAAATCCGTTGACTTTGCGAAATTTAAGTTGACGGCGGTCAGGGTTCGTTTTTTTAATTTTCAGTGCTACTTGGAATTTTAAAAATAGGCCTACATGCAGATTTAAGTGTCATGTCGTGATGGTGAAATCAGAGTTTTAAATAAAGAGTAACATAAAGAAATATTTTTGAAAATTCGCTCCCTTTATGTTAACGAAATGGCTTACGTGATTATTCAGTATTTGGTTTGAAAATTTGTGTCCATCACGTCACAGCGACGGCTGGATATTTTCCGACTGCGGGACTTTCACAAAAGTAATGATTTTAACAGTTCTTTTGGGTTTGTTATGTGCTGTGTTATTTCGTTGAGAGGTATTGACCGCGAAAGATTAAATTTATCACGATAAATTACGATTTTCAGCCATTTATTACGGAACTATATTCTGCAATAACGCCGCAATAACACTCGTTACAAAGGTTGTAGATATTACGGAATACTAGTTACATACCCAACAACCGAGTCGAGTTAGCTGAAGTTCTTAAAAAAAAATTCTTTTCATTAAAATAACGCGCATTTCAAGAAAAGGAAAAACACGTTTTCTACATTTTGAGGTTATGTTTTATTTTTTTTAAATTTTCGTTTTTTCTGCACTTTTATATTTTGGATTATTAATATCGGGCGTAGGCTGTAATAAAAGCGTTTTGGTGCAAAAATCACCAAAATTGACGAAAGTTCTGAAAACTATAGGTTTTATCCAATCTTGTGCGTAAGTTTTAAATTTTTGCTTCGAATCTTGAAAGTCGCTCAATTTTTGCGTTCGATGGGCCGCTTTTAAGTAGTATACTAACCTCTAAAACAATACGGTTCTTGCTTTGTGTTTATTATTAATAATCCAGTTCGTGAACATATGATTCTTCCGCTATCGCAACCTGTGTGACCTTAGAACTTGACCGAGTTCAGTGATCCCAATATTGAGATTCCAACTATTACAGATGAACTCGCAACGGACGCAAACGTATTGCAATGAAAGAATCAAACTTTGTTCAGAAAGCAATCGAGCAAAACTTTCACGTTTTTGCGTTTGCTGGCAGCAAATTTTAAAACAGCAGGCAGACAAAGAACCGATGCCGAACACGCGCGACGCTGAGTAGGTTTTGACAAGGTCGTACGTAGCCTTGTTTGTACATATTATCAGTGTTTACCGTGTGATGAAGCGCGCTGTAAAAATACTATTAATAGACCAGATCTTAGCTTGGCTTTACGGGTTATAATCTGTTCGTTTAGGGAAAGTAGTTGGAACAGTAGCTGAGAGCTTAGATGTTGTGTTCTTTTAGGAAAAGTAGAACAACAGTTAGGACTGTTATCTTTTCGTTTATTGTACGTAGAACAGCAGGTTAGATGTTATTTCCTGTTTGCTTAGGGAAGGTCGAAATATTACCTTGAAAGAAACAATCTGTTCGTTTAGGAAAGGCGGTCTAAAATTACCTTGAAATAAACAATCTGTTCGTGTAGGGAAGGCGGTCTAAATATTACCTTGAAATAAACAATCTGTTCGTTTAGGGAAGGCGGTCTAAATATTACCTTGAAATAAACAATCTGTTCGTGTAGGGAAGGCGGTGTAAATATTACCTTGAAATAAACAATCTGTTCATTTAGGAAAGGCGGTCTAAATATTACCTTGAAATAAACAATCTGTTCGTTTAGGAAAGGCGGTCTAAAATTACCTTGAAATAAACAATCTGTTTGTGTAGGAAAGGCGGTGTAAATATTACCTTGAAATAAACTATCTGTTCATTTAGGGAAGGCGGTCTAAATATTACCTTGAAATAAACAATCTGTTCGTGTAGGGAAGGCGGTGTAAATATTACCTTGAAATAAACTATCTGTTCATTTAGGGAAGGCGGTCTAAATATTACCTTGAAATAAACAATCTGTTCGTTTAGGAAAGGCGGTGTAAATATTACCTTGAAATAAACAATCTGTTCGTTTAGGAAAGGCGGCCTAAATATTACCTTGAAATAAACAATCTGTTCGTGTAGGGAAGGCGGTGTAAATATTACCTTGAAATAAATTATCTGTTCGTTTAGGAAAGGCGGTCTAAAATTACCTTGAAATAAACAATCTGTTCGTGTAGGGAAGGCGGTGTAAATATTACCTTGAAATAAACAATCTGTTCGTTTAGGGAAGGCGGTCTAAATATTACCTTGAAATAAACAATCTGTTCGTGTAGGGAAGGCGGTGTAAATATTACCTTGAAATAAACAATCTGTTCGTTTAGGAAAGGCGGTCTAAAATTACCTTGAAATAAACAATCTGTTCGTTTAGGGAAGGCGGTGTAAATATTACCTTGAAATAAACAATCTGTTCGTTTAGGAAAGGCGGTCTAAATATTACCTTGAAATAAACAATCTGTTCGTTTAGGAAAGGCGGCCTAAATATTACCTTGAAATAAATTATCTGTTCGTTTAGGAAAGGCGGTCTAAATTTTACCTTGAAAGAAACTTATCTGTCCGTTCAGGAAAGGTGGTTGGAACAGTGTCTGAGAGCTGCTCAGACAGGTGACGAAACGGGTTTACGGATTTGACGTCGAAACTAAGGCTCAATCATCCCAGTAGAGGCATTCTGGCTCGCCAAGACCGAAAAAGGCTCGACAAGTGCGGTCGAACGTGAAGGTTATGCTCACTGTGTTCTTCGATCTTAATGACATAATCATGAATTCCTGCCACCAGGTGAAACGGTTAATAAGGAGTACTACATACCAGTTCAACGCCGTTTGCGTGAAGCAATCTAAAAAACGTCCAGATTCAAAAACAATTCGTTTGCACCACGATATGCACCAGCTCACACTTTATTGCTTGTTCGTGAATTTTTGGCCAGAAACAGTACTATAACGATGCCCCAGAGTCCATATTCGCTAGACATGGCTCCCTGTGACTTTTTCCTATTTCCAAAAATAAAGAGAACCTTAAAGGGCCATCGATGACATTAAAAGCGCATCGATGAAAGAACTAAAGGCTATCTCAAAGATCGAGTTTGAGAAGTGTTTCGAGGATTGGAAGAAGCGCTGGCACAAGTGCATAATCGCCAATGGGGACTATTTTGAAGGCGAGAACATCAGTGTAGAAGAATAAATAAATATTTTGTTTAAAAAAATAAAATTCTCGTTACTTTCTGAACGCATCGTATATATAACAGCGATTCGTCATAAAATACGTTTTATACTGTTTTGTGTTTTAAGTATAATTTAAACTTATTAATAGACCAGACTAAAATTATTATTTTGAGGTTATGTTTGTCCGTAAGATGATTGGAATTTTTTACACCTGATACTGTCACTTGGATGTATTTATTATTAAATTACTGTCTTTTTTGTGAAGCATAACGTAAGATTAAATATTAACTGTGCTGCGCTTTGTAAGTTATAATCCGGTCGTTAAGGGAAGGCGGTTGGAATAGGGTGTGTATTTAATTATTTATAATGTGCTCAGCTGTTAAAATATTTGCTTCGTGTGAAACGTCTTCACCTGAGATTGTATTTTAGCTAGGCTTAGATTATAATCAGTAAGGAAGGTGGCAGGAATGGGAATGTGCACGTTGTTTATTGTTAACAAAATGTTTGCTTTGTGGTAAAGCAGCTGGTTCGGTACTTGCTATCAGCATAGTAGATCTAAGCATTATAGATGCTTTCACACTATAATCCGTTCGTTTATGCGTGTTGGTTGGAATGGGATGACTAATTGTGGACTGTTTTGTCAATGTCCTAGCCGTGTTTGTGTCTATTGTAAATGTGTTTGCTTTAGAGGACTTTGAAACACTATTAATTAGATCTGACTATACGGTAGCTGTTCATTTAACATTATAGTATAGTCCGTTCGTTTAGTCAAGTTGGTAGGAATATGTCATTAGTTGAATCTTTACAAGACCACGGCTAAATTTATTTTCAATGTGTAAACATTCGCTAGTTTTCCTGTTGCAGCTGTTTTAAAGATTGTAATACCTTCGTTTATCTTAAAAAAAGTGCTTCGTTACGATAGTCAATTGTTGTGCAGTGTTGCAATGTTTTGAAAAGGTCAGAGTTGTGTTTGTGTTATCAGTTTGCTCTGTGACGAAACAGGTTCTAAAAAACTATATTTATAAACTACAATTTTTTTCACTCTGTGTTACGTTTTTGTTCAGCAATTATTTTTTCCTTTCTGTTCACACTTTTTTTTTTTTACAACTTCTATGAAAGTGCTGTGTTGTTTTCTCTAGATTACAACTTTGATTTTTTTAAAATTCGCATTCAGGTTCATTTTCGGTTTTTTTGTGATTTTTTTAAATTAAAAATGTGTTCTGTGAATTCAGATGATTTAAATTTAACTTAAAATAATATTGCAGGGTCTCTTTACAACCCTGCAACAAGTTGTATATTTGTGGCTATTTATTTATCTGAATTTGTTATTGTTTGCATTGTTTTCCTTGTTGTTTAGTTTTATTTATTTATTTATTAGAGTTATATTTTATTGTTAACTAGTTTTAGGAATAGTATTTATAATTGTTGTTGTATATTGTTTTAATTTACTGTTAATTTTTATTTCGTGATACCCCTAAATTTTATTTTATTAATATCGTGCCTCGGCGATGATAATTTTAACGGTTTTTCTTTAACGGTTCCGGTTTAACGGAAAAAAATTTAATTTGAACAAAATCTGTAATTTAATCTGCCGATTTTTATTTTCACACTATTGCAACATCCCTCTTGAGATTTTGACTGATATTTCCTAAAATAAAAAAAGTGCATTTTACTTTGTTTGTCTGTAAACATTGCTGGACACTAAACATCGTGACTGATTTCAATGAAATATGTTGAGTACAATGATCTGCCTTCCCTAGCTTCGTCAATTCTACTTTTGTTGACGCGTTTCGGAGAACCTCCATCTTCAAAAACTATATCTATACTGGTCACCAATATTATGGCCCGTCCTATTTATAATTTTCTATCTCCACCTCGTACCCCTCCTCTATTGAACACGTGTACATTAAACCTGACGTGCTCGCTTCGTTCAATAGAGGAGGGTACGAGGTGGAGATAGGAAATTATAAATAGGTCTGGCCATGGTTACCAGTATAGATTATAGTATTTGAAGATTGAAGTTCTCCGAAACGCGTGAACAAAAGTAGAATTGACGAAGCTAGGGAAGGCAGATCATTATATTCAACATAGTGACAATAATCCTAGCAGAAAAGAAGAAGAATATAAATGATTTCAATGAAATTTAGTATGTAGGTTTCGTTTCATTTCGGATTTTTTTTATTTATCAGTAACTTTTTTCTGGTCAAACAAAAATCTATTTTCAACATGGCTTTTGAAAAAATTTGTTCAAATCTAGTCGTGAAGTAGCCAGATACAACTATCTAATTAAGAAGAAGTATGAAGTCCAGGCAAAATGGAATAACCTTCATGGCCCACAGTAAGCGCCTCTTAAAGTTCCTTTTGGAGGGCTTAAAGGAACGGCAGACGTCTTAGGCAGGGCACAACTCAGGAAGATCAAGGTCATTACAGGGCACTGTGGTCTGATGGTGCTCATGAACAGGATAGGTACGTACCACGGAGAAACTACGTGTAGATTGTGCAGGAAGGAAGAGGAAATTGCAAGACACTTCATGATTGCGATTCAAGTGACATTGGAGTCCAAAAATTTCTGGCCATCTGTTTCGTAGGCCAGAAGAAATTCGCGGGCCGCATCAATCTGTTGCCGTTTTTGATCTTTTGTAAGCTGTCTTGGGACCCACTTTGCACACAAATTTTGCTATACCCTAAATGGTTTGTCAAAATTTTATCAATCCAGGTCTTGCTGACATCAGGGATCATCTCGCAGAGCTCCTTTGATCGTTCAGCATTGCTTCTTCCACTTTCGCAATCTTTTTGTCCGGAACGCTGTTCATCATGAAAGTCTGTACGTCCGTCTATGAACCATTTGCACCATTTTCGCACGTGTTGTATGCTCATACATTTTATTCCGCAGACTTAACACAGTTGGATACGAATGTCCACCGGTGCAGTGTTTTTTGCAATCAAAAAACGAATCACAAAGCGTAATTCGCAGCTGGCGGGAGACAGAAGAGGCAATTCCGTTATTAACGGCTACCAAGCCAAGACTGAGCGTCGCAGAGCGCTCGCGGTGTGCGGATTGGGAGCGGAGGGACCAAGCTGCAAGCCAAGGTCACCGGATCCCGCTTAACAACGATCGCAGCGACTATAGCGCCATGGGAACCATAATTTACGGACAACCCTAGTATTTAAGAGGTTTAGTTGCACAATAGGTAAGTCGAGCGCAATGCCTGGGGTTGTACTATCATTTCCTCTGGGTTTAATCTAATCTAAAAATTACTTTGCTATCTCATAAGTTCGGTTTGACAGTTACCGAAAACAACGAACTTATTCAGGTTCACTTATTCAGGTTAAGAAAAAAAGCTCGTATCTTTACAGCATTTAAGAATTACACTGACCACATTTTCCCTTGCGCGTTAACAGAACTGTTATGCTGGTAACTCGCCTGCACGATCGGGCCGTTCAGTATTTAAATTATTCAGATAGCCTTACTAAAGCAGCGCATATACGGAGCGGTGGAGATGCCGCGGTAAATTTTTAACTGCCGCTAAGAAGCCCTGCGATTGATTGAATACAAAACTTTATCGCGTTAACGTGAACACTTGTATGCGGGAGTATGTTCTTTAGTATTCAGATCAGCTGATAAGCGCGGCCCCAGGCGCTTCCTGGAAGTGGGGGGGGGTTTACGTAAGCGCGTTACGCACTGTGATTGAGGCTGCCGCTTATTGTGATGTTAATTTAATGAAAATGATCGGACCAAAAATTTGTTTACTGTATACGCTGACACATTTTGCTGGTCGTAATTGCACAATCGTCCTGTTAGTTCTCGTAGAGCAGTCCGTTACCTAGGTTACTGTTTTTAAACATATTGGTTTTTCTAATGTCTTTTACATTAGGCTTAAGTATTTAGGAAAAGATACAAACGCGTCTTTTAAACTGACTGAATTCCGTTTGCCGTTCTTCATTCAGCTCGGCTCAGCGAGACTCCACATCGCATTTGGTAGCCGCCCACCCTAAGCTGCCACATAACTGAAATACTCTGTGCTTTACTCAGTGGCCCCTAACAAAGTTACCCCGCAGGGGGTGCAGGCTAGCTGCACCTATTGAGGATTTAGACGTCCCTGGCGGTACCCGAGTCTAACACACACTTACACTTACGACTAACACTGTACCCTTGGACCTACATTTAGGAAGGCGATAATAGCCTCAATGTGCTTTTCGCCTTAAAATACAAAAAAAACTAACAAAGTTACCAGTCGCCAGTTTTTATTTATTATTTTTTTAAAATTTTATACAGCCATCTATGGACTACAATTACACAACATTCCCTGTTAACCCCTGTTTCCTCCTACGCCAGTACTCCTTCATTCTCTGGCTCATTATATGACGTTCCGCCTTCGAAACCACTCGCCTCCTTCCTCTTGGATTCTCTTCAGAGATGTCCTTCAACTCAGCAGCAGTTTTTTAATAGTAATAATCTGTTTTAATATTAACAGTTTAATATTAAACTGTGTTTTCATGGAAAGTCAGGCTGTTTTTATTAATATTAATAATTCTCATTTACAATCGACTGAAATAACGAATTGTTTTTGTCGATTTGTGATGTCGAGTCAAAGAAAAGGAAAGCTAAAACCAAGTCAGCAATCAGGAAGCATCGAGATGACAATCGTACTTTCTCGATTGTACTCGACTGGGATTCGATGGTTGACGATTGTTTTGTTGTGCGATGGTCGATGGTCTCGATTGTAAAAATATCTTGCAATCGGTCATCAATAGGTATAACCAACGGTCTCATTGAAACTAGCTGCACCTATTGAGAGGATTTAGACATCCTCGCGGTACCCGAGTCTAACGCGAGCGCACGCGCGCACACACACACAGCCAGACAGAGACATACACACAGACACATGCACGCACGCATGTACACACACACACACATACACACACACACACATAGACAGTCAGACACACACGCACACACGCACGCACTCACACACACACTCACACTCTTAGGGAAGCGATAATAGCCTCAATGTGCTTTTCGCCTTAATATAACAACAACAAAACTCAAAAAAATCAAACTGTAATCATTGCTTTAGTCGGGGCTTCCAGTTCTACTTAGCCGTTTTGACGTATTCGTGCATTCACGTACCTCGCTCGAATATTCTAAATTTAAAGCGATAAAATTGAATAAACGTGTTGCTTAAATATTGGACAGATTCCACGGGAAGACGGCGTCCGTATTCTATTTCTGTTTGTCAGTCGGCTAACAGCGTCAGGCGTGCCTCATGCTCGCGGAACTAAAAATGAATTCCATGTTGTGCTTTTATATTTTATCGCTGTGCCTTATCGCGTTTTATATCTACCTGTTGTTATGAAATATTTAATCATGTGATGCAGTAAGTGTTGTAGGTAGTTAACAGTAGCGAGCTAAGTGTGTTTGGTTGGGAATCAGTGTCCAAGTGGGCCAGTGTGGTAGCCAGTGTCGTGCTGTATAGAACGGTAGAAATAGCTAGAACAGAGTCGTGTATGTCTAGGCAGTTAGTAGTTGTGGCCAGGGAGTCGTAGATTTATTTAAACAAGATATGTTCTCGTAAATAATTTTTTTCGTTAAGATCACTTTTGCTTTATTAGATTACTTTTTCACAGAGTAACTTTGTAATTAAGATTATTAATTACAAAGTTGGCACACAAAAATATACTTCAGTAATATTTTGGATGGTCTAAAAAAAATTGTATTATTTTATTTTTTATTGTGTGCAATAATGGCACACAAAAATCATCTTTGGTAATATTTTGGTTGGTCTACAAAAATGTGTATGTGCGATTCAAAGTTAGCACACAAAAATCGACTTTGATGATATTTTGCCTGGTCTACAAAAATGTGTATGTATGGTTTGATTCAGATTTGGCACACAAAAATCGAAATTTGGTAATATTTTGGGGAATCTACAAAAATGTGTATGTATGCTTTGATTCAAAGTTGGCACACAAAAATCGATTTTGATGATATTTTGCCGGGTCTAAAAAATGTGTATGTATGGTTTAATTCAAAGTTGGCACACAAAAATCGATTTTGATGATATTTTGACGGGTCTAAGAAATGTGTAATGTGTATGTGTGATTTGATTCAGAGTTTCACAAGACAGTGGACTTTGGTAATATTTTGGCGGATCTATCGGACACGTCTTCCTTAAATTTGATAAGTTAAATAAAAATTGAATTAGAGTCTGTACAATATTTCACAGTGTGTCTTTCCTTGTGTTTTGAAGTAAGCTAGTAAGCTTTATTGTAGCAAACTTGAAATAAAGTCGTGCATTGTAGCAATATTGAAGTAAAATCAAGCAGTGTAGCAAACTTGAAATAAATTAAAACATTATAGCAAACTTGAAATACAATCAAGCAGTGTAGCAACTTGAAATGAAGTCGAGTATTGTAGCAAACTTGAAGTAAAGTTGAGCATTGTAGCAAACTTGAAATAAATTAAGTTCAAATAAACTTCAAATGAAGTCGTGCATTGTAGAAAACTTGAAGTAAAATCAAGCAGTATAGCAAGCATGAAATGAAGTCTAGCATTGTAGCAAACGAAATAAAGTCGTGTATTATAGCAAACTTGAAATAAATTAAAACATTATAGCAAACTTCAAATAAAATCGTGCATTGTAGCAAACTTGAAGTAAAATCAAGTAGTGTAGCAAACTTGAAATAGATTAAAACATTATAGCAAACTTGAAATACAATCAAGCAGTGTAGCAAACTTGAAATGAAGTCCAGCATTGTAGCAAACTTGAATTAAAGTCGTGCATTGTAGCAAACTTGAAATAAATTAAAACATTATAGCAAACTTGAAATACAATCAAGCAGTATAGGAAACTTGAAATGAAGTCGAGCATTATAGCAAACTTGAAATAAAGTCGTGCATTGTAGCAAACTTGAAATAAAGTCGTGCATTGTAGCAAACTTGAAATAAATTAAAACATTATAGCAAACTTGAAATACAATCAAGCAGTGTAGGAAACTTGAAATAAAGTCGAGCATTGTAGCAAACGAAATAAATAAAACATTTTGGCAAATTTGAAAGTTTACTTACAAAAAGTAAGCTAGAATTCTTTTGAAAATTCTCGCCTTTGTACTTTTACGATTGGTAGAATTGTCTACAAAATTCTCTTAGTACCCCCGGCCCTTCGGTATGGCGATTACATTTTGCTTTGTAAATAAATTCAAGCTCGACCTACGGTAATCTAATTAACAGTAATTAGTTGCAATCAAAAGTAAATGTTTTCCTTGATTAAGAGTTTCTAATCTTAAAAGTTAAAAATTAAATACAGTATCGCTCCAGATAAGATATGAGCGAGGTTTTGCCAAACAGTCTCGACTTGTTTCATAACTAAACAACTTGAGCAAGTCGTACTTTGTTCTGGTAAAAGGTAGGCCGTGACGATTCAAGAACTTTATACAGCGTGTCACGCAACTTCGGTACCGCTTTGTTGAATCGTTCCTTACGTAAAAATAACATTAACGTTCGAAAAAAAACAGGTCTGAAAACGTTTCGTTTACAATTCACCCGCCATTTTTTATTTTATTTTACAAAAAAGATCTGTATCTTTGGAAGTCGATATTTAGTTGGAATTTGATGTGCATATTTATTAGGAATTTTTTTTATCAGGGAACGACAAACCAGAATGCTTTCTTGTATATTTTAAAAATTATGGATGTTTAAGAATTTTAAAGTGAAATTTCTCAAAAACGGTTGGTTTTGTCAAAAAATTGTCAAGATATAAAATTGTCTAATAAATTCAAAGACGAATACAACACCAGTTGCGTTTAAGCCAATTGCGTGAAAAAAATATTATTTTAAAGACATAATTTTTTGTACAAGTCGCATAGCTACAATTAATATATTACAGTTGCAGTATTATTGCAAATTTTCTATGAAAAATGAAACATTGGTGCAGCCATCATAGTAACGCCCGGACCAGGGGCGATCCTGACTTCATCACTAGAGGTCTTCAAATTTGTGCGTGCGTGCGAGCATTTGTGAGAGATTTGATTCAAACTTGGCACACAAAATATTTTGTAATAGTTTGAACATTTTCGTTATAAAGCAAAATGTTCGTTCAGCAGTTTCAAAATGGAGGCCACATCAAATCTTTTTTTAAAAACAATCAGTACTTTGTATTTTACTTTTTTTTTGAAAAACGGCCCAGTGATCGACGAGGATCGCAGCACCGGTACGTCGTACTGCGCGACTCTGAACTGCATACCTCAATGTTTTTTATTTCGAGCCGCAGTTATCGTCATAATCAACACTAAAATCCGCATAAAATCACCACATTGTTTAAGCCAGTCGCGTGAAAAATATGTTTCCTAGTTACAGTTAGTTTATTACAGTTGCAATATTATCAGTGTTCACGGATCAGGGACGATCCTGACGCCATCATTTGTTTAGGAGTCTTTAAATCTGTGTGTGTGTGTGTGTGTGTGTGTGTGTGTGTGTGTGTGTGTGTGTGTGTGTGTGTGTGTGTGTGTGTGTGTGTGTGTGTGTGTGTGTGTGTGTGTGTGTGTGTGTGTGTGTGTGTGTGTGTGTGTGTGTGTGTGTGTGTGTGTGTGTGTGTGTGTGTGTGTGTGTGTGTGTGTGTGTGTGTGTGTGTGTGTGTGTGTGTGTGTGTGTGTGTGTGTGTGTGTGTGTGTGTGTGTGTGTGTGTGTGTGTGTGTGTGTGTGTGTGTGTGTGTGTGTGTGTGTGTGTGTGTGTGTGTGTGTGTGTGTGTGTGTGTGTGTGTGTGTGTGTGTGTGTGTGTGTGTGTGTGTGCATGCGAGCGTGTGCGCGCGCAAAGCGTGAGCTAAAATCTGTATAAATTAGCACTTTAAACTATCATTTTCGTGTTTTTAATGAAGTTTTAAAAAGTTTAAAACCTTCAGAATACTCAGTGCCGAATGAAATTCCCTCTCACCTCTGGGAGGGACGCGATTACCGCGGTTGTTATACCGTATAAGGCGAAGTAAAAATGGCACAGGTTCACGGAGTTTACACGTTAAGACACAAGGTCACAACCTGACTGCTGTACCAACATCAGCTGATAAAACACATCACGGCAACATAATCTATGTGGAACACTTGTCTAATACTGTAGCAATAAAACTGTGCTTATTTTTGTAAACCTTGTACGACTACCGCATGCACAGCTACGTTAAGTTACCTTTACCGCCTCGTACAACTTTCTTTCTTTACCCTCTTTGTGCTTTTCTGTCTGGAGTAAGTTCAGAATCACTTACGCATTGCTGATTCTCATTGAAATTAATTTTTCTCGACTGTTACGCTTGTACTTGAATGGTTGTTCGATATCTGTTATCGATAAAATAAAGTCAAGCAATGTAGCAAACTTGAAATAAAGTCATGCAGTGTAGCAAACTTGAAATAAAGTCAAGCGTTGTAGCAAACTTGAAGTAAAATCAAGCAGTGTAGCAAACTTGAAATGAAGTCGAGCATTGTAGCAAACTTAAAATAAATTGATTGTAGCAAACTTGAAATATGGTCGTGCATTGTAGCAAACTTGAAATAAAGTCAAGCGTTGTAGCAAACTTGAAGTAAAATCAAGCAGTGTAGCAAACTTGAAATGAAGTCGAGCATTGTAGCAAACTTGAAATAAATTGATTGTAGCATACTTGAAATATGGTCGTGCATTGTAGCAAACTTGAAATAAAGTCGTGCATTGTAGCAAACTTGAAATAAAGTCAAGCATTGTAGCAAACTTGAAGTAAAATCAAGTAGTGTAGCAAACTTGAAGTCGAGCATTGTAGCAAACTTGAAAAAAATTGATTGTAGCAAACTTGAAATATAGTCGTGCATTGTAGCAAACTTGAAATAAATTGATTGCAGCAAACTTGAAATGAAGTCAAGCATGTAGCAAACTTGAAATAAAGTCAAGTATTGTAGCAAACTTGAAATAAAGTCAAGCATTGTAGCAAACTTGAAATAAAGTCGAGCATTGTAGCAAACTTGAAATAAATTAAACATTATAGCAAACTTGAAATAAAGTCGTGCATTGTAGCAAACTTGAAATAAATTAAAACATAGAAAACTTGAAATAAATTGATTGTAGTAAATTTGAAATGAAGTCGAGCATTATAGCAAACTTGAAGTAAAGTCAAGCATTGTAGCAAACTTTTGAAATAAAGTCAAACATTGTAGCAAACTTGAAATATAATATTTACGATTCTGGGATTCAAAAATTGGTATAGGTCACATTCATTAAATAATTTAACTACACAAATTTAGAAAATGCACATTTTAAAAATTAACAAGAACAATAAATATAACCTCAATTGAAGTGATATTGAAGCAACAGCCTGTTGGACGAAATCAACTGTTTAGAAATAGTCACTTCATTCTACATACATAGAAGAACAGTTATATATGCCGTGAGGTATGCATTGCGAAAGAAAATGTTTATACCCGTTTTGTCAACCTGGATCATAAAAGTTTTCACTTCAAAAATATTTTTATTTATTTTATTTAAGAGTCCTTAAAACGTAAAGATTTATTAAAATTTGAACATGGATTTTTATGATACTTTTTATACTTCATATAAAAAGTAAAGGAGATGAGAAGTTTGCACTTGTTAATCCACTTCTCCCCCCCCCTTAAAAACTATCGAAGCCCACCAGTCTGGCGTAGGTTTTACAATGATCGGTGACGGGGAAAGTATCGGTCGATTGTTCGCGTTACAATGGCGTTACGGAAAGAAGATTTTCCGCTTTTCTTCGGTAAACAAAGGCGTCAATCCTTACTTTCTACTTTCTATACAAGGCACAACGTCGAGCATTACTAATGGATTAATGGCACAAGGAAGAACTCAGAAAGTAGGTATATGAAATTTGGTCTAAAAGGAAATTTCACTATTTCTGAGGCATTCTATTCGAATACAAATAGTCCAGCGAGTTGTTTTTGCAGTCACGAAATCTGTTGGTAAACAATTAGTTATCGGTATTTACAGAGCTTTTTATCGTAAGTTATAGACATTCTAACGTTTATCATTTGCTAAAATTCGGTAATATTTGGCCCACAAACTTACCGTAACGTTTTCTGCGTATTAATTCCACGTCCTTACTGCTCCACCTATTGTAACTTTGTACAGCCGGGCACTGTGCACAGGTATGCGGACGTGTTACGTTTATCGTTTTCTAAAATTCAGTAATATTTGGCCTACAAACTTACCGTGACGTTTTCTCAGTATTAATTTCCACGCCCTTACTGCTCCACCTGTTGTAACTTTGTACAGCCGGGCATGTGCACAGGTAGGCGGACTTGTTACGTTTATCGTTTTCTAAAATTCAGTAATATTTGGCCCACAAACTTACCGTGACGTTTTCTGCGTATTAATTCCACGCCCTTACTGCTCCACCTGTTGTAACTTTGTACAGCCGGGCACTGTGCACAGGTAGGCGGACGTGTTACGTCTATCGTTTTCTAAAATTCGGTAATATTTGGCCCACAAACTTACCGTGACGTTTTCTCAGTATTAATTCCACGCCCTTACTGCTCCACCTGTTGTAACTTTGTACAGCCGGGCACTGTGCACAGGTAGGCGGACATGTTACGTTTATCGTTTTCTAAAATTCAGTAATATTTGGCCCACTAACTTACCGTGACGTTTTCTGAGTATTAATTCCACCCCTTACTGCTCCACCTGTTGTAACTTTGTACAGCCGGGCACTGTGCACAGGTTGGCGGACGTGTTACGTTTATCATTTGCTAAAATTCAGTAATATTTGGCCCACTAACTTACCGTGACGTTTTCTGAGTATTAATTCCACGCCCTTACTGCTCCACCTGTTGTAACTTTGTACAGCCGGGCACTGTGCACAGGTAGGCGGATAGATGTAGCGAGACCCATTGAAGCAGTGTTTCAAGGTCACTCATTAACATTCCGAGCTGCCAGAGCGTCCCACAGGCCCCAGCCACTCAACTCTCATCTCCCGTCTGCATCGAAACTTGGCCACCTTCCTCTCCAGTCGCCTGATCGAATTCGTATGTTTATATGGAGAAACAGAATTTTCATTTCTAAATAGTGTAGTGGTTAATAAATTTAAATTTAATAACGAATAAACAGATGTTTTCACAAATCAGCTGTGTGAAATGGCGATATAACCACCAAAGCTGTGAAATACGTTGAAAAATATTAAAATTATTACGATCGTGCAATTACAAAATTTGTTTTTTGTTTTTAAAGCCCTTTTTAGCCAAAAACTACGGGCCGCTATCGCTGACGAAAATGTGGGTCTAAATCCATTTATAGTAATCACAACACGCAGCTGTCTCGTTGACACGATGGAAACAAATTTCCAAAAATCTGTGTATTTTATCGTACACTTTAAAAAAAAATTGCTTTTATCTTCGGAACGTTTGTTAAAGTGTGCATAAATTATCATTTTAAGTTTTTAAATTTCATTGATAATTAAAGTAGGTTTTCTGGGCTTGTAGTGATTGGTGCCTTTATCCTGCCTAGCAGTCTCGGTTGTAATGTAGTGTAATAATAATGCCATCAACCTTGATGATGAGTATGTGGGACAAAGAAGGCGATACTGGACTCACAGTCTCAATAAAGATCACGAGAAAAGCGGACAGTTCGCAAATCTATACGAGAAACTCCGATTTTTTGTTGGATTGATCCCACAATGGAGGTCTTTCTTAAATAGCGCTAATTAGCAATTCGACATCAATACTCATTGTTACACGGTATTACTTTATAAATGGACAATAATCGAGTGATGCACTCACTGGCCGGGACACCGAGCTAGGCTGAAAAGAACGCAGGCAGAAACAGCTTGAAGTAGCGGGAGGCAGGACTGTTCAAAATCGCTCGGCGCAGCCCGGCGTCTTATTTGAAAGCTCCCGTATGGAATACAGCGTAATCAGTGGTATGCGATTTTCGCACGGTTTTGATGTGAAACTCACTTAAGATTTGAAATGGCCCCTTTACCTGTACCAATGAAAATTCACTCAGAACTTCTCATTAAGAAAAACTTCCACAAAACAAAAGATACTTTCCTCAGTATAAATGTTAGCTTTGTACTTGCCGCCCGGCTTTGTGTTTGTAACAAAGGAGTTACTTTTAAGTTACAAATGCTTGCTTTGCTGAACAAAGATGTGTGGTCCTTTAGTCCTTATTGCATTGTGCAGCAGTACACCTGGTCATTGGGTAGTGGAACATTCAGCACATAGCGATGACAGAAATCATATTTTGTAAATTATTAAATAGTGTATTATTATTATTACTGTCTTTGTCACATTAAATTATGTACCATTAATAAGTAGTGTATTATCGTTACAGTCTTTATCACATTAAATTATTTACCATTAATAAGCAGTCCGTTATCATTAAAGTCTTTCTCGCATTAAAATATTTATCATTAATAAGTAGTGCATTATCATTACAGTCTTTCTCGCATTAAATTATTTACAATTTATAAGTAGTGCATTATCATTAAAGTCTTTCTCATATTAAAATATTTATCATTAATAAGTAGTGCATTATCAATAAAGTCTTTCTCACATTAAAATATTTATCATTAATAAGTAGTGCATTATCATTACAGTCTTTCTCGCATTAAATTATTTACCATTTATAAGTATTGCATTAAAGTCTTTCTCACATTAAAATATTTATCATTAATAAGTAGTGCATTATCATTACAGTCTTTCTCGCATTAAATTATTTACCATTTATAAGTATTGCATTAAAGTCTTTCTCACATTAAAATATTTATCATTAATAAGTAGTGCATTATCATTACAGTCTTTCTCGCATTAAATTATTTACCATTTATAAGTATTGCATTAAAGTCTTTCTCACATTAAAATATTTATCATTAATAAGTAGTGCATTATCATTACAGTCTTTCTCGCATTAAATTATTTACCATTTATAAGTATTGCATTAAAGTCTTTCTCACATTAAAATATTTATCATTAATAAGTAGTGCATTATCATTACAGTCTTTCTCGCATTAAATTATTTACCATTAATAAGTAGTGCATTATCGTTACGGTCTTTCTCACATTACATTATTTACCATTAATTAATAAGTAGTGCATTATCTTTACGGTCTTTCTCACATATACCATTAATAAGTAATGCATTATCGTTACGGTCTTTCTCACATTACATTATTTACCATTAATAAGTAGTACATTATCGTTACAGTCTTTCTCAAATTAAATTATTTACCATTAATAAGTAGTGCATTATCACAGTCTTTCTCATATTAAATTATTTACCATTAATAAGTAGTGCATTATCATTACAGTCTTTCTCACATAATAATTTAAAAAATACCACCAAACTTGATGGAAATAATTTAAAAACCTTGTAAAATTCATTTTTATGGTAAATAATAAATTATTATTTCTCATAATGCAATTTAGTCTAAATATTTTTCTCAACAATTAGAATAATACAAACACCTGACAGAAAATTTGCTGCGTAAAGATTACGCGCGTAAGAAGTGAATACTTGCAATTTCCTTCATCACGTAAACTTTTACTCGGTCTCATTTTGGAACTGTTATCCATTTAAAAAAATTTCTGAAATCAGCACAAACCCTATTCACAACGTGATTGTCTTTTATAACGTAAAAATACAAACACGTGCTACAGAACATGTTTCAGATGTCAATCGCAACAATGGTTCAGAAAAACCAGCGCTGCCTATCTGATGATGCAACAAGTAGCGTTGACGGGCGTAAAAAATGTTCTTACTTATTCAGGCAAGAAGTGCCCTTCTTATAAATCCTGTACTCATCCAAAATGAACAAATACTTGTTTGTAAATTCCTATTTCGTTCAATTTGCTTTCGTGCCGTTTCGAGAATCGAATCTCCTGTATCGTAAATAAAATAATCGCATTCCTTATAACTATTTAAATACAGTAGTCAACAAAGTTTATTTACGGTCAGGTACAGGCGCCATTTTGTGTTTTTTCACCGAATAGCATCTGTTGTAGATTGTTTTGACGAAGACAAACTAGTTTGTAGCCGCTAGATGGACGTCGGCCAGGAGTTTTTTTTAATCTCGGAGGTGTGATTTACCCTTAAAGTGTTTTTGTTGGAACGAGGTTTGACTTGGCTCTCATTTCATTAAGACACATTATTTTGAAACGAACAGTTACATTTTATTACGCACAAACTTTCTATTATACACGGTGTTTCTGCAGAGCCGCTTTATACTGCGTTCTTTGAGTTGCACACATCGAATACGATTGGAACGTATTTTTTATATGAATGTCGTTTTGCTATTTAAATAAATATAAATATAAGACAATATAAATAAATATTGTCGTCTTTTAACATATATAAGGCCGGGTGGCTGCCGAAGGCGGAGCGGACTAAGCTTTCAGAATCTAACCTATTTTTAATATATTTGCGGCTACTGAAAGCGTAACGGAGCTGAGCGGAGTCGCTGGGCTCCGCTCTTCGAAGCTTCGACTATATCTAGGATCGGTTTTGAAGTTGACTTCCCTCCCCCCACCACGCTGACCACGCCTACAAACTCGTTACCTTACGGTTTTTAAGTAAACATAATAGCTCCTAAAATCCGTTTCAGTAGTAGACCTAAATATTTAGATTTAAAAGATGCAAACGCGTTCTTTAAACTGACTGAACTCCGCTTCTTGTTGCCGTATAACTTCATTCCGCTCCGCTCGGCACAGCTTCACTTGCATTTGTTGGTCGCCCGGCCTAACTAAACGTACACATTTTTAGTTGTGACATTATTGGCAGTTTTTACCGATTACTAAAAAATGGCGTCCATTAAACGTTTTTCATGTTAAATATACCGAAAACAGTGACTAAAAAAAGTGTTGTAGACATTTTAAATTCTAACTCTAAATATGATTATATCCTTACGATTGATGATTGATAGCTGAGATATCGGTAAAAATTAACAGTAAACGCGCGCGCGCAGCTGTTTCGCTGATTTTGATTGAAGCTAATTTCGTTATTTTTTGTTATCACACTTTTTTGAAAATCTGATTTCACCGTTGTTGTCAGCCGTAACAAGTGATTTAGGGTATTGAATATAAACGTACTGTAATGATAACCCTTCTGAGGTTTGTGTGCGCTCGATTCTGGTGGCATCTTGCGGCAGAGTGTTAAACTACAGTTAGACACTAGTACTGTCTATGTTCTTAAACGTCTCCTTGTGCTTGCAACGTTCTTAGCGGCAGATAGTCGAATTGCTTGGACTTTAGCCGCTAATATCGAGCACGCTTTTTATAATGGTGGATAAATTTAATACATTGAAATCAGAAAGGCTTTTGAATCTTATCATAATGGTTATTCGCTCATTTATCATTGTAAATTCGTTAAAAATACAAAAATTAACGATGCTGTATTGTTAGCGTTAATAATATAATCGTACTAGAATGATAACCCTTGTGAGAGTTGTGTGAGCTCGCTGATGGTGGGATCTTGCGGCAGAGTGTTAACTACAGTTGAATAGATACTAGTACTGTTTATTTTCTTAAACATCTCCCTGTCCTTGCAGCGTTCGTAGCGGCAGATGGTCGAATTACTTGGACTTCAGTCGCTAATATCGAACACGCTTTTTATATGGTGGCTGCAGTACTTAAATACGTTTAGTGCCTAGAGGTCATAAAGGCTTCTGAGTCTTATTATAATGGTTATTCGCTCATTTATCGTTGTAAAAAATACTAAAATTAATCATGCTGTGTTGTAGGCTTTAATAATTAAACGTACGAATGATAATTATGAGAGTATGTGAGTACCGCGTGCTGGTGGCATCGTGCGGCAGATTGTTAATTACAGTTAAATAGATAATAGTACTTTTTTATTTTCTTAAACGTCTCCATGTCCTTGCAGCGTTCGTAGCGGCAGATAGTCGAATTACTTGGACTTTATCCGCTAATGTTGAGCACGCTTTTTATAATGGTGGTAATGCCTAGAGTCTTCTCATAATGGTTATGCTAATTTATAATTGTAAATTTGATAAAAATACTAAAATCGTGTATTGTTAGCGTTAGTATTTGTGCAGATGATAAATTATCAAAAAGTCGTATTTTTTTACCAATGTCAGTCTTTTACACTTAATATCTTTAAAGCATCTTAATGTTCAATATTAAAAAGGTGTATAATTTGTGTGTATACATTTTACACTAATTCCATTGTGTGGATAAGAACCGGTTCTCACGACATATTAGAACAATAACATGTTTAGTATCAATAGTTTTGTAATGCGTTTTAAATATATAACCGGTTTTGCCTTACTGCGTCCGGTCCCCAGCCTGTCTGTAACAGGGCTTAGCTTTGCGACATTGTACATGCTTGCTCCCTCCGTCCCTCCCTCCCTCCCCTAGTTCAGCAGCTGTACCGTGCGAATTGGGGCACGTTTTGGGTTCTGCAAGCTTTGTTTTAATTAGAACAGTACCGCTTGCACTTCGTGTAACCTACTTTATAAAATGTGTTAGGGCAATTGAAAACGTCCTTGAGTTAGTCCTAATGGAAATGTTCTCGGGCTAATTACCGCAAAATGTACTGGGATTGGTCTAGCGGAAATGTCAGCTTGGTCTGGTGCTACGTCAGAACTGATCCTGACCGGTATTTTGAAAATGGTGTATTTTGCTAGCTAACCAACTATCGTACTGTTTCTATAATAAATTTTTCTGTCAAATTTGGACCAAAAATTGCAAACGCTGGTAAACTAATACACTCTCAAAAGACGAAATATTTTCGGGCTGATTAGTGCATAATGTATTCGGATTGGTATAGCGGGAATGTCAATTTGTAGTCAATTTTTCTGTCAAATTTTGGACCAAATATTGTGAACGCTAGTTGGCTAACACATCCTCAAAACACGGGCGAAATATTCTCGGGCTAATTATTGCAAAATATATTCAGATAGGTCCAGCGGGAATGTCAATTTGTAGTCAATTTTTCTGTCAAATTTGGACCAAATATTGTGAACGCTAGTTGGCTAACACACCCTCAAAACACGGGGGAAATATTCTCGGGCTGATTAGTGCAAAATATATTCGGATTGGTCCAGCGGGAATGTCAATTTGGTCCAAATATTGTGAACGCTAGCGGGCTAACACACCCTCAAAACACGGGGAAATATTCTCGGGCTGATTAGTGCAAAATGTATTCGGATTGGTCTAGCGGGAATGTCAATTTGTAGTCAATTTTTCGGTCAAATTTGGACCAAATATTGTGAACGCTAGCGGGCTAACACACCCTCAAAACACGGGGGAAATATTCTCGGGCTGATTATTGCAAAATGTATTCGGAATGGTCTAGCGGGAATGTCAATTTGGACCAAATATTGTGAACGCTAGCGGGCTAACACGCCCCCAAAACAAGGGGGAAATATTCTCGGGCTGATTAGTGCAAAATGTATTCGGATTGGTCTAGCGGGAATGTCAATTTGGACCAAATATTGTGAACGCTAGCGGGCTAACACGCCCCCAAAACAAGGGGGAAATATTCTCGGGCTGATTATTGCAAAATGTATTCGGAATGGTCTAGCGGGAATGTCAATTTGGACCAAATATTGTGAACGCTAGCGGGCTAACACACCCCCAAAACACGGGGGAAATATTCTCGGGCTGATTATTGCAAAATGTATTCGGAATGGTCTAGCGGGAATGTCAATTTGGACCAAATATTGTGAACGCTAGCGGGCTAACACGCCCCCAAAACAAGGGGGAAATATTCTCGGGCTGATTAGTGCAAAATGTATTCGGATTGGTCCAGCGGGAATGTCAATTTGGACCAAATATTGTGAACGCTAGCGGGCTAACACACCTACAAAACACGGGGGAAATATTCTCGGGCCGATTATTGCAAAATGTATTCGGATTGGTCTAGCGGGAATGTCAATTTGGACCAAATATTGTGAACGCTAGCGGGCTAACACACCCTCAAAACACGGGGGAAATATTCTCGGGCTGATTATTGCAAAATGTATTCGGAATGATCTAGCGGGAATGTCAATTGGTAATCAATTTTTCTTTTAAATTTGGGTCAAATAGTGCCAAAAATTGTGAATGTTGGCGTGTCAACACACTCTCAAAACATGTTTTAGAGCCCTGGTTGGGCAGATTACATGTCTGACTTGCTGTGGCTACTTCAATAATTCATTTATTTTTTAACTTATCTGATAAGAACTCGTTATTTCTGGTAACAACACATTTTAGGATCTACTTAAAATGTATCGTTTTAAATAAATGTAGAAGTTTGAAACAAACCAGTGGCGAGATTAGGCGTGCAGCAGGATGCGGTGTTGCAGACTGGAAGGACGTACAGTACTTTCCCCGTCGTTTTGCGGTGACGCAACCTAACCTAACCTAACAATACCAGGCGTCGACAAGAAGACCCTTGCACAATCACATTAATTTGCTTTCATTGGTGTAACCTATACTGGCGCTGAACTGTGTATTAGTAGTGTATTGTCTGAGTAGTTCCGATAACTGATACTAGAATGCGCTGTACGTATTAGAAAGCTCCGTAGATAACATGAACAACGTCAAAACGAAGTTAGGTTAGGTTAGAGATTTATTAACGTGGAGATTCGTTTTTCTATCGAAGGTACCGTGTTATAAGTTAGAGATCGACCTGTATAATAAGATAGGGATTCCGTACTGTGTATTAACATAGAGACTATAGTTCCGTCAAGTGTGTTGCACCATGTCTATATATTGCCGATGCCGCTGCTTGCAGGCGCTTCAGTATCTTTTATCTAACAAGTAGAACTCGCTTAGTTAACAAAAGATATGTTATTAAAATATAAAATGGATTTGGATAGGTTTTGTTCTGAAAGGCTTATGTCCAATGCTGTAAATGTATACTAATTTACATACGTAGTAGTAATAGTAATAGTAATAATGATATAAAAACATTGTTTGAAGGCTGCTTTATTGAAACCATATCCGAATTGAATTAAGAAAACAGCCCTAAATTAAAGAATTAACTATAAATTAATGAATTCAGATAAACTTAGGTTTTTTCGATAAAACACAATTTTGTTTGTATTTCTATACAGATAATTGTCAAAAATAAACATTAAAACATTTAGATGTGTTGTTGACTATTAAGTTCAACTGTTTCTTTACTAATTACCATTAACTTGGTTTTATTAATGTTCAATGCATACAAATTTTTTTTTTTTTTTTTTTTTTTTTTTTTTTTTTTTTTTTTTATTATATAACAATTACAACTAAGAATTTACACTTAACAAGTAATTTACATTTGATATTACGATGTCACTTTGTTTGGATCACCATTCAGTAATGGAGTCCCATAAATTTTAAACACAATGTTCATGTGTTACTCTTGTTTTATTTATTATCGTCCACTAATATCCAAGGGCTTTGTTCTATTAAGACGGCGAACATCATCTGTGTTATTCAACAAGCACAACACTTCAGGATTGACATGTTTTTGTAGTCTGTTTTTATGCATGATTGCGTATTTCATTATTTCTTCTGAAACCGTATTCATCCTGAGGTCACGATGCAGGTCATCATTACGCACGAACCATGGTGCATTAACAATACTACGCAGAACCTTGTTCTGGAATACTTGAACGGCTTTAGCATTTGTTTTCTTCGTACACCCCCACAGCTGTATTCCATAAGTCCAAACAGGTTTGAGTAATTGCTTATAAATTAAAAGTTTATTGTGTAGGTCTAGTGTAGATCTCCTACCAAGCAGCCAATTCATTTTCTTGAATTTAATATTTAATCCCCTTATTTTCTTCTTGACATGCTCTTTCCAATGAAGTTTTGCGTCAAGCGTCATCCCAAGGTATTTTGCTGTAATGCATACAAATGATCATTATTTTAAGGTTTTTCTTGTTAAGTCCTTTTTACCAAAAAAAATGTCTTATACTATAGAATAAAAAAAATGTCCTTCAGAATGGCAAAATAAAGTAATAATAAAATTTTAAAACATAATTTCTGAAGTATTTTATCATAGGAAAATACTAGGAAAGATATGAAATTAAGAAATTCTACAGTTTTTTTAAAGATCCAAACCGGATTTGTTGAAACATATAATTAAAAGCAAGAAATTTTGTGTTTCATTTCTGAACTGTCTGTTTTATTTTCTAACAGCAGACACTTAGCAACGATAATATGAGAAAAATTCGCGGCACGCAGCTGTCTCGCTGACGTGATAGAACGAATTTCCAAAACAATTTTTCTTTATCTCACCCTTTTTGACATTCTGATTCTGCCATCGTAATCAGCATTAAAGGCTGCACATACCAGCACTTACAACTTTCAGAATAACCTAACTAAGCGAGTTACACTTGTTAGATAAAAGATACTGAAGCGCCTGCAAGCAGCGGCGTCGGCAACATATACACACGGTGCAACACACTTGACGGCACTGTAGTTTCTATGCCAATACACAGTACGGAACCTCTATCTTATTACACAGGTCGATCTCTAAGTTTATTACACATCCGGGAAGCTGGAATCGACAGAGCTGAGCAATAATGGCGATGTTTCATGAATGAATAGTTAACGCGTACATTAAGACAGCTGTCTGGCTGGACAAGACTGACACTGGCCCGTGAAACTTTTGCGTCTGTTTTACCCGGCTTAGTCTGATTTGGAATAGTTTGTCCCGGTTCCATAGTAATACCCATCGGGGACTTAGCGAAGCAGGTTCTTACGCTCACGAGGGTCATGGAACTAAACTGAAACGTTTAGGAGCCGGAAAACGGCCTGGAGGGGGTTGTAACACCCGCTTACGTTATGATAGAATAAAAATGCTCATCTGGACGGATCAAGTCGCGATTAAGTCTTCGGTAGCAATTTAATTAGGAACTTTTTTATGTAAACTGTATAAGCTTGAAAAAAATAATTCACTTCCATCACATCAGCGAGTGGGGGGAGCTGCAGCTGTTTCCATTAGAAAACGAGCTATCATTATAAGACCTAAAAGAAGGACCTTGAATTGAGCGCCGATTCTAAATATAGAAAATATTTTGAGAGATTTTGTGTGTGTGTGTGTGTGTGTGTGTGTGTGTGTGTGTGTGTGTGTGTGTGTGTGTGTGTGCGTGTGCGTGCGTTCGTGCGAGCGCGTGTACGTACACATTGTGTGTGTGTGTTTGTGTGCGTGCGCATTGTGTGTGTGTGCGTGCGTGCGTGCGTGTGTGTGTGTGTGTGTGTGTGTGTTGTGTGTGTGTGTGTGTGTGTGTGTGTGTGCGCGCGTGCGCGTGTACGTACGCATTGTGTGTGTGCGCGCGCGCGTGTACGTGCGTATTGTGTGTATGTGTGTGTGTGTTTTGTGTGTGTGTGTGTGTGTGTGTGTGTGTGTGTGCGCGCGCGTGTACGTGCGTATTGTGTGTATGTGTGTGTGTGTTTTGTGTGTGTGTGTGTGTGTGTGTGTGTGTGTGTGCGCGCGCGCGTGTACGTGCGTATTGTGTGTTGTGTGTGTGTGTGTGTGTGTGTGTGTGCGCGCGCGCGCGTGCGTATTGTGTGTGTTGTGTGTGTGTGTGTGTGTGTGTGTGTGTGTGTTGGTGTGTTATGTGTGTGTGTGTGTGTTTGTGTGCGCGTACGTACGCATTGTGTGTGTGTGCGCGTGTGTGTATGTGTGTTTGTACGTGCGCGCGTACGTGCGTATTGTGTGTGTGAGGAGGGGTGGATAGCTTAGACTATACCAATTATGCAGATTTTAACGGAGATTATGATGGGTAAAATTCGATTTTCAAAAGTGGTTAGGAATATTGTTAAAACTTAGCATTCACCATTTCGGCGAGATAGAACAGTGTCTGCATCGCAACGTTAATATAATTGTTTGTTTGTTTGTTGCTCCAGTAAAATGTTAGTGCATGACCAAAAATCGGCAGGTCTGCATTCCAGAGTCAGTTGGGGCGTGTCCAGTGGACGCAGATATCTGACCTTTTCCCCTAACCTTCCTCGCGGTCAGTCAGAACGTGTCAGTATTGTGGCTTTACTGTTACTGTATGTGTGAAACTTTTCGGGCTAAGAAAGCACGGTGGCCGTGGAAATACAGCGTAGGCTAACAAATTTTGGGTTTGAAATGGATATTTGTTTTCAAGACCTTGTGGTGATTTTTAAACTGCGCGTAAGTGCATGTCATTTTTAGCGAATTCCTATTAGGATAATGGGCTGTTGGAGCGGCCATCATGGTAAGATCCAAGCCCGGGACTTTGGCGCGCGCGCGTGTTTTATCACGCTCACGTTCGCAATTTTGGTCCGAATTAATTCATACTTGGTTCATAAATAAACTATGGTAATAGCTTGGACAAGCTTGTTAACCAGCAAGATTCGTTTAGCAGTTTCAAAATGGCGGACATTTCAAATCTTTAAAAATTCACAACTTTTTTGTCGTACATGTTTTTGAAAATCCGATTTCACCATCATAATCAGCGTTAGCTACAAAAATTAGCGTTTTGAATTTTCAAAATTCGTGAAGAAATTTTTCGATAATGTCAGAGAGTTAATTTTCTTATTTTTTAAAAGTAAATTGAAGTATTTGTAGTTTGAAATCCTCATTTCAAATATTAATGGTAACCGCGATGGTAAAATCAGAATTTAAAACAGGGTAAAATACAAAAAAATACTCAAAAAGTGCAGATTCGCTTCCATCATGTCAGCGAGACGGTTGCGAGTCGCTGTTGCTATTGTTTGTTTTCACACGTTATGATTTTGGTGGGTCTGTACGTGTTTTCAGAACCTATAATAAAAGAGGTGTTTCCTATTTGCATGTCTGTTTGTACACTTGAAGGCGTTACAGCAACGCTGACAACCTCGCTCTGGGCAAAGTTGTACTAGTCGTGCACAAAACATCGGTCTTTGTAATCATAATCAATAGAGCGGCTTTCAGTAGGCAGAATAACAGGCCAGTAAATAATGAATCAGAGTTGCTTTACTAATAGGTAAGCTGCTTTATTAACGGAATGCCGTGCAGTAACATCAAAGAAAGATGTTTTTTGAAAGGTCATGGGTTTCCCCCCGCGCGCCTTGTTTTGTCATCACCCTCCCCGAAGAATATCACACGCTTAGCTGTAAGCCTTCTGCTATTGATTAGAAGCGGAATAGAATGACAGCCAGAATTACAAAAAGCGTGCTCGATATTAGCAGTTGAAATCCAAGTAATGCGACTATCTGCCGCTACGAACGCTTCAAGCTACAAGGGTATTGAATATAAGCCTTCTACTATTGAATATAAGCGGAATAGAGTGACAGCCAGAATTACAAAAAGCGTGCTCGATATTAGCAGTTGAAATCCAAGTAATGCGACTATCTGCCGCTACGAACGCTGCAAGTTACAAGGGTATTGAATATAAGCCTTCTACTATTGAATATAAGCGGAATAGAGTGACAGCCAGAATTACAAAAAGCGTGCTCGATATTAGCAGTTGAAGTCCAAGTAATGCGACTATCTGCCGCTACGAACGCTTCAAGCTACAAGGGTATTGAATATAAGCCTTCTACTATTGAATATAAGCGGAATAGAGTGACAGCCAGAATTACAAAAAGCGTGCTCGATATTAGCAGTTGAAATCCAAGTAATGCGACTATCTGCCGCTACGAACGCTTCAAGCTACAAGGGTATTGAATATAAGCCTTCTACTATTGAATATAAGCGGAATAGAGTGACAGCCAGAATTACAAAAAGCGTGCTCGATATTAGCAGTTGAAGTCCAAGTAATGCGACTATCTGCCGCTACGAACGCTTCAAGCTACAAGGGTATTGAATATAAGCCTTCTACTATTGAATATAAGCGGAATAGAGTGACAGCCAGAATTACAAAAAGCGTGCTCGATATTAGCAGTTGAAGTCCAAGTAATGCGACTATCTGCCGCTACGAACGCTTCAAGCTACAAGGGTATTGAATATAAGCCTTCTACTATTGAATATAAGCGGAATAGAGTGACAGCCAGAATTACAAAAAGCGTGCTCGATATTAGCAGTTGAAGTCCAAGTAATGCGACTATCTGCCGCTACGAACGCTGCAAGTTACAAGGGTATTGAATATAAGCCTTCTAGTATTGAATATAAGCGGAATAGAGTGACAGCCAGAATTACAAAAAGCGTGCTCGATATTAGCAGTTGAAGTCCCAAGTAATGCGACTATCTGCCGCTACGAACGCTTCAAGCTACAAGGGTATTGAATATAAGCCTTCTACTATTGAATATAAGCGGAATAGAGTGACAGCCAGAATTACAAAAAGCGTGCTCGATATTAGCAGTTGAAATCCAAGTAATGCGACTATCTGCCGCTACGAACGCTTCAAGCTACAAGGGTATTGAATATAAGCCTTCTACTATTGAATATAAGCGGAATAGAGTGACAGCCAGAATTACAAAAAGCGTGCTCGATATTAGCAGTTGAAGTCCAAGTAATGCGACTATCTGCCGCTACGAACGCTTCAAGCTACAAGGGTATTGAATATAAGCCTTCTACTATTGAATATAAGCGGAATAGAGTGACAGCCAGAATTACAAAAAGCGTGCTCGATATTAGCAGTTGAAGTCCAAGTAATGCGACTATCTGCCGCTACGAACGCTTCAAGCTACAAGGGTATTGAATATAAGCCTTCTAGTATTGAATATAAGCGGAATAGAGTGACAGCCAGAATTACAAAAAGCGTGCTCGATATTAGCAGTTGAAGTCCAAGTAATGCGACTATCTGCCGCTACGAACGCTGCAAGCTACGAAGGTAGGAGGAAGACGTTTGAGAAAATACAGTACTAATTAACTAAAGTCGAACACTGCCTCAAGATGCCACCAACAGTGAGCGCTCACATATTTCTTGTAAGGGTTATTCATACAGTTACATTCTATTTATATTCAATGGTTAGACTGTGTGTGTTTATTCTCATCACTGGACCAATTTGAAAGAAATGTAGGATGGGAATGTTAGTTTTTCCAAAAAAAAAGTTTTGAAGGCATTTTTAGTAGGTAAATCTCGGGTATTTAAAAATTTTATTTAACATTTCGCTTGTTGATAACGAAACGTGAAAGATTTAGTTCGCGAGCAGTTTTGCCCAAAACCGGCCACACTGCTTTTCAGACAACTTTTAATTACGGTAATAAAGTCAAAATTTCGAAAGTTTGTTTGAACGTGTATAATTAAGGTTTAAAATGACTGTCATTTCAACAGGTTTTTACTGGATAACGTACTTACGCAAAGCCGCCTCGGTGGGCTAGTGGATAGCGTACTGGGCTTTCACCCCGAGGACCCGGGTTCGATTCCCGGCCAGGGGCTTGGCATTTTCATACGCTATAAATCATCCCATCGTCTGCATTAGCCCAAGTGTGCACAATAGTCAGACGTTAAACACCAAAAAAAAAAGTTAACCAAAAAAAAGTACTTACGCAAACAGTTATAAAAATCGATATTCGCTTCAAATTAAATACGCTTTAAATAACTTATTAAACTTGATTTTTTTTTTGTGTTTAACTTCCGACTATTGTACACACTTGGGCTAATTCAGACGATGGGATGATTTATAGCGTATGAAAATGCCAAGCCCTGGCCGGGAATCGAACCCGGGTCCTCAGGGTGAAAGCCCAGTACGCTATCAACTAGGCCACCGAGGCGGCTGTTAAACTTTGAAATTACATTAAAAATACCAAAGATGAATGCTGACCGCTGTCTGATTTAGTTGGGATTTGGAAATTTGAGATAATTTATGCAGATTTGAAAACCAATTACGATTGTAAAACAAGATTTTCCAAAAGCGTAACGTAGTATTATGATTTTTTAAAAAGAATTTCTGATAACGAGCTCGCCCAAACTTGACTACTTTGTTTGGCTTTTCGATCCTGCGTTTCCTTTTATTCTTTTACTTCTAACTTGATACATTGATTTGAGTTGTGACTGTACAAATGACTTCGCATAATTTCCACAAGATATAAAAAAAAATGTGTTTTATTAAAAATAATGCAGGCTTGATAACAAAACGTCGGCAGAGATAAGCGAGGCAGTGGGAAGCGGTGGCAGGAAATATTGATAAGAATTACCGTGCATGTTATGATTTGTGTTTTTTGTAAAACTATTTAAAAACAATTGCGGTAAATGTTACTGAACTCGTGAAACCTTATCCACTACGATGGAAATAATCTCGAATTCCCAAAACCACTGAATATAGACTAGAAGTAGAGCTGCCATTATAAAAAGCGTGCTCGATATCGGCGGCTAAAGTCCAAGTAATTGGACTATCTGCCGCTAGGAACGCTGCGTGGACAAGGGGGCGAGATGTTTGAAAAAATAGACAGTACTGTTGTCTGTTTAACTGTAGTTAAATCGTCTGCATTAGCCCAAGTGTGCACAATAGTCAGACGTTAAACACACAAAAAAAAACTAGTTTAACACTGTGCCGCAAGATGTCACCAGCAGTGAGCTCTCTCATATCTTTCACAAAGGTTATCATTCTAGTACGTTTATATTCAATGGCGAAACGTAAAGTGGCTTAACTACGAAAAGTTTTGTATTTTACAAAAACGAAAATTTAACCTTGGCCTCCGTAAAAATCGTAACTTTCAATTTATTTTTTTGAAAATCCGGATTAAAATTACTTTAAAAATATTCAAAGGAAATGACCTAATCAGGCACAAAATTAGATTTTCAAAAATGTGTAAAACGTTATGATTTCAATTTCGTTTAATGAATTATTTACAGTTTTAATCAAATCGGATCACAAAATGGCGGGTGGTAACACAAAAGATGCATTTCGTTATTGTGTTATTATTCATTCAGTTCGTATTGTTATGTGTGTCGTATTGTTCTTCTAGATTACGCGTATGAAAGAGAGATCTCTTACGGAAAAACATGTCAAAATTTCAGGAAAAATCCATTTAAGAGAAGTCAAAATAAAACTATTTATTCAAAATTTTTTTAAAATACTAATTTTCTATATTATGATGTTTATTTTGTTAAAACTTGTTCTGGCTAATTAATAATTAGTGGAAAAAAATCCCAGTACCCTATTTCATTCAGGCTTATCGTTTAAACGCTACAGGTATTAGAAAGAGAAAATAGTTTCTTATCGCGCGAATGCAGCGTGTCTTAAAGGATACGAAAACACGGATACTAGGAAGTCGGAACCGCTTACATAGTCTAAGATAGGCAAACATCCGCTCTTACGTGATGCACACACTTCCTTACATAACTTGCAGGGATCAACAAGAACACGTTGAGTGTGGTTCGGTATTATTTTATTTTTGCCTTGGAATGTGATAAGTAGTGCTTGGATCTTTATTTTAAAATGGCGGCAAATGTTTAATATTTAACAAGAAAGGTGGAATATTTATTCCAACACAGTATATTTCCAAACGTTTCTTTAATAAACAAAACCTCGCAAATGTTATAATAAACCAAGTTTATGTAAATTTTATTTCGATGTAAAACTTTTTCGATTATATCGAAAGAAAAACTTGACTTTGCGAGATGGTTTTTTCCACATCACATCAAGTAATTGGAGCATACTTAAAACTTCGAAAGTCTGATCGAAATCTTTTACTTCAATCTGGGAATGTGTAATAGCTTAGAGATATACTTAGAGATTCGTTTTTCCTTCGACAGTATCGTGTTATAAGTTAGAGATCTGTGTAAAAAGATAGAGGTTCCTACTGTGTATTAACATAGAGACTACAGTTCCGTCACGTGTGTTGCACTGTGTGTATTTGTTGCCGACGCTGCTGCTTGCAGGCGCTTCAGTATCTTATCTAACAAGTAGAACTCGCTTCATTAATGAAAGATATATTATTAAAATATAAAGTTGATTTGGATAGGTTTTGTTCTGAAAGGCTTATGTCCAGTGCTGTAAATGTATAATATATATATATATATATATATATATATATATATATATATATATATATATATATATATATATATACACACACACACACACACACACACTTTAACGACCTTTAAAAATTGGTTAGAGGTCAAAATAGGCGCTCATATCAAGGTCCCTTTTATGAGTCTTACCATGACCATCATGGTTCCTATAGCTCATTTTCCCTATATTGTAGGTTCCTATAGTTCATTTTCAACAGAAATACAGTAAAAAATCAAGTAGGCCTATTCTTCAGTAATGTTGCACTTGAAATACACAGGGATCGTCACAGCAGTTATGTTTTCGTTCGTATTAATATTTTCGGGTTTTTTCGGCCTGTTACAAGTAGTTTTTGTATATATTTGCCATAAATCCGTAGGGGTGTGTGCAGACTAGCTGCACTTATTGTATTGATAGGATTTAGACGTCCCTCGCGTTACCCGAGTCTAACACACACACTTACAACACTACACTTATGACTAAAACTTTACACTCACACTTACATTTAGGGAGGCTATAATAGCCTCAATGTGCTTTTCGCTTTCAAAAAAAAAAGTTCTAGAAGCAGTGTAAACTGTCCTCGTGAGAGTGCAGCGCAATGCAGGCAAAGGTGACAAGTAATTATGTGTGTACCAAAACAGCTGATCGGTAAAAAAAACATTGATGAAAGTAATAAATTATTACTCTATCCCATACTTAAATAATTATTGAGGGAATCAATTCTGAAAGTAGTACAATCTGGCCAGTTCTAATGTGTAAATGTTATTAAATAAAAAACTCTGCTTTTAGTAAATAGTAAATACTGACATTCAATACTGCTTTTCGCCTTAAAATAAAATCACACACACACACACACACACACACACACACACACACACACACACACACATATATATATATTTGCAATACTGCTGTCACACACTGTATAATAGGCTCATATTGGCTGAAGAAGGACGTGATAGGATGCACATTGCATGAGCTGGAGGTCAGCCAGTTGCCTTCCTGGCTGTGCTACACGTTGCTGTCCTTCGCATCGTGTAATCCGGCCTTGCTTATTTCTGCTCAGCCTCTCTCTCTTCATCCTGGGTTAACGGAAACGCATCTCGTCACCGAATCTCGTATCAATCGATTCGATTTGCTCTGTTTTCACATTTTGAGGTTAGGTCGGTCCGTTTGTATCACGTAAATTATAATCGCGCACTTGTCCGGTAATATGATTTTTTGAAATTCTCATTTCGCCATCGTACTCATTTTGATAACGCTTGAACACGTTCGTCAACCAGCGGAATCCATGCTCTCAAAAGGTTAAACTGGCGGTCATTATAAATTACAAAAAAAACTTCTATTGAATAGAAACGGATTGAAAGTACAGCCACCATTTTAAAAATCGTGTTCGATATAAAGGTACACACACGCACGCGCGCGCGCACACACCACTCGCGCACGCACGCACGCACCACGCGCGCGCGCACACCACACGTATACGCACGCAACGCACGCACACACACACGCGCACGCACGCACCACGCACACTTACACGCGCGCGCGCACACACATCACGCACGCACACACACACCACACACGCGCACGCACGCACACACCACACACACGCACGCGTACGCATGCACTTACACGCACCACACACGCGCGCGCGCGCACGCACTCATACACCGCGCGCGCGCACACACACACACACACACACACACACACACACACACACACACACACACACACACACACACACACACACACACACACACAGGGGTTTAAATAATTAGATTTCTGCCGCTACGAACGCTGCAAGGACAGAGGGCAAGCATTTGAGAAAATTGATACTATTATTTACTATTTACTATTATTTAACTGTAGTTGAAAACTCTGCCGCAAGATGTCACCTGCAACTAGCGTTCGCACACAGTCATAGTGGTTATCGTTCTAGTACGTTTATATTCAATGCTTCTACTTTACATTTCTTTAAAAAACTGAACTTACCATCTTAGCTCAAAATCTGATTTCCTAAAAATCAATTTTTATCGTTTTTTTCCTCTAACGTTCATACCTTATGTCACTTAGACTAGGGATGACGAGGGATCAGTGTTAACGGTTAAGGAAAAGCAACGGGAGCAAGTGCGGCTCGAACTAAGAGCCTTTAGGTGCGCAGTTGAGTGACGCAGTAGACCGATGCTTTAGCCACTTCGACCACCGTACCTCATCATCACGAAAATAAACTCCGCTTGCGATCAGTATCGTTTTCGTATTAAAGGAATTTAGAACAGAATTTTTTCAGTTATGCATATTTGAACGATGGATTTATTAGTGAATTAGATTTTTGTAACTGTAAAATAACAAAAGGAAAGATTTGTTTGAAATTTCGCCGCCATTTTGAAATGTTTGAACGGATTTCGCTGGGTAGCGACCTGTGTTAAATATTTCGATCACTAAAAACGTCCATTTTCTTAATTTAAACATTTTCCTAGTGAAAATGATTTTGTAGGTGGTCAGGGTTAATTTTTGGAATTTGGCTTTGCGTGTAATTCGAAAATGTTAAATACTTGTTCGTGTTTTCACATTCGGTGATCTCAGATTTAAAAAAAAAATATCATGGTATTTTTAGAATTTCGTTTCTATTACGTCAGCGAGACAGCTGCGTGTCGTGATTATTTATAAACAAGATAGTGTGCGCTTGGTAAAAGATGCACACACCTAGATGTAGATGCGACCACGTGACATCACGCCTCTGGGCTGTGAAGGACTTCCTCTTTCCTGTTTGTTAGTCGTTGAATGTCGCTCTGCCAAATTTAGCATGTAACCTTCAAACAGGCAGAGTGCAGTAAACAATGTAGCCTACATACTGAAGTGAGTAGGTGCCTTGGTGCCTTTTCCTTGTGTAAGGATGTGTTTGAAGTGTGTTGAGTGTCTATTACAAGTGACTTGTATGGTTTAGCGTCGCTCCGTTGTGTCTTTTCAAACGGTATTTCCAGTGCAAACCGTTTTCAAAAGTTTCCAGTATTTCAAAAGTTTTTGCAGTATTTCAAAAGCACAAAATGTTCAAAGCGGGTCACAGTCTCACGTACAAAATCTTTAAAATAAGTTGTTAAACATAATTTTAACCCTTTAAGTGACAAGAAAGTGGGGGACAAATTTTTTTGAATTTTTATATGAAATAACATTGAAATACCTCGTGTAAACATAAATACAGTTTTGTTTATATAAATTTTAATTTTTTTTAAAGCCGCCTCGGTGGCCTAGTTGATAGCGTACTACTTTCACCCCGAGGACCCGGGTTCGATTCCCGGTCAGGGTTTGGCATTTTCATACGCTATAAATCATCCCATAGTCTGCATTAGCCCGAGTGTGCACAATAGTCGGACGTTAAACACCAAAAAAAGAAAGATTTAAATTTTTTTATAGATTTTAGGGTGGGAAAATATTACCCCAATGTTTCTTTAGTGATGCGGGTTATTCTTACCTTCCGTATGTTAACGCTGGTGTTTCGTAAATAAAAATGCTTTCAAATATCAAAACAATACAATTAGTTCATTTTACATACAATACAAATACAACAAAGATAAGACACTTATTTTAATATTTTTTTACAATTTTTGATGGAAAAAGAAAAAAACATCCTTTGCGTAAGGCGACGTTACAACCCGGACATACATTGCTACGTTTTTCTTTAGCTTTAGTCTAACAGGGGGCACACCTCCTGTATTTCGCCACTAGTTGAGGAAGATTAAGCCCAACACTTGACAGTCTTGTATTTTCAATCGTTGGGTGCCCAACCGGATTGTTTCTTTTGCGTGCTCTGGATTTTCCTGGCATGTAGCCAATATTTGCTTTTCCGAACTATTTTAAATTTATATTGCATTGTTTTTAAATTAAATCCATTAATACACAGTTTGTTATGCTGAAGTATGTTTTTGTATTTTTCACAAATTTTTAAAAAACAGTCATCAATCATAAATCATTTTACTTTTTCTTACACCACTTCCTTGTTATTAATTTTTATCTACTTGAACATTCTCTAAAAATAAAAACTAAGTTATAAAAATGATCACAGTAGTATAAAAATATATATTCTTACCTAAAAAGTTCGAATTGCAAAAGAATTTGTACAGGAAATAACACAACATTTTTGTGGTTAGATTCATTCGCAGGTGACAGTGGGATAACAGTATCCCACTTTACACTCTCAGCTGTGTTATAAATTATAGCAGGCTGAGTACATTCGTTATCGTTAAATCTTAGGCCGCCATTTTGAAACGGAAGTGAATGAGAAACGGAAGTGAATACATCGTTTTGGCTTTACGTAAGGTACCTTCGTATCTGATTTCAAAACAGTCGGTCAGTGCTTTTAGCAAAAGCAGAGTTCACTCGTTATCGTTAATTCAGAGGCCGCCATCTTGAAACGGAAGCGAATGAGACAAAATCTTGCACACACGTCGTTCGCGTTATACACAAGGTACCTTCATATCAGATTTCAAAACAGTCGGTCAGTGCTTTTAGCAAATGCTGAGTACACTCGTTATCGTTAAATCAGAGGCCGCCATTTTGAAACGGAAGTGAATGAGAAAAAACCTTACACATACGTCGTTTGGGCTTTACACAAGGTACCTTCATATCAGATTTCAAAACAGTCGGTCAGTGCTTTTAGCAAATGCTGAGTACACTCGTTATCGTTAAATCAGAGGCCGCCATCTTGAAACGGAGGTGAATGAGAAAAAACCTTACACATACGTCGTTTGGGCTTTACACAAGGTACCTTCATATCAGATTTCAAAACAGTCGGTCAGTGCTTTTAGCAGAAGCTGAGTACACTCGTCGTTAAATCTTAGGCCGCCATTTTGAAACGAAAGTGAATGAGAAAAAACCTGCCGTCGTTTTGGACTTTTTATACAACGTCCGTACCAAACTTAAAAACAATCGGTCAGTGAGTTTGGCCAAAACTGCGTAACAAGCACACAAAACAAATGCCGAAATGCTTAGTTGAAACAGAGGCCTCGATTCGCTCGGTTAGCTGAGTTACTATGCGGTCTAGTTGCAAAACTATTGTGATTTTTTTAGGAGGCAGGTATTGTTCGCGCGAACAGCTGATTTTGCACTGCCGCTGTTCCTAAAATGCTTTCAATTGAGGTTATGTTGTCTTTTTCGCCATCACAAACATTTCGTTAGAGGCACGGAGTTGGTGACTCACAGCTGCTTCGAAATTGTTAAGGCGAAAACCACTGAAGGCTAGCATCGCCGTCCAGCAAAATATCTTAACGGAGGGGAAACTAAACCTAACTAAAAATAAAACTAAACACTAAAACTAGATAACGTTATTAAAATATATAAACTTAGTCAAAAAGGATTAACGAATAAAAAAGTGAAACAAATAATATAACAACAAACGTGCGTGGTAAAAAAAAAAAATAAATTAACAATATGGGCTATTAAATAACGAGACTGACGTAAACAAATTTATTTTCATTTTATACATAATTACTTATTATCACCTTCAATATACACCCCTTCTCTATCCCTACAACGCTCCATGCGAATTTTCCATTGTTGGAAACAGTGCTGGAAGTCATCTTCTGTCAACTCCTTCAGGACTCTTGCCGCTTTCACTTTTACAGCTCCCACGGACTCAAAATCTCGTCCTTTTTAATACAGATTTCACCTTAGGGAACAGATAGAAGTCACTTAGTGCAAGGTCTGGTGAGTAAGGTGGATGTTCTAACACTGGGATGCTGTACTTGTCCAGGAACCTCTTGACTGATAACGCGGAATGAGCTGGCGCATTGTCTTGGTGGAAAACACATGATTTGTCCTTCCACATTCCGGGTCGTTTTTTCCTTACTCTTTCGCTTAGTTTACCACATACCTCAAGGTAGTAATATTTATTAATTGTTTGGCCTTCAGGAACCCAGTGAAGGTACACAATCCCGTGAATATCGAAAAAAACAATCATTATTGCTTTAAATTTTGACTTGCTGATTCTGCTTTTTTGGCTCTCAGTGAAGTTGGGGTTTTCCAATGCATGGATTGGCGCTTTGTTTCCGGATCATACGTAAAAAACCACGATTCCTCACATGTTATTATCATTTCCAATAAATTTGGGTCATTTTCAATGGCATCAAAAGTGTCAGTACAAACATTTTTGCGAGCTGCTTGTTGTTCAAACGTGAGAATTTTTGGCACCACTTTTTGGCACACACTTTTCGCATGTTCAAATTGTCACGTAAAATTTGCCGTATACATTCTTTATCAATGCCTACAGTTTCACCAATTGCACGAATACTTAATCGACGGTCAGACCGAATCAGATTATCAACTTTTTCGACATTGTCAACCGTTTTTGACGTTGAAGGGCGACCTGGCCGCGAATCATCTTCAACGTCTTGTCATCTTCAACGTCTTGAAAACGCTTAAACCATTCAAAAACACGTGCCCGCGATAAACATTCACTGCCATACACTTCTTTCAGTAAATTATAAGTTTCAGTAGCGGTTTTTCCAAGTTTGAAGTGAAATTTAACAACAATTCGTTTCTCTATTATTACACTAACCATTTTTTCTACCAAAACAAAATAACACTAACGGAAATGAAGGTTATGACTAAACGGTGTTGGTTACACAAACGAGACTTACTTCATTCTGAAGAGAAAGCTTCACACTAAACAGCTGTCGGTCAATGGCGGTTGGCGCATGCGCACTTGTTCCGCCGCAGCGTCAGTCTCGTTATTTAATAGCCACACCTCGTATTACGCTGTACAGCAATACCATAGTTAAAGTAATAGTCGTATATATTTACACAAGTAAAAAATTAGTCTGGGTCAATGACATAGGTAGAATCCTCTTGTATATTTACATGTTTAATGCTATTTCTCATATTAGTTTAAACTAACTTCAGCCAAGTTTGATTAAAATCCAACGAGCCTGTGTTGCGAAGCGATGCTAAAAGGACATCCAAGGGGTTGGGACGGGGTGTTATTTGGCACGCGCACACAATTAACCTACTTAAGTTTAACTACCCTTGTACTGTCCCGTACGTTGCTTCCTGGCGAAGTTTAATATAACGCTTCTTGCTTTAATTAAACTTAGCTAATTGTGTTTCAGCCGAGCCGATATAACTTGGTGTTAGTAGCCTCTGGATGACTAAAGGACTCTGTAAACGATCAAAATGTTTACGTGTTTGACAGATAATTTGATCGTATGCAGCTTTGATGCGTTTATCCAGGGTCCCTACTAGTCCCTGGTATCCCCGATGTCCCGTAAAAGACAAGGATTTTTTCAAGTCACCAGATGTCACACGGATAATGCAGGAATTTAGAATTAAAGTCCTCTTTTTCATAGAAAATAATAATTTACTTCCCTTCTTAGTGATTTTGTAAATTGCGATATGAAATACTGATAAATAAGCCTTGATACGGGGAAAATAGTAGAATGTGCCTCTATTAGCCAAAAATTCAAGTAGGCTTCCAAAAAACTTAATTTTGAGTTTATTATGTAGGCTACCATCGTGTATTTAATCGTGGAACTAATAGTATTAACGGTGCAGCTAATGAAGAAATTCAAAGTCCCATGTTTTTGTATATATTTTACAGCTAAGTCACATGACTTATCAAGTAATATTACATTCACTAGATTTTTTTTTAACGTCCGACTATTGTGCACACTTGGACTAATGCAGACTATGGGATGATTTATATCGTATGAAAATGCCAAACCCTCGCCGGGAAAATAGAACCCGGGTCCTCGGGGTGAAAGCCTAGTACGCTATCCACTAGGCTACCGAGGCGGCTAAATAACTATGGTACTACAAAGAATTGGAATTTTGGCAAGATCAAACGGAGGGAGAATCAGGAATCAGCACAGTAATAATTTAATTTGGTTTGATCGTGTTGTTTGACGACGTGTTTGATGGAGATCTCGATTGACGGGTTGTTTGACAAACAAATTCGATCGTGTACAGTCCGCTTCAGAAGTTTCGAATACACCACACTTCAGTAATTCTGTGTTTTTGTTGCGGAATTTCTTTGTAAATTAGCTACACCGATTTGAATTATGCTATTAGTATTTGAAAATAAACTATGTTGATTTTGTAAAAATAGCCGCTCCGGTGGCCTAGTTGATAGCGTACTATCAACTATCAACTTTCACCCCGTGGACCCGGGTTCAATTCCCGACCAGGGCTTGGCATTTTCATACGCTATAAATCATCCCATCGTCTGCATTAGCCTAAGTGTGCACAATAGGTGGACGTTAAACACAAAAAAAATTGTAAAAATAATCCTTTTTAGGTTTTTTCCGTTTGTTTTTCAGTAGTTTTTTTTTCTAGGCACGTTTGGGTTAGATCTGGTTAACGTAAAACTGTCCCTGACTTTTGTTAATTTTACAATTTTTGATGAAATCGTATTTTTTACATGTTTTAGGGCTGGTTTTGGTGATTGAATTCGCGGACGCGTGATGCGAGGAACATGTTTGTATTGATATATAACAGTGTATTTTGCTCGTCACAGTCTCATATTAAATTAATTATAATTAAAAATTTCAGTTTTTCCGTCGGGATCGAACCGGGGAACTTGCGCGTTTAAGGCACACACGTTAATCACTACACTACGGAAACAGAGAAGAAGTTCGACCGATTTAATGATATAGGGTTGATTTTTACGAATTAATATAAAACAACTGATATTTTATTATAACTGCCGAAATTAAAATAACGATTAATTTCGTATACCTAAATCGGTCAAACTTCTTCGTTTTTTCCGTGGTGTAGTGGTTATCGCGCTCAAGGTCCTCGGTTCGAAACCGGACGGAAGCAGTAATTTTTATTGTAATTTGAGACTTGCGACGTGCAAAATACTTATTCACTGTAAATGAAAATCAATAGTCTCAAAATATTATCTGTGTGTCAGGATTGGCACTCCTAACCAGCCTGGGTTTGGGTGGTACTATGATGGCGTAACTCCAGTAGCTCATTTTCTAATGTATATTAGCTAATGTAAGTAAACGCATTATCAGCCTGCCAGTTATGCAACGCGCTATACAAACCTGTACAGCCGGTTGCCTACACAGTTAATATACGGCGCTCGGCTAACTGTTGCGTGCACTATCTGCATTATTGGCCTAGTAACACGCCACTGCCTTGTGTTATTACTGTATCGGGCGTGTTTGTGCGATTTATGGATGCAGAAAGTTTTACGTAAATACCGGAATGTGCCTTTATACCGGTGTTTATGGTAATTTCGTACGCGGTTTTATTGTACCTGAATGACTGCCTAGTCAACAACTTCCAAGATGCGTTAGATAATATTCATTATTGTTATTCTTTATAATAATTGTATTTGTGTTTTCCTGTAATATTGTGTTTGCATGAATGGTTTTTTTTGTTTATCAGTTAAAGAAAATTTACTTTTGCCTTTCTCTAAAATAAATGAAATTTAACTCTTCCCCCTACTGGACATAATATAAACGTCGATTCCATTAAGAGAATATTTTTAGAACCGGTAATTGGGTTTATCTTGTAGTTTAGTTTAAGAGACTTATAGCGCCTGGGTCTACAGCGTTTATGAACTGCGCACCTCAAGGTCGTTGGTTCAGGACGCAGTTACTGCCGTGAGTTTTACCTTCCTCTCGTATATCTGCCCGTGAAACGGTGAGAAACATGCGTTTCAGTGATGCGTGTTAACCACTTGCAGTAAACCCTAAAAATAGCTTGATTCTAGAAATCGTTTTTAAAGTGGTTTTGAAATTTCGTATTTCAAATAACAATACGGTTTTTTTAACACGTTTGTAGTTATTTGTGCTACTAATGAGTAATGTGACAGTTTTAAACGATGAAAAAACGTTTACTTGAAAAACGGAAATTTTCTAGAGCTTAAAATAAGACTTTGCACTCGAATTGCACAAAATTTCTCCTACAGTAGTGTTTAAAATACTAATTCGACAGTACAAATTCAGTTTTCGTATGCAGTGTGAGGTTATGTTATTAAATTTTTTGAAATATCTAGAAACTGAAGTATCTAAAACATTGAGGTTACACGGTAACTTAAAATAAGGAAAATGTTACCAACTGAAATACCGAAAACACGAAATTTCCCTTAGTTGTAACAATCACGCACTTGTACTTTATTAAAATAAGTTATTACTTTTGTTTTATGCCGTGCAATTATACGTACAATTTTTTTATTTAAAAAAACAGTTTTTCGTACAGTACTTATGATTTCTCGAGGCGAAGAGTTTTAGAGATAACATTTCTGTTGTAGCGATTGAACTTTACTGTTGTAAACAGTATACAGGGAACTGTGATTTTTACGTCTGCTATTTACACAGTTAGGCTGATAGAAGTGACTACTTTTGGCATACTTAACTGTGTACTTTTTCACTGTTATGATTTTATTATTTTTATAAAAATTTAGATGCATGCAGGAATGGGTAAATCTTGAAAATTATTTTCGTATTAAATTTCGTGTACACAACTTAAAAATTAACTGAAACTGTCACAGACTATGAATTTGAGTACCTTATGCTATATTTTTTCTAATGTATAAACGTTTTTGCATCTTTTAAAAACTGCCACAATCCTCATTAGTAGCACAAATAACTATAAACATATTTAAAAAAACCGTATTGTTATATGCTGTTCAATTGGAATACAAATTTTTAACAGGGACTTTAATAATCTGTTTATAACCCTACTTTTGACAGTTATAATGTCTACGTATAGTAATAAATATAATATTTGTGATTATGGCATTTAAAAATTGGTATAGGCCACTTTTTAAAATTATACGTTAATAATTTTACCCAAATTTAGAAAATACACATTTTATAATTAATAAGAACAATAAACATAACCTCAGTTGAAATGATATTGAAGCTATTGTTCGAAATCGGCTGTTTAGAAGTAGTCACTTCCAGTGTACATATAGCCGCCTCGGTGGTCTAGTGGATAGCGTACTAGGCTTTCACCCCGAGGACCCGGGTTCGATTCCCGGCCAGGGCTTGGCATTTTCATACGCTATACATCATTCCATCGTCTGCATTAGCCCAAGTGTGCACAATATTCGGACGTTAAACAAAAAAAAAAAAATCCAGTGTACATATATATATATATATATATATATATATATATATAAGAACAATTATATATGTTGTGAGGTATGCGTTAAGGAAACAGTCGTGACACGAAAACTCATGTTTTGCAAAAACACGCCCGTACCACGCGCTAAGCAGCAGTCACTTAAATAATCGATAGTAGAACTTTCCCCACGCGTGTGAAAATATAGAAATTCGACAATACCTAACCGAAGTGTAATCAGGATTACACGCGCGTAGAACGCGCGCGTGAATATTTGACGCAACAGAATGTGTCCGTCACGCTTTGTCAGCTGTTCAGTTGATACAGCAGCGGAGAAAGTGCTCCGGATTGGATGCATTAAGGACACGGTAATTGTGAAAGTGTTGACATCGGCGTGCGTGTCCGAGCACAAAATGGCTCAAGTCCAATGTGTAGGCTGCACGGTTATGTATCATTTTGGTGCTTTTGGTCATGAAGACGCATTAATTGTGATTGCCGAGGATGTATCAATGCCCGTAATCGTGGCTGTACTTATGTGTATCGCGGACTGATGTAAGCGAGTTTCAAAAAAAAAAACTTAGTGCGAGACTGGCCGACAGAAGTGACTACTTCTATTGGCATGCCTGACTTTTTACCAATTTTTGTTTTTTTTATATACTTTCATTTTGCGTGACGGCGATAATAACCTTAATGGTTTTTTGCCGCAAAAAATCACTATTATGTTTTAATTATTTTTATAAAAAATTAGGTGCACGCAGGAAAGGGCAACTCTTGAAAGTTATGTTCGTATTAAATTTCGTGTGTGTATTAAATTTCAACTTAAAAATTAACTGAAACTGTCACATACTATGAATTTGTTTGTTAGGTTATATAAGGGACTTTAATAATTAATCAGTTTATAACCCTACTTTTAAAAGTTATACTGTTCAAGTATAAAGCCGCCTCGGTGGTCTAGTGGTGAGCATACTAGGCTTTCACCCCGAGGACCCGGGTTCGATTTCCGGCCAGGGCTTGGCATTTTCATACGCTATAAATCATCCCACCGTCTGCATTAGCCCAAGTGTGCACAATAGTCGGACGTTACACACCAAAAAAAAAAAAAAAAAAAAAAAAAAAAAAAAAAAAAAAAAAAAATCAAGTATAATAATAAATATAATATTTGTGATTCTGGTATTCAAAAATTAGTATAGATCAAGTACATTAAATAATTTAATTACACAAATTTAGAAAATATACATTTTTAAAATTAACAAAAACTATAAACATAACCTTAGTTGAAGTTACTTTCAAAAAGGTTTGCAACCTATTGAACTTGCTGGACGGTGGTGCCGTTAACCAGTTAAGACCGTAGAGGCATTATGCCTTAGATTTAACAAATCGATTTTATCTGTAGGAAGATGTATAACGGTCAACAGTAAGATTAGTGGCCAATGGGCTCTCTCTGTATAAAGCTATTGTTTATTGTTGAGAACCTTCAAGTGCGCAGTTAAGTGACGCAGAAGACTGACCCATGCTTTAGGCTCTTAGACCACCGTGCCTCATTTACAGTTAGAAGGGTTCTAACATTGAATATAAACGTACTAGAAGTACAGCCACCATTATAAAACGCGTGCTCGATATTAGCGGATAAAGTGCAAGTAATTGGACTGTGTGCCGCTAGGAGCGCTGCAAGCTGCGACGTCACAAGCCGACACAAAAACTTCCTTCAGTCATTCATGGTATGGCCAAAACGTTGGTTTGTTTTCTTATCGTAGACTAATGAGGACGAGGGATCATCGTTAAAGTAACAGGAGCAACGGTGGCTCGAACTAAGAACCTTCAAGTGCGCAGTTGAGTGACGCAGAAGACTGACCCATGCTTTAGGCTCTTAGACCACCGTGCCTCATTTACAGTTAGAAGGGTTCTGGCATTGAATATAAACGTACTAGAAGTACAACCACCATTATAAAACGCGTGCTCGATATTAGCGGCTAAAGTGCAAGTAATTGGACTGTCTGCCGCTGGAGCGCTGCAAGCTGCAACGACACAAGCCGACACAAAAACTTCCTTCAGTCATTCATGGTATGGCCAAACGTTGGTTTGTTTTCTTAACGGCTTAACGTTGCTAGGTTCTCGTTATCGGTTAAAATACGTAATCCCATATAGGAGCGGGCGGTACAGCCAAGACGAGAAATACCTGCTTATTCTGCAAGTAATTCTGCTACAAGGCTTTTATAGAATTTTTAAAGCAACGTCTACAATTAAGGAAGCCGTATAAACAGATCACCTTCACCCTCCACCCTCCACCCTCCACCCTCGTAATACCGTTATCTTGTTAGGAATAGCTTATGCCGAGTTTTATAATCAAATAAAGTGGATTATCGTGCGTTGAACCACCACCAGTCCGCCTCTGACAGCGATATTTTCTATTTATAAATCGTTAAAACACGTGATCACTTGGGCGGAAAGTGCGTGTTGATTGTTTGGTTGTTCGCCGGCTGTGTTTTGTTTACAGTGGTGTTTTTAAAGCCAGAGCGTTATCAACAGAAAGTAAACTGATACTATTCAGAGCTAACTGAAAACCAGTGTGGACTTGTGGGGTACTGCAGGTAATTCCAACACCATCGAGGTGCTGCAAAGGTTCTAATTTTCAATATTTACATCAGTAATAAGAATATACGAGGTGTGTTCAGAAAGTAACGAGAATTTTAATTTTTTGAACAAAATATTTATTTATTCTTCTACATTGATGTTGTCGCCTTCAAAATAGTCCCCATTGGAGATTATGCATTTGTGCCAGCGCTTCTTCCAATCCTCAAAACACTTCTCAAACTCGACCTTTCAGCGGTGCGCTTTTAATGTCATCTACGGCTGTAAAACGAAGGCCTTGTAAGGTTTTCTTTATTTTTGGAAATATGAAAAAGTCACACGGAGCTCCATGTCTGGCGAATATGGAGGCTGGGGCATCGTTACAGTACTGTTTTTGGCCAAAAATTCACGAACAAGCAGTGAAGTGTGAGCTGGTGCATTATCGTGGTGCAAAAGCCTTGAATTGTTTTTCTACAAATCCGGGCAATTTTTTCGGATTGCTTCACGCAAACGGCGTTGAACTTGTAGGTAGTACTCCTTATTGACCGTTTCACCTGGTGGCAGGAATTCATGCTGCACTATGCCATTAATATCGAACACAGTGAGCATAACCTTCACGTTTGACCGCATTTGTTGAGCCTTTTTCGGTCTTGGCGAGCCAGAATGCTTACACTGGGATGATTGAGCCTTAGTTTCAACGTCATATCTGTAAAATCATGTTTCGTCACCTGTTATAATACTGCATCGTCGTTGACTTCATTTAGTGACTCCTAAGCAACTTCCATTCGCCGCTGGTTTTTGTTCAAAATTCAACAATTTTGGAACAAATTTTGCTCCCACGCGTTTCATACACAAAACATTGGAAACAATGTCATGACATGATCCAATCGATATGCCAACATCATCAGCAACCTCTCTAATCGTGATTCGGCGATTGTTCATAACCATTCTTTCACTTTTTCCACGTTTTCATCGGTTGTTGATGTGCTGGGGCGTCCAGGGCGTTCGTCATCTTCAACGTCTTCACGGCCTTCTTGGAAACGCTTATACCACCCGTAAACTCTTGCTTTACTCATAGCAGACTCAACATAGGCCTTTGTTAACATTTCACACACTTTGTTACACTTTATTCCATTTTTTACGCAAAATTTGATAAAAATTCTTTGATCCATTTCTTTTAACAAACGAAAATCGTCGAGCTAATAAAAACACGTAATCTTAGTGGCTGTCACAGACAAAGTCAACAATGAAAACAGCTGAAAGTTTTATCATACTTCAAGGGCATGTGTACCAACATAATAAAAAACATGTTTGACAATTAGACTCTCCAAGCCTGTGAAATTTAAAACTTCTGGTTACTTTCTGACACACACTTCGTATACCATGATTTAAACATTCACATAATCAGAATGGAAATTATCAAAAGCGACTGAAGGAACATCCAAATTCCTCAGCAGTGAACTTGCTGGACGGTGGTGCCGTTAACCTGATGCAGTTAACACCGTAGAGGCATTATGCCTTAGATTTAACAAATCGGTTTTATCTGTAGAAAGATGTATAACAGTCAACAGTAATATTAGTGGCCAATGGGCTGTTCTCTGTATAAAGCTATTCCATGTTTATTGTCCTTAAACAGATATAAAATATTACAGTTTAAAATTTAAACTTTTTTTAAGTAAAAGGATTCAGATCAGCTTGTGCATGGACACAGACAGGCAGAACTCCCCAAGTAAAACAATTCTGTTATTGAACCAAAAAGAAAAATAATGTATCATGTTTTCTCCTTTTTTATTTTAATTGCGATAATTTGTTCGAAAACACGACAAATTAACATAGCTGGTTTTTAACAACATAACCTGAAACGTATTATAGTTTATCAGCTGTTCAGTAAAATCAGGTGATCTTTACCAATTAATATAACGATTAATTTCATATACTTGAATGGGTCAAACTTCTTCGTTGTTTCCGTAGTGTAGTGGTTAGCGCTTGAGCCTCCGGTTCGACGCGCAAAATATAGTGTTACGCATGTTGCTCATAAATATAAATATAAAAATAAAACAAATATAAACATGTTCCTCGCATCAGGCGCTCCGCGAAATTCAACATCAAAATCATCCCAAATTTTTTTTTTTTTAACGTCCGACTATTGTGCACACTTGGGCTAATGCAGACGAAGGGATGATTTATAGTGTGTGAAAATGCCAAGCCCTGGCCGGGAATCGAACCCAGGTCCTCGGGGTGAAAACCTAGTTTTTGATCGCACTTTTGTACTCCAAAAATACTTCGAATTCTTAAGGTAGAATTTTTTCATTTTTGCCGTACTTTTTCTTTATACTTCGTATACTGAGACAGGCATTAAACTGATTCGTTCCTCGCTGGATCACGTGGCCGCTGGGCGGATTTAAAATTTAAACTAAATTGAGTTAAACGGCCAGACTAGTCGAGTCCATTGACTCTGGTGTGGGTTGTATAATGCTTAATGTCTGGCTCGAGGTTGGCTTCTTCAGGGACTAACACACCTGTTGCTTACAGTCTACAATTTGGGTTTAACAAGCGTGTTGTGCGTCCATTCGTTATTAAGTGGCAGTTTGGTTAAAGTATGTTCGCATGTTGGCTACCAGTAGTAGTTTAATGAACAGTTGACCTCGTGGTATATGCTTAATTAATATACAGGTCGCCCCACTACAGCGCTCGTAACGTTTTCCGCCAGTTTAACCGTAACCGTGTAATATTTGCGATAAATGTTACTGGACCAACTTTTTTGGTAACTTCAAGGTGTTTCTACATGATGTGATCAAAAATAATAGATTTCGCTGTTCCGCTAATATTGTAGGAAATTGCCAAGAACTGTTTCGTCGCTAAATCAGAGCCCGCCATTTTGAAAAATAAGTGAATCGGAAAAAATCGTACTTTTTCGGGGCATTTGGCCAAAACTGCGTGCACGAGTCGTTAAATAACAGACCGCCATCTTGAAATGGAATTGAGTGGAAAAAATCTTACACGTCGTTCGGTTATTATACAAGGTATCTTCGTACTAAATTTCACAATAATCGGTCAATGCGTTCTACCAAAACTGCGTGCACGAGTCGTTAAATGACAGGCCGCCATCTTGAAACGGAATTGAGTGGAAAAAATCTTACTCGTCGTTCGGGTATTATACAAGGTATCTTCGTACCAAATTTCACAATAATCGGTCAAGGTGTTTGGCCAAAACTGCGTGCACGAGTCGTTAAATGACAGGCCGCCATCTTGAAACGGAAGTGAGTGGAAAAAATCTTACACGTCGTTCGGGTATTATACAAGGTATCTTTGTACCAAATTTCACAATAATCGGTCAGTGCGTTTGGCCAAAACTGCGCGCACTAGTTGTTAAATGACAGGCCGCCATCTTGAAACGGAAGTGAGTGGAAAAAATCTTACTCGTCGTTCGGGGTATCATACAAGGTATCTTTGTACCAAATTTCACAATAATCGGTCAGTGCGTTTGGCCAAAACTGCGCGCACTAGTTGTTAAATGACAGGCCGCCATCTTGAAACGGAAGTGAGTGGAAAAAATCTTACACGTCGTTCGGATATTATACAAGGTATCTTCGTACTAAATTTCACAATAATCGGTCAATTCGTTCTACCAAAACTGCGTGCACGAGTCGTTAAATGACAGGCCGCCATCTTGAAACGGAAGTGAGTGGAAAAAATCTTACACGTCGTTCGGGTATTATACAAGGTATCTTCGTACCAAATTTCACAATAATCGGTCAAGGTGTTTGGCCAAAACTGCGTGCACGAGTCGTTAAATGACAGGCCGCCATCTTGAAACGGAATTGAGTGGAAAAATCCTAACGTCGTTCGGGTACTATATAAGGTATCTTTGTACCAAATTTCACAATAATCGGTCAATGCGTTCGACCAAAATTGCGTGCACGAGTCGTTAAATGACAGGCCGCCATCTTGAAACGGAATTGAGTGGAAAAATCCTAACGTCGTTCGGGTATTATACAAGGTATCTTCGTACCAAATTTCACAATAATCGGTCAATGCGTTTTTGGCAAAAAACTGCGTGCACTAGTCGTTAAATCACAGGCCGCCATCTTGAAACGGAAGTGAGTGGTAAAAATCTTACACTTCGTTCGGGTATTATACAAGGTATCTTCGTACTAAATTTCACAATAATCGGTCAATTCGTTCGACCAAAACTGCGTGCACTAGTTGTTAAATGACAGGCCGCCATCTTGAAACGGAAGTGAATGGAAAAAATCTTACAAGTCGTTCGGGTATTATACAAGGTATCTTCGTACCAAATTTCACAATAATCGGTCAAAGTATTTGGCCAAAACTGCGTTAACACGCTTAAACCAAATGCCGAGAGGTCGAGTTGAAACTCGTTTCGATTTGTCAGTGAAATGTGCACAGATCTTGATTTAGAAAAGTCCGTTACAGATCACTCGGTTATTTGTTAAGGTACAATTATGTTTTATATCTCATTTATGTCTTGTTTGTAGAAATCTGTTTAGCTTGTTACGTTTTGTATAATGCATTTTTTTTTTTTTTTAAGATCTTTGCTATATCAAAACAAAAGAAATATATACAAAATAATCATTATACTTATAACCCTCTGTTATACCCTAACGGTTATTCCGGGCAATTATCATTTTCCGACAGAAACTACACAGGATTGATAATTAAGTCCAGTGCTTCGCTCTAGTAGACGTTTAAAGTACTACTACGATTCGATAAACCTTATTTGGCAACTTGTGTTCTAAAATAATTTTTACTTGGTTATCCGTTCGTATGTTTCTGCCGTGTTGCTGGAGATTAATCGAACAGACAAATTTTGATTTAATTGGCTTATAGTAAGCCTGGTTTTTACCTGCGCATCCAAACCATTTTTTAATTAAAAAAAAAATGTTTCTCCAGTTCGTTTAAAACACAGCTAAGAATTGAATTATCTCAAAATCGGCTCTAACGATGTTAATGAAATTTCGTAAGTGTGCGACAGATTGAGTATATTGGCCAGGTAAATCCGTTTAGGTAGAATTTAAACTGAAAAAATAGCCTAGTTTCTAAAATTCGGTTTATCAGATAATGCTCAAATTTTATTCATAAGTACCAAGGTTTATAATTTTTTTTTGTGTTTAACGTCCGACTATTGTGCACACTTAGGCTATTGCAGACGATAGGATGATTTATAGCGTATGAAAATGCCCTGACCGAGAATCGAACCTGGATCCTCGAAGTGAAAGCCCAGTACGCTATCAACTAGGCCACCGAGGCGGCGGTCCATAAAGAAACCTATGTTGAAAATTTGAAGTAAAAGGAATTTACAGTTAAAAATTTTAAAAAACCTGAATTTCAAATTGGGTACAATGGGTTGTTTTGAATCTTTACATATGGAAAACAATTAAGCGAAGTTTATTAAACCAATTTTGAGACATTTTGGCCGATATTTTGGTTTCTTGTCAGTTGTATCTGAAGTTGGGGTAAATCACTGACTGTTTGTGACGGTTTGCGTTTTTTTATTATTTTTTTAAAACTTTTTTAAGCTCTCGAAAACAGTTCTGGCAGACATTGGAAAAAACAACATCAGATTTTTGTGAAATTAGGGTTATAAATTACGATTTATCAGTGAAAGTTAATTAGAATTTACAAAAATATCGGATTTTTGAATAAACAGGAAATAACGTCATGAATGTTTAACCATTGACAGATCGTATAGTTTTTTAATTAGCATTTTTGAACCGGAAATTATTTTATTTCAAATTTCGTACTTTAACTGCAGTAATGATTAAATTTTCTATACCAAAATTTGATTAACTGACTTTGAAAACTTAGCCGATAGGTTTTTTTTAGGGGGGATAGATATTGAACCTGAATTAGTGTACTAGTTATTGTTTTTAATACTATTGTGTAACATTAATGTTTTAAAACGTAGTTTAGCCGCCTCAGTCTAGTTGATAGCGTACTGGGCTTTCACACCGAGGACCCGGGTTCGATTCCCGGCCAGGGCTTGACATTTTTCATACGCTATAAATCATCCCATCGTCTGCATTAGCCCAAGTGTGCACAATAGTCGGACGTTAAAAAAAGAAAAAACAAAAAAAACCTAGTTTCTTAGACCTCTAGTTTCGTGTCTTGACTGTTTTACTTTACAGAAAACATTATCGAACGAATTGCCGAAGATTTATGGGGGGCGTTTACATGCTCCGCTCTGCCTGTATTTACGTGTAGTTTTATTACGAAAGTTTCGCCAAACGAAACCCTTCACTTCACGATAACAAACAACCAATATTTTATACTTTGCATTTTGTAACGCATCAATCGTCGGTGTTTGCAGAATCCAGCTAAAAGCGGCTCGACGGGACTCGCCCAAGGTAACATTTGTTGTACGCCCGGATATAAATAGGCCTGCGTGTGCGTGCGGGAGATCGCGGTTTGGAAAGAATTGCACAATGTTGTGTCGAGGAACGTGGGTATTGCGCCTCTAATATTCTGTTCGAGAAAATAGGAAGATCGATATTCATTTTTTGTTGTTGCGAATTTTCGTTTAAAATTGAGCTATTGGAGCGAGAACATGAATATTGCGTCTCTAATATTGTGTTTGAGAATGCAGGAGAATCGATTTTTTTGTATTCATTCTTTTTTAGCTGTAATTTTTGTTTGAAAATGAGCTATTAGTGTGAAAATGAGCTATTAGAGCGAGAACGAGAATATTGCACCTCTAATATTGTATTTGAGAATGCAGGAGAATCGATTTTTTTGTATTCATTCTTTTTTAGCTGTAATTTTTGTTTGAAAATGAGCTATTAGAGTGAAAATGAGCTATTAGAGCGAGAACGAGAATATTGCACCTCTAATATTGTATTTGAGAATGCAGGAGAACCGATTTTTTTGTTATTCATTCGTTTTTTAGCGAATTTCCGTTTGAAAATGAGCTATTGGAGCGAAAACGTGAAGATAGCGCCTCCAATGAGAAAACAGGAAAATCGATTTTTTTGTTATTCGTTCGTTTTTTAGCGAATTTCTGTTTGAAAATGAGCAATTGGAGCGAGAACGAGAATATTGCACCTCTAATATTGTATTTGAGAATGCAGGAGAACCGATTTTTTTGTTATTCATTCGTTTTTTTAGCGAATTTCCGTTTGAAAATGAGCTATTGGAGCGAAAACGTGAAGATAGCGCCTCCAATGAGAAAACAGGAAAATCGATTTTTTTGTTATTCGTTCGTTTTTTAGCGAATTTCTGTTTGAAAATGAGCAATTGGAGCGAGAACGAGAATATTGCACCTCTAATATTGTATTTGAGAATGCAGGAGAATCGAATTTTTTTTTATTTGTTCGTTTTTTAGCGAATTTCCGTTTAAAAATGAGCTATTGGAGCGAGAACGTGAATATTGCCTCTCTATATTGTGTTTGAGAATGCAGGAGAATCGGTTTTCTTGTTATTCGTTCGGTTTTTAGCTAATTTCCATTTGAAAATGAGCTGTAGGAGCGGCCACCCTGATAAAATCCAAACCCGAGGCCTTGAAATGCGCGGGATGCCAAGTACTCCATGCAATGCTCGAACTGTTCCAAACCGCGAAGCGAAAGAAACTTTCTAAAAAGGATTCGCTGTTGTTTCTTGCAATTGTGCGCAGTTCAAACTGCGTGATGTAGGAAATTTTCACAAGTAATATTTTGCAAAGTTAATACAGTATTTGAAAAAAGGTGTGCGTGAAGACTTACGAAATATTGCTATTTCACATTGAACTAGCCATTGGGAGCGGCCTAACCCAAGCGCCTCAAGGTCACGTTTTGAGAGAGGGGGTCGTACAAATTTACGTATATATAATGTATGTATGCATGCCTGTATGTGTATATGTGAACGGATTAAAAATTTCAAAATGGCGCCATTTTGAATTCATGGCGTCTTTAAAAATTCATAATTTTTTTGTCTTACAAATATTTTTTAAAATCTGATTTCACCATCAGTAAACGGCGTAAGCAGCGTATTAAGAAATTTAATTTGACGGAGGTCAGGGTTCATGTTCTTATTTTAAATGCAATTTAAAAGTCAGAATGCTAAAATACGCAGTTTTAACGTTGTTTTATGACGGTGAAATCATAGTACGAAAAAGTGGGTAAAACAAAAAATAAAGTGCTTTTTGGTAAAATTCGTTTACATGTCATACCGAGTGTGTTAATATATTTTATTCACCTGTGATAGGAATATGGAGTAGCAATGGGAACAGGGTGTTGCTGAGTGCAGAACTGGGCGTGTACGTTAACTTGTGACGTCACTGCCTCATTGCCTCACTCGATGACCTTGAAGCGGGAACATTAAGCCTACTGGCATACTGAGCGTGGAACAGTAGTAGTGACTGCAATTAATATAATACTTGCTTGCCTAATTGTTTCACATTACTTCACGTCTTAATGGCTTGTCTTGTTACTGCTCCACAATTGTTTTGTTTTGTTTCCTTTTTTTTTACGGCCAACCTTTTATTATGTAAGCAAAATTATGTTATACAGTGTGTCCGGAAATTCAGCTATGAAAACTTACAGAAATGGTTTAGTGGTCGAAGTTATTTCCCATGTGTTTTAAAAATATGTATTAGAGTCTCGATTAACCGTCACTCTTTTTAACCTTAAGGTCTATTCTGTTATTTTCCATTGTTTTAAAAATATATAGTCTCGATTAACCGTCACTCTTTTTAACCTTAAGGTTTATTCTGTTATTTTCCATTGTTTTAAAAATATGGAGTCTCGATTAACCGTAACTTTTTTAACCTCAGGTTGATTATTTTTTTCCATTGTTTTAAAAATATGTAATAGAGTCTCGATTAACCGTCACTCTTTTTAACCTTAAGGTTTATTCTGTTTTTCCATTGTTTTAAAAATATGTAATAGAGTCTCGATTAACCGTCACTCTTTTAACCGTCAGATTAATTCTGTTATCTGACATTTTTAAACAGCCTTCCATTGTGAATTACTATAGTCAGTGGAGGCGCAGTGCTGTCCAGTTGGAAAGATTTTTTGAGTGCTTAAGAACAAGGGAGAAAGTTTGTGCCTTTTTTGCACCCGTTTACTTTTAAACCATTAATAATCTCAGCACCCGGCTTATATGATGGAAGCTAATTTCCTAGAATAGTTTATTAGCCATTTTTCAACATCATAAACAGCATTAAAATCCGCATATATTGGTCTTACTAACAATTGAAATTTTCAAAAATTACCGACAACAATTTCAGTTTTTTACTTTCAACGGATTTTAAAATATCGAAATGCTGTTTTGTGCAGTTTTTAACGCTGATTACGATGGTAAAAAGTGATTTTCAAAAATGTTCAATATAAAAAGTTATGATTGAAATGGCCGCCATTTTGAAACTGAGAAATGAATTTTTCTGGTTAACGAATTAGTTCAAGATATTATGAAAGTCGATTTTTGTGCCAAGTTAGAATCGAATCGGACCGAAATTGCGATAGTTTCGGTGGTATTACATACGCGCGCACTCGCATATACATGCAAAATGTGATTTAGAGGTTATGATTGGCGTTCATTTCATGATTACGGGTTTGGGTCTTACCATAATGGCCGCTTTAATTAATCATTTTCCAATTATGAAATTCGTTAATAGAGTAGTAAACATTTGATGGCATTCTTTATTGCGAGATGTACAAAGGTTTGTGTTCGCGCTTATTACGGCTTTGCTAGTTTCAAAGTGCCGCCATTTTAAAACTGTTTAATGATCGCGTAGGTTGGGCAGTGCGCATGACGCGTTCCTAGTGCTTACTGTTAAACGTTGCACAGACTTTCTCTAAATGTAGCTATTACACGAGGGTTGTCCGTAAAATAAGGTTCCCAATAATTTTCAAAATGAAAAACATGGTTTATTTGCATTAAATAATACATTTTTGGAAGCTTACACTTTTTTCTAGTTTTCGACATAATCGCCATTGAGACCGATGCATTTTTGCTGACAGTGAACAATCTTTTGTATGCCTGAGTCGGGAAATTCTCCCGCCGCGCCGCGAAAATAGCTAAAACTTCTTCTTTCAGCTCCTCTTTGGTACTGAAATGCGTCCCACCTACGTGTTTATTCAAATTAGGGAAGAGATGGTAGTCACTTGGGGCTGTAGGTCGGATGTGTGACAGTATCCCATCCAAACTGGTTGATGAGACCGGTTGTTACACATGCGGTGTGCGGACGAGCGTTGTCTTGATGGAAACAAACTCCCTCGTGAGCATGCCTCTCCTATTGTTTTGAATCGCTCGGCGAAGGTTCTTTAACGTCTCACCCTTTCTTAATGATTCAGCCGCCTCGGTGGCCTAGTTGATAGTGTACTGGGCTTTCACCTCGAGGACCCTGGTTCAACTCCCGGTCAGGGCTTTGCATTTTCATAAGCTATAAATCATCCCATCGTCTGATTAGCCCAAGTGTGCACAATAGTCGGACGTTAAAAAAAATCCCACTGTAGAAGAATTTCTGTCCTCAAAAAGACAGGAATAGTGAGACAAAATTCGTTTGCTCGTTCGTTACATATTTCCGTTACATTATTTCGTTTGAGACACTTTTCTATTCACCAAAATTAACATTAAAAAAAGCTCGCTTAAAAACTTTTGTGGCGCAATACCGACATTCGCAGTTCATACGGTCGTGCCGGTTTACTGCCAAGTTCTGGGTGCATCCATTAAACTGTATCGGAGTAGAGTGTACGGTACGTGGGGTCGTAAACTTTTACGACTGACTGTACTAGCTCAGGCAATGTGCAGTGGGATCGCGGATATTTTATTAGCTGGGTCGAAAGAGTGATACGAAGGTTTACACATCGTCACCTTACTATACGAAGTGTAGAGAAAATACAGTATTGATAGTGAAAACATCGATTGAGATTTGTCCTCAGTCCCTAGAGATCTAAAAATGCGGATTCGATTTGGATATCGGTGTGTCTGTTAAAACATATTAAACGTGCGGTGTCTGTAGACTAAGCCGATTTCGATGAAATTCGGCGTATGTTCGCCAAGAATTCCAGATTTTTTCTCAAAACTTGTTTTAACAATTTTGATCAAATTTTGAACACAGTAAATACCAAACAAAACGTACGGTGGTCGTTTTATCCCAACAAATTCTGTTCAAGATCTATCGATATCCTATCTATCGATATCTTATCGAGAGAGACAATTTTAAGGGTGGGGGAATAGCACGCGGTACTTTCCATTTGCGTACTTAGACTACATTTGAGGGAGAATTTGATTAAAATCGTTATAGCTGATAATATATACACAGACGCACTCGCGCGTGCGCACGGTGTTTCAGGAAGAAACGGAAAGAATTGCAGGGCGAGTTCTACCAGTGAAAATGATGAAAAAAAATTATATAAACATGGGTCCTTTAACTGCGTACTAGTTTATTTAACTGCGTAAAGTTTTATTTAACTGCGTACTAGTTTATTTAACTGCGTAAAGTTTTATTTAACTGCGTACTAGTTTATTTAACCGCGTAAAGTTTTATTTAACTGCGTACTAGTTTATTTAACCGCGTAAAGTTTTATTTAACTGCGTACTAGTTTATTTAACTGCGTAAAGTTTTATTTAACTGCGTAAAGTTTTATTTAACTGCGTACTAGTTTATTTAACCGCGTAAAGTTTTATTTAACTGCGTACTAGTTTATTTAACCGCGTAAAGTTTTATTTAACTGCGTACTAGTTTATTTAACTGCGTAAAGTTTTATTTAACTGCGTACTAGTTTATTTAACTGCGTAAAGTTTTATTTAACTGCGTACTAGTTTATTTAACTGCGTAAAGTTTTATTTAACTGCGTACTAGTTTATTTAACTGCGTAAAATTTTATTTAACTGCGTACTAGTTTATTTAACTGCGTACTAGTTTATTTAACTGCGTAAAGTTTTATTTAACTGCGTACTAGTTTATTTAACTGCGTAAAGTTTTATTTAACTGCGTACTAGTTTATTTAACCGCGTAAAGTTTTATTTAACTGCGTACTAGTTTATTTAACTGCGTAAAGTTTTATTTAACTGCGTACTAGTTTATTTAACTGCGTAAAGTTTTATTTAACTGCGTACTAGTTTATTTAACTGCGTAAAGTTTTATTTAACTGCGTACTAGTTTATTTAACTGCGTAAAATTTTATTTAACTGCGTACTAGTTTATTTAACTGCGTAAAGTTTTATTTAACTGCGTACTAGTTTATTTAACCGCGTAAAGTTTTATTTAACTGCGAAAATGCCAAGCCCTGGCCGGGAATCGAACCCGGATCCTCGGGGTGAAAGCCCAGTACGTTATTAATTAGGCCACCGAGGCGGCCATTCCTGGAAGAGGGGATATTAAGCAATACTGAAATTCTAGGAACCTAAATTAAGAGGAAATCTAGATGGTTTCGTATGGTTTTTGTCCGGGAAAATTGAATAAAACGACCCAGAGCTGTAAGTAGTTTTTGAGAAAAACGATGTAAAACAGAGAAATGAGAGCCAAAACAACATATTTTTTACATTTGACCTACAATAACTTATTTTCCCAGTAAAAAAATTACATTTTTAGATAAAACTTGTAGGAAATTTAATTCTGAACAAAAGTATTTAAATGAAGCCAACTACAAAAAAAGTTAATTTCAAAATAAAACGAATTTTTATTCACTTCAAAATATTCACAACATAGCAGGAATATATATAGATATATTTAAACAAATTTTTTTTTAATGTTTAACGTCCGACTATTGTGCACACTTGGGCTAATGCAGACGATGGGATGATTTATAGCGTATGAAAATGCCAAGCCCTGGCCGGGAATCGAACCCGGGTCCTCGGGGTGAAAGTCCAGTACGGTATCAACTAGGCCAAGCGAGGCGGCTCACGGGAATATATATATATATATATATATATATATATATATATATATATATATATATATATATATATATATATATATATGTCTAGAGTTTCTAAAGGTTAGACCGGGGTACATTTCATCACTTCGGATTTGCATGTACCGCAGTTGTTTTCCAATAGTTAATTTTCCAATAGAAATCCACTTGGAACGTCTACATTTTCACTCACCAAAACGGAACACAAGGCAATAAGTGACACATTGAAAAGAACGCGGACAAAGGGAATTTAAATGAATCACAATTAACATGTGTTTCAAATAAGCAAGCATGAAATGTAATCTGCCTGCACGATTTGTCAACGCCAGCTGTTTATTTAAAACAGCTGTTAGGTTAATAAATTACAACAAACATCGCAACGATCGATAACACACAACCGTGATTAAATATTTTGTAATGTGTAGGCATCCAAATGACCGTCAAACATAGCGAAATGCTGTGCAATTGATTTAAATGGTTATTTTAAAACGTAGAGGCATATTGTGATAGTCAAAACGTTAGTGCTATTGTTCTGATGTTGGGCCCTGTCGGCCATTTTGAATTTGTTTCCCATAAGACTAATTAACGGTACGGATCATTCAGGTATTTTTGTTAACATAAAATCATGTTTGATATCTCATTTTAAACACCTTAATACGTGGATTTTTTTTGTTGTGTTTAACGTCCGACTATTGTGCACACTTGGGCTAATGCAGACGATGGGATGATTTATAGCGTATGAAAATGCCAAGCCCTGGCCGGGAATCGAACCCGGTCCTCGGGGTAAAAGCTCAGTACGTAATCAACAAGGCCACCAAGGCGGCTCTGAATTTGCACGATTTTAACGATGGTGTTATCAGTTTTTGAACAAAGGGCGAGAAAAAAAATTATTACTAATACATGCTGATTTTAATGCAGATTACGTTTATGAAATCGGGTTTTTAAAAATGTGTATCTTAAGGTTTTTCAAAATTTTTGTTGTTATTTTTCGAAAATGTGCAATTACATTTAATAATTCTATTATTAAAACTACCCCCTTACTTGGCAAAGGGTGATTGGGGCACCTTATCGACTAAGCCACTAAACTAAAAACTAAACTAACGTAAACAACGATTTACAAGCAAAACAATGTAGAACAGAATTTACCTCAATGACGAGGACCTTGGGATTGAACTGAGCCAGCAGCGGAGGGGCAGCTAGCCCTCGGGGTGAAAGCCTAGTACGCTATCAACTAGGCCACCGAGGAGGCCCTTTTGTGGTTAGTTTTTACATTTTGAATATATTCTTTGCACCTATATCTTTAAAAAAAACGTGTGTCATGTTTTCTCTCTTTTTTATTTTAAAAACGTAACCAGGAACTTATAGCCTATTAGCTGTTCGATGAAATCAGCTGATCGTTACGAATTATTATAAAACAACTTTTTTTAATATAACTACCAACATTAAATTAGCGATTCATTACATATACTTAAATCGATCAAACTTCGTTGTTTCCGTAGTGTTGTGGTGCCTCTCGCGCAAGGTCCCCGGTTCAATCCCGGCGGAAACTGAAATTTTTATTAATAATAATGAGACTTTCGGTGCATAAAATATACTGTTATATATAAATTTGTGCAACCTTTTTTCAAATTCGATACAATGTCTCCATTTTTATGCAGCAATTAGATCGCGACAACATTTTTTGAACGAGCATGCCCGTTTCAAGTGCAGTGAAATATCTATAGCGTCATCGAAGGATGTGTTAGTTTTCATCGCTATAGAGAAAGCTCAGCTAAAACGTGTATAAAATGTGTTTTTATTTGTAAAACGTACAGTATTTTTAGTCTGACGTATTGCGTGCAAAGGTTAGTGAAGTAAAATTATATGACGTACAGTCTTTTAAAAACAATATTTATTGAATATTATTGTATGGATAATTTATTTTTTTTAAAGCGAAAAGCACATTGAGACTATTATCGCCTCCCTAAATGTAAATGTGAGTGTAAAGTGTTAAAGCCGTAAGTGTAGTGTTATAAGTGTGAGTGTATGTTAGACTCGGGTACCACGAGGGACGGCTAAATCCTCTCAATAGGTGCAGCTAGTCTGCACCCACCTTCGGGGCGTATGTATGATTAAAATACTGTACCCCGCAGGGGGTGCAGACTTGCTGCACCTATTGAGAGGATTTAGACGTCCCTCGCGGTATCCGAGCCTAGCACGCGCGCACGCACACACACACACGCGCACACACACACACACACACACACACACACACACACACACACACACACACACACGCACACAGACACACACTCACACATACACGCGCACACACGCATACGCGCACACGCGCGCGCGCACACACACACACACACACACACACACACAGACACACACGCACGCACACACACACACGCAGACACGCGCGCGCACACACACACACACACACACACACACACACACACACACACACACTTCCATTTAGGGAGGCGATAATAGCCTCAATGTCCTTTTCGCCTTAAAATAACAATAAATAAATAAAATCCTGTAACACTTAAAATACTGACAAAAAAGGCAGTGTACCGCCGAAACTACTGCAGAACCGCTACATCAGTACCTTCATTTTCTGGCTTTTGAATTTTTTTTATGCCTCCAAATTCTCTTCATTTCTTTATTTTTATTTTTTCCTCTAACTCACGCAAAACTAACTTTTACATTTAACGAAAACATTTTCCGTTTAGGCGCCAGTACACTGTGTTGTAAAAGTATAAAGAAATAAACTGCTTAAAATGTACTGGTCGCCAACGCCCGAATAACGTGTTGGCGTACTGAGAAATAGGGTAGGAAGTGTGCACTTGTTTCGCCGCTATAGGGAGATTTCCGAAATTTTGTTGAGCCCAATAGAGAAAGTTATAATACATATTTTTACTACAAAAGTGGGAAGGGATGCCATTATAGAGAGATTTCACTGTCTTTCTTTTAAAGTGAAAGCATATTAACGTTATCGTAAAATTGCGTATATTGTCACAAAACGTGGATCGGTACTTTGAACCAATTTCATACACAATAGCGGTTGAATGTGTCAAGAGTGACACAGTTTTGTTTGTATAAATACTGGCAGATATGTACAGTATGTATATTAGTCATCCAGAGGCCAAATGTAAATTTGAATAACAATGCAAGCGAATGCCAGTGGTATGACAGACAGACAGACTCCTTATCAATAGCGTTGTTTGTCACGTGACTCATGCGTTACCTCCGCACGGAAATATGCGTCCGTTACGTCCGACGTAGATTAGCTGCAAATAAGCGTATATTGTATGTTGTGGAATAAATGGATAACGTAATCGCAGCGCGCAACTGTCTCGCTAGTGTGATGGAAGCGAATTATCAGAATAACACTGAAAGTAGGAAGTACATTTTTTTAAAAGTCGACCGGATTCCTCCGATTTGCTCCCGAGCAATTTTTGGTGTCGTGAAGAGTTGAGTTTGGTTGTTATGTGGTTGGTGGCCTCCTCGATGTTCTGCCGAACAACGATTTGCGAACTGTATTTATACTCGAAATTACGGCGGGAATCATAATTTCCTAGAAATCCGTTGTTAAAAACCAGAAAAAAGGAGGCACCAATCAGAATGAAACTGGTTGTACGGGAGATGCGCGTGGTGCCCTGGCGGTAATGCCTGGCCGTGTGTGTGTGTGTGTGTGTGTGTGTGTGTGTGTGTGTGTGTGTGTGTGTGTGTGTGTGTGTGTGTGTGTGTGTGTGTGTGTGTGTGTGTGTGTGTGTGTGTGTGTGTGTGTGTGTGTGTGTGTGTGTGTGTGTGTGTGTGTGTGTGTGTGTGTGTGTGTGTGTGTGTGTGTGTGTGTGTGTGTGTGTGTGTGTGTGTGTGTGTGTGTGTGTGTGTGTGTGTGTGTGTGTGTGTGTGTGTGTGTGTGTGTGTGTGTGTGTGTGTGTGTGTGTGTGTGTGTGTGTGTGTGTGTGTGTGTGTGTGTGTGTGTGTGTGTGTGTGTGTGTGTGTGTGTGTGTGTGTGTGTGTGTGTGTGTGTGTGTGTGTGTGTGTGTGTGTGTGTGTGTGTGTGTGTGTGTGTGTGTGTGTGTGTGTGTGTGTGTGTGTGTGTGTGTGTGTGTGTGTGTGTGTGTGTGTGTGTGTGTGTGTGTGTGTGTGTGTGTGTGTGTGTGTGTGTGTGTGTGTGTGTGACGTATACTATACCCGAAATACGCGAGCACTGCTACCAATCAGAAGCGAGTATTTGTGTACGGTAGAATTGTATAGGTTCGCAGGCGTAGGCTGTTTGAAAGCCGGCAGAGAAGTTCGATAATTAGGTGTGGATGTTTGTAGGTGTTAGTAGGTTGTTTAGGCGATGTCAAATGACTTCAAACATTAAAATTCTATTTGAAAGTAAAATAATTTTTCAATAATCTAGGTTAATTTCGTATTTTTTTTAATGGACACAATTGAGTATTGTAATGAGGTTAGTTTACATGGTGTTTTTAAAATTTATTTGACCAATCGGAAGCGAGTATTGGTGTACGCTAGAATTGTATAGGTTCGCCGGCGTAGGCTGTTTGAAAGCCGGCAGAGAAGTTCGATAATTAGGTGTGGATGTTTGTCGGTGTTAGTAGGTTGTTTAGGCGATGTCAAATGACTTTAAACATTAAAATTCTATTTGAAAGTAAAATAAATTTTTCAGTAATCTAGGTTAATTTCGTTTTTTTTTTAATGGACACAATTGCACGTAGTATTATAATGAGGTTAGTTTACGGGATGTTTTTAAAATTTATTTGACCAATCGGAAGCGAGTATTGGTGTACGGTAGAATTGTATAGGTTCGCCGGCGTATGCTGTTCGAAATCCGGGAGAAGTTCGATAATTAAGTGGGTTTTTCGTTAGTAAGCGGAACTTGGTTTTGTAACTAAGTTCCTATGTTTAGGCGATGACAAATTAGTACTTTAAACTTTAAAATGTCATTTGAAAATAAAATGATTTTCCAATAGTCTAGGTCAGGGGTCTCCAAACTTTCCAGCCTTAGGGCCATACTGATTACTCCAGTAAGTTCCGAGGGCCAAAACCATATTATCATTGTTGCCGGTGGTAAAAAGTGAAATAGTCCACAAATGAAAAAAAAATCCGAAAAAGTACGCAACGTTTAAAAAAGGCTGCAAATCGGACTAAAGTCCGCAAAACTTCAACACTGCATATTATTAATTTTCCTGTCATTATCTGTAATTTCTAGATTAGTCGTAGAGTACGAGCAATGAGGAGTAACGTGACACAACATCTGGTGGACACAAGCGGAAATAGGTAGTACCTTCTATCGCTAACAGATGACGCTAATAGCACGTACAGAATAATCTCGTTGGTTCGAGAATGTTCTGGTGTCTTCCTATGACACTGTTGTGAAATAAAATAGTGCTTACCTCCTTAAAAACGGCTCTCCGCGGGCCGGATGTGGCCCTCGGGCCGTAGTGTGGAGACCCCTGGTCTAGGTTAATGTATTTGTTTAATGGACAATATTGCACGTATTGTATGAGGTTAGTTTACGTGATGTTAAAGTTAAATTTATGTGCTTCCATCACGCTGCGTGACGCTGTTGCAACGTTTTTCATCACTGTTACCGTTTCAAAGCGCTCTTTAAATTTTACAGTTCCTAATAAAAATATGCACAACGAGATAAGTAGATACAAAACAATGTTTACTGCAAATTATAGCATCATATCTTTTACTGCCTACTTGAGCCATAAAGTTGTTTTACTGCCTGCAGGCTAAATGCTAGCTCCAGGCGCGTTGACCTCTGCGCTGTCAGGAAGAGCCAGTCTTTATTGCCATCTCGACCTTCCCAGCTTCCTCTGTTATAACATTGAATATAAACGTACTAGAACGATAATCCTTATGACAATTTGTTAGCGCTCGCTGCTGCTGCCATCTAGCGGCAGAGTGTTCAACTACAATTGAATAGATTTCCTGTAACGTCCGGTCCTTGCAACTTGCAGCGTTCGTAGTGACAGATGGTCCAATTACTTGGACTAATTTAGTTTTATTATTTAGCACGCTTTTTATAGTGGCTGTACTATGGGCCATAGGATATAAATTCTGTGGTTGTACTGTGTTAGTAGTTCAAAGAACTGTAGACCTCCCAGTGTATTCTGAATCAGTTGCTTGGCCAGCGCTCTGTTTGGGTCGCGAACTTTTCTGCCAATTTAACCGGTAACCGTAATATTTAGGGAAATTTTACTGGACCACCTTCATTAGAAATGTTATGCTCTTTCTTATTGAAGCGGTTAAAATTATGATAGGGTCGCCTCGGTAGTCTAGTTAATAGCGTACTGGGCTTTCACCCCGAGGACCCGGGTTCGATTCCCGGCCAGGGCTTGGCATTTTCATACGCTATAAATCATCCCATCGTCTGCATTAGCCCAAGTGTGCACAATAGTCGGACGTTAAAAAAAAAAAAATTATATATGATAGGTGTTGCCGTCCAGCCAGTATTACTGAAAATTGCAGCTAAACTCGTTATTGTATAAGTGTACGAAATATTTAAACGAAAACGAATGAAAATCTTACGGCGGGTTTTATAAAAGATACCTTCGTACTAAATTACAAAACAATCGGTCAGTGCGTTTTGCTAAAACTGCGTACGTTCGTAATCGTTAAATACAGGCCGCCATTTTGAAACGGAAGCGAATGGAAAAATTGTTACACGCAACGTCGTTCCCGCTTTATACGAGATGCCTTCGTACTAAATTTCAAAACGATGGGTCAGTGCGTTTTGCCAAAACTGCGTACGTTCGTAATCGTTAAATAACAGGCCGCCATTTTGAAACGAAAGCGAATGGAAAAATTGGTACACGCAACGTCGTTCCCGCTTTATACGAGATGCGTTCGTACTAAATCTCAAGCCCGCAGGGGGGGGTGCAGACTAGCTACACCTATTGACAAGATTTAGACGTCCCTCACTGTACCCGAGTCTAACACACTCTTACACTTACAACACTACACTTACGACTTTAACACTTCACGCTCACACTTACATTTAGGGAAGCGTTAATAATAATAATAATAGCCTTAATGTACGTTTCGCTTTAAAATTACAAAAAAACCTAAATCTCAAAAGGATCGGTCGGTAGGTTTTGCCAACTGCGTACACTCGTCATCTTTAAATCAGAGTCCGCCATCTTGAAACGGCAATAAAGGGAAAATCTTACAAGTCTTTCGGTCGTTTTTATAAGGTACTTTCTTACCAAATTACAAAGAAGTTGGTGAATGTCTTTGGTCAAACGTCATTGTAAGTCAAAGGTCGCCATCTTGAAACGGAAGTGAACGAGGAAAAATCTATATTACAGAAGTCGTTCGGGCTTTATACAAGGGATCTTCGTGCCAAATTTCAGAACAATTGGTCAATACGTTCGGCCAAAAGTGCGTAACAGATACACAATCCAAAGCGGAACATTCGGATACGTAGGCCTATATTAGTTTACGTTTAGAATTTACAGTTAAAAGACTAATTTACCTTGTTATTCTCCTAAAATATTCTGTTTGACGGCTATATAAACAAAGGCGGTAACAGGAAATAAGGCCATTTATGAATTTTTTTTTGTATTTCATCAAAATAGGTCTTAATGCCAAATTAATGGTGCTGGATGGACGTAACGAGGGAAAAAGCCAACGGGTGTAACTAGATTCGAACTAGTTTACAAGTCTGAGTTCTAACGAATATCCACTAAATATACTATTGATTTAGCTCCAACTTTGTCGTACCTGAAGATTTATTAACTCATTCAAATAAAGGAAATTTACGGTTTGAGTGTAAACAGAATAAATCGATATAATCCAGTTTAGAAAAAAAATCAACTTAATAATTTTTATAAATTAGGCCTATTTTCCGGATTTTATATCGGATTTTTGCTTTTAGTAGTTATGCATTGCTTTTCAGCAAATAAAAATGATCTATTTAAAAAAATCAGTTTTAAAAAAATTCAACCAAAAAGAGTTTGAAAACCCATTTTCAGAATCGGTTAGTCTATTGTCTCCAGAGATATGCATGTGCACAGATAGGCAGGCTTGCTAGTTAATATATATTTTTTTAACATGTATCATGCTTTATATTGCATATAATAGTATATTTAGCGCGTTGCTTGCTAGTGTATATGTAAAAATATAATTGTGACTACTTCTAAACAGCTGATTCGCATAACAGCTGTTGCTCCAATATCGTTTCTATTGAGGTTATGTTAAAAATTCAATTTCTAAATGGACAATTAAATTATTTAAAAAATATGTTTTAAATTAACAAAGATTAAGAAAAAAATAAACGAGAAAGACTGCGACGATTAGAAAATAAATTAAAAGGAAAAAATGAAATTAACGATGAAAATGTTACAATTGTCGGCTAATTAATAACAAAAACGAGGAATCGAGAAAAACATAATACGTGATTTGTGTTTTTGTTTCGGTAACGGGAATTTCGAATCAAAGGGCCTTGAAAAGAAAAGATTTTTGTGCACTCTCGGGGGTTTGAAAACTGATAGGCCTATAGGCTACATATCAAAATCTCATGTAAGGTTTTTTCGATCACCATCTTATATTCTTCGTATAGTGAGGCTACAAACGTTTGAGTCAGTATTACAGTGTATTATATCGAAATAAACCATTAATAAAATTAAATCGACACCCAGTTTATTGCTGTAAAACATATGGATACTACTTCAAATAAATGGACAACAATCTATCAGCTGATATTTTAGACAATAATTATATATTCTTTCCATCTTTCAGGTTATGTTTATGTTTTTTAAAGGTTGGAATAGAAGTTTAAATTTTTAGTTTTAAGGTAAGAAACAAAGAGAGGTTGCCTTGCTGGGGTAACCTGCGTAAAACAGGTAAAAACAGTTGTAGAAAAAATATTGTTTTTAATCCGGAATAATCTGCCGGTGTGTGCGCGTGTGCGTGCGTGTGTGCGTGTGTGTGTGTGTGCGTGTGTGCGTGTGCGCGCGCGCGCGTGTGCGTGTGTGTGTGTGTGTGTGTGTGTGTGTGTGTGTGTGTGTGTGTGTGTGTGTTAGAAATACCATTTGAATTGAGGAACATTCATGCAGTATTGCAGCACAATTTGAATATTTGAAACAAATAGCCTACAGATAACAATTGTACGGCAACTAATTTTTGTTTTCCAATTAGTTCAGTAGTTGTACGCTAGAGTGTGCATGTGTTCATTTCAGTTGGCAATAGGTGAAACTAATATTCCGGAATTTACTCTCGTTTATTTGTGGCTTTTCCTCGTCGTTTTTTTTTTTTAATCTGACTACGCCGATCAAAGTTCAAAATAGGAATTATAAAAAAAACATTTTATAGAAATTTCGTAATAATAATTTTAAGTACATTTTTTAGGCTTGTTAAAATTTGATCAAAATATGATCTTTAAGAAAAGTAAGACATATAAAACAAAATTTTGTATGCGAAAAATTTATATAAAGGTTAATTGACCAAAACCGACTTTTTGGTAGTGAAGGTTTGATTATGCAAATGCATGTTTGTATAATATGCAAAATTATCAGTTTTAAAATTATGGCTTACGTTTGACTTACGTTTTGAAAATATTATTTGAAATAATTGCACAGACATTATAGACAGCAGAATGTAATAAAGTTAATTGCTGTATTTCTTAAGAGAAACTTGCCGAGAGAGAGCGGTGGGACCAGTTTGAGGTTATGCAATACGGTATCTACGGCCGTTTGTTGTTCGGTCAGTCGTTAGTTCGTTATCACACGCGGATGCAGCGCGCTCTATCACGCGGTCATGTGACGAGTAGCGGCTACGTCTTCACTACCAAGGCCACCTCTATTTGTGTTTCTGCGAGCGGTTCAGTTCGAGACGAGCCGAGAGTGCGCGCGCATCGTTCAGACTTTCTTATGAGTGTCGCGCGTTTGTTCCGTATACCGATTGTGGTGCTTGTTTTTAGGTGGTGAAATGGCTAGTGACAAGTGCGACGGGATCGGTTTAGGCGACAGTGGATTGGACTGTCTGGGAAACACGTTGCCGCTGATCGTGGAGGAGGAAGGAGAGACGGAAAAAAAGTTTGTTGCGAGTGAAGTGATCGAAGGAAACGGTGTATCGAGTGCGGAAGTTTTGTTAATAAAAGAGGATTTAGGAGTCGAAGGAAAACTTAATCGCGCGAAAGAGACGGAACTGTTTATCAGAGAAGAAAGTTCGGCTTGTGTCGATGAAAGTTTGGCGGTTTCCAATGGTGAAAGTTTAAAAGTTCACGATGACGCCGAAGTTGATACAAACAGCGAAATAGAAGTGAACGAAACTCAGATTACTGAAGATGAAAAAGGTAATGGTGAAGAAATAATCGAAAATAAATCGGACAAGGAAAATGTGCTGTTCATTTCTGAAGATGAACCTTCAGAGGGCAGTGCGGAACCGATCAAAGAAGAAACAGAGAAAAAGGAAGTAATTAGGAAAAGCTTTAGCGACGTACAGATAATAATAACAAGTGACGAAGAAACAGAAGAAGCGCTGAAAAACAACGAAAACAAAAAACGGGGTTCTTTGCATTCTCCGTCTTCGAAAATCATAGCGAAGATGACTCCTATAACTTGGGACCAATGGATGAAACGTCCTTCTTCGTACATTCCCCCCGTTAAGAGTAAAGACGAAACGGACGGTAAAAAAGAGGAAGATAAAAAACCGCAAGAAGAAAAGAAAGACGACGACACGTCGAAAGTAAAGAAAACCAGGTTCCAGATAATACCGCAAACTTTGGACGTGCTCGACGTTAACAGGGATGACAGGAAGACTTTGGAAACGTGCGACGAGTCCGAGGAGGACGCGCTGCTTTTAGAAAACCCTAACGCGATGCTGGATACACACCTTAACCAGCTGACTATGGTGGAAAGTCAGCTGAAGAAGTTGGGCAAACAGGCGGTCGAGTCGAAGAAACTGAAGCCGCTGAAGGATTCGGACGAGAACAGCAAGAAACCTCTCTCGCGAACCAGTTCTGCCGAATCCAAGGGCGGCTTTATGAGCCGCTTGAGTTGGCTGTCCGCGTTCAGAAAACGTCTGGCTTCGCAGGCATCGCCTCCGCCTCCAGCGCCCATCAAAGCCAAGGTGGCGGCGCCCCGAAGACTCGCTGCCCCTCCGCTGCTGGCTCAGTTCAATCCCAAGGTCCTCGTCATTGAGGTAAATTCTGTTCTACATTGTTTTGCTTGTAAATCGTTGTTTACGTTCGTTTAGTTTTTAGTTTAGTGGCTTAGTCGATAAGGTGCCCCAATCACCCTTTGCCAAGTAAGGGGGTAGTTTTAATAATAGAATTATTAAATGTAATTCCACATTTTCGAAAAATAACAAAAATTTTGAAAAACCTTAAGATAAACCTTTTTAAAAACCCGATTTCACAAACGTAATCGACATTAAAATCAGCATGTATTAGTAATAATTTTTTTCTCGCCCTTTGTTCAAAAACTAATAACACCATCGTTAAAATCGTGCAAATTCAGAGCCGCCTCGGTGGCCTTGTTGATAGCGTTCTGGGTTTTCACCCCGAGGACCCGGGTTCGATTTCCGGCCAGGGCTTGGCATTTTCATACGCTATAAATCATCCCATCGTCTGCATTAGCCCAAGTATGCTCAATAGTCGGACGTTACAAAAAAAATACAAATTCAGTTAAATTTAAAAAATTAAAAATTTGTTTAACCAAAAATAAAAATAACGCATCATGTTTTCTCTTCTTTTTTATTTATTTAAGGTAATGTATTCAAAAACACAACAAATTAACATTGATAGTTTTTTTAACAACATAACCTAAAACTTAAAACCTATCAGCTGTTGAACGAAAGCAGCTGATCGTTACGAATTAATATAAAACAACTGATCTGCAATAACTACCAATATAAATTTGTGCACTCGCATCACGTATCGGGTAAATCCATCACAACCAACCCTAAAACGTGATACATGTTAAAATGACTTATTCAATGTAAAAAAATTACATTCTAAATTTTGTAAAATTGCTTATAGGATTAATAACTTGTATATATAATACAAGTTTTGGTAACGTATTTTGCATGAAAATATTAAATTTGTTAAATATTTTAATTACCAAACTTATAAGGCTTTGGCGAGAACAGCTGATTTGTTTTCACTTGTGATATAACCTATAAAAACAGCTGGTACAATTGTTTCCCTTTAATAGAATATATTTATATTACAACTGTTACGGCTAATTATAAGACATTTTAAATCCTATTTTCACCATTTCTTGTATAAAAAATTCCACCCGTTCCAATTTTCCTCAAAAAAATGCAAAACAGAATTCGTATTCATCCAATTAGGCAGCTGTTTCAGCTCGTTATTAATATTATCTTATTGGGTCGTTGCTTATCACCCCCTCTGTAGGCCATATCTAAAACCGCTGGTCTAATCAAGATTCCTCGAAGTCGCTAACCTTGGCAACACCGCTTTGCTTTGTACGTGTTTTTGTTTGTAGTCGTGAATGAGATCATAGCTGTAAAAGATTTTAATGTGGTTTGCTTTGCGTGTGTCGTGTGAATTTGTAAAGACCCCCAAAGCCTTGGAAATGTTTATTCTTAATGGGCCAAATTCTATTTTCAAAAATTAATTTACAAAGAACGTGTGCAGTCAAACACGGAATTATATACAGTGCCGTTTAAGAAGCACAAAGCACAAACAAAAATAATCTTTCTTTTTTCAATTTTAAAGATAACGTCATACAAGTAGGTAATGTTTTTGTTGTTCTTTTCGGGTGAAAACGTTTTTCGGCGTTTTCTGATTCACTAGCTTCCACTCTCTACCCTTCCGTAGATCTTTATCCAGCCTCCTCTCTCTCACTTCCTTAACAATTCCTTCTCTAGAATTAAGTTTCGGTCTTCCTCTTTTTCGCGATCACGTGGTTTCCATTTTTTAGAATCTGTTTGGGGTTTTTTTTTTTTGTTTTTTTGGTGTTTAACGTCCGACTATTGTGCACACTTGGGCAGACGATGGGATGATTCATAGCGTATGAAAATGCCAAGGCCTGACCGGGAATCGAACCCGGGTCCTCGAGGTGAAAGCCCAGTACGCTGTCAACTAGGCCACCGAGGCGGCTAGCGTTATAAATATGTTTATAAAGAATCTGTTTGGGAGGTCGATTTTCGTCCATCCTTTGAAGTTGTTCGCCAAACCATCGAAGTTATTTTATCTACAGTGGTAAAGTTTTTAGTACAGGTTGGAAGAATTGGCCGTTTGCTCGATAGAATGTTGAAGGGTCAGGTTTCATTAAAAAAAACTACGCATTATTATTTTTTATTTTAAGGCGAAAAGCACATTGATGCTATTACCGCCTCCCTAAATGTAAGTGTGAGAGTAAAATGTTAAAGTCGTAAGTGTAAGTGTGTTAGACTTGGGTGCCGCGAGGGACTTCTAAATCATCTCAATAGGTGCAGCTAGAGTCTGCACCCACCTACGGGGCCCACGCGTTGACGCTCTTGCGAAAGTGAAAACGCGATACATTAAAAAAAATTACACACGCCGTACTTGAAAAAATGTTTTTTCACCCGCCTGAAAGAATGCTCACCACTTGACATTATTTTAAAATCTGAAAACATTATTTTTGTTTGTACTGTGTTTATAACATTTCATTATTTATCCTGAAATTCGGAATAAAGTGAAATTCGTTGAAAAACTTTTGTTAGAATGTTTTGTTAACATTAAATATATCCTGTAATATAGTTTCAGTTCTTAATATTTCAACCAAAAGTTTAGCGAAATTCAAAAAGCCGTGTAACTATGCAATATTTTTGCTTTGTAAGATAAGAAGGCCGTTCTGGATGCCTAAGCATAGAGAGGCCTACATTCCTGACCAATCAGCAGGCTAGATACGCCGCTATTGTATGGAAATTGTCTTTCTTGCGTTGTGTCCTCAATCAATACCTGCACAACGGTATCGCGTATCGAGCGCAACAGTTGTGTCAGTCTCGAGACGGACATATCATTGGCTTAACTGATTTCCGGATTAGACTAAACTTTTTTTTTTTTTTTTTTTTTTTAAAAATGTATTGTATTAGTTGTTACAAATAAAATTACAAATAACAAACAAAACAAATTAATCATCTTGACCAATCCCAATAAGATCGACTAAAGATTTATCTCTCTTTTGAATCACATTTGTAGGGTTGACACTAGTATCTAGTCCCTTCACTTTTAAACACCGGATCTCTATAGCATCAAATCATGAGGTTTGATTCTCTTGAGGCGGCGTATCTCGTTATTAAATGTGCCAGTCATGTCCTTCATGTCCTGATTAGCATGAACTAGGAGACGTTGTTTATGCCTCAAAGCCACCTTCCTCACTTCTTCTTTTACTGAATTCACTTTTAAATCCCGGTGTAAATCGCTATTACGAATATACCATGGAGCTTGAACTAATCCTCGAAGGACTTTATTTTGAAACTTCTGAATAACCATCATGTTAGTTTCTTTCGTACAGCCCCAGATTTGGATGTCATAGGTCCATACTGGCTTCAGCACCTGCTTGTAAATTAATAGCTTGTTATGAATGGACAACTCAGAGTTTCGTCCAAGCAACCAGTAAAGTTGCCTGTATTTTATATTGAGTTCTTCTTTCTTTTTCTTTACATGCTCCTTCCACTTCAGCTTTGTATCAAGTGTCATGCCAAGATACTTGGCTGTATTCCCATGAGACAATGTTTTATTAGACTAAACTGTTTTTACAAAGACGTGATTGGTGTAAAATTATTTCAGCAAATATTTCACGGTTAATTAAATTCTAAAAAAGGCAAAAAAATGCTAATTTTTACGTCGATCGTATGTGAACATTTAAAAGTCATGTTAGCCGCCTCGGTTGATAGCGTACTGGGCTTTCACACCGAGGACCCGGGTTCGATTCCCGGCCAGGGCTTGGCATTTTCATACGCTATAAATCATCCCATCGTCTGCATTAGCCCAAGTGTGCACAATAGTCGGACGTTACACTCGGCCACGTCGGTAAGGCCCAGACTGTACCTCCGCCACTGAGCAAGGCCTAGCGCAGCCGGGTGTCACAACTAATTCAGTTTTTGAAAAATACCGCTTTTTGAAATATCGCAGGCGCATACAGACTAGTGCAATTTCAAAGGTTATGTTCGTGAAAAAATCATGCGAAAAGTCAATTACTGGAAGGTTAATTATTATCCACAAAAACGTAATAATTGTGTTAACAATTAATATTTAATATTAATATTTGACTTAAGGTGTGATCTTTAAAAAAGTCGATATTAATGTTTTAATGCGTGCGTTCGGTTTCACACAATCGTTCGTTTTCCAGTAGAATCCTTTCAGTTTCAAAATGGCGATCATTCATGATTTGAAAATATATATTTTCATATATATATATCAGATAAGCTAAGTTATAGTGTGTGTGTGTGTGTGTGTGTGTGTGTGTGTGTGTGTGTGTGTGTGTGTGTGTGTGTGTGTGTGTGTGTGTGTGTGTGTGTGTGTGTGTGTGTGTGTGCGCGCGCGTGCGTGCGTGTGTGTGAGAGAGGTAGGGTGTGTGTGTCAGTGATGTGTGTGAGAGAGAGAGAGAGAGAGTGAGAGTGAGGGTGTGTGTCGGTGTGTGTGTGTGTGAGAGAGAGAGAGTGAGTGAGTGAGTGAGGGTGTGTGTCAGTGGTGTGTGTGTGTGTGTGTGTGTGTGTGTGTGTGTGTGTGTGTGTGTGTGTGTGTGTGTGTGTGTGTGTGAGAGAGAGAGTGAGAATGTGTGTGTGTGTGTGTGTGTGTGTGTGTGTGTGTGTGTGTGTGTGTGTGTGTGTGTGTGTGTGTGTGTGTGTAGTTTTTATGCTACTTTTTTTGAAAATCCGATGTCACGATTTTAATCGGCGTTAAAATCTGTATAAATTAAAATTTTGAATTTTTCAAAATTCGTTGAATTTACGATGCGTCTGACGGCGGTCAGGGTTCATTTCCGTACTTTCAGTACAATTTGAAAGTTTAAAATGCTGATTTTAACGCTGACGGTGATGTTGGAATCAGATTTTAAAATTCTGTGTGTGTGTGTGTGTGTGTGTGTGTGTGTGTGTGTGTGTGTGTGTGTGTGTGTGTGAGCGCGCGCGTGTGTGTGTACGCAAAAGATAATAGAACATGTATTTACATTTATTATATTATTTTTCGTTTGCTTGTTACAACGAACCACAAACAAAAAATACAAAACCCGACAGTAAGTGGGCCACTTTAGACATAGGCCTTACCGTAAGGACTGTTAGATCGTAAGGTATTATATAACAGTTGCGATTTTTCGAAAATGAATGACCGTCTGAGCAGCAGCTGTAACGACCAAATGAGTTAGTAAATTGCAGAAGGAATGGAATACGTTTTACGTTGGGTAAGGTTGACATAATTATTGCGTTTGCAATATTTATTTAATGTTTTGAAAGACGTAATGCAGTAACGCATTATATAACCTAACCTGGCTGCCTTTACAGAATCTGTTCTGTGTTTGTTGAAGTATCTGAATAATCGCGACACACAGGTGTCTCGCTGGCGTGATGGTAGCGAGTTTCGTAACACGCTAATTGGAATTATGTACAGAAATATTTCTTCGTTTACGCCAACTCTTTCGTCTTTTAGAATAAAAACGTGTATTTGGACTTTCGTCTTTCACTGTAAATTTATCCATTTGTATATCCGTTTGAAAATAGATCCACGTTTTATCAATAAAAACGTGAATTTGGACTCTGTCCTTTATAATAAAAATATGCATTTGGACTTTCGTCTTTCACAGCAAAAATATCCATTTGGATTTCCGTCTTTTAGAATAAAAACGTGCATTTGGACCCTGTCTTTTATAATAAAAATATGCATTTGGACTTTCGTCTTTCACAGCAAAAATATCCATTTGGATTTCCGTCTTTTAGAATAAAAACGTGCATTTGGACCCTGTCTTTTATAATAAAAATATGCATTTGGACTTTCGTCTTTCACAGCAAAAATATCCATTTGGATTTCCGTCTTTTAGAATAAAAACGTGCATTTGGACCCTGTCTTTTATAATAAAAATATGCATTTGGACTTTCGTCTTTCACGGTAAAAATATCCATTTGGATTTCCGTCTTTTACAATAAAAACGTGCATTTGGACTTCGTCTTTTATAATAAAAATATGCATTTGGACTTTCGTCTTTCACGGTAAAAATATCCATTTGGATTTCCGTCTTTTACAATAAAAACGTGCATTTGGACTTCGTCTTTTATAATAAAAATATGCATTTGGACTTTCGTCTTTCACGGTAAATATATCCATTTGGATTTCCGTCTTTTACAATAAAAACGTGCATTTGGACTTCGTCTTTTATAATAAAAATATGCATTTGGACTTCCGTCTTTCACAGTAAATATATCCATTTGGATTTCCGTCTTTTACAATAAAAACGTGCATTTGTACTCTGTCCTTTATAATAAAAGTATGCATTTGGACTTTCGTCTGTCACAGCAAAAATATCCATTTGGATTTCCGTCTTTTACAATAAAAACATGTATTTGTACTCTGTATTTTGTAATAAACATATGCATTTGGACTTTCGTATTTCATAATAAGTCACAAGGTCAGATATTAAGAGTAGGAGGAATACATTTGGGACTCTGTGCTTCTCCCATGGTCAGTTATAGCCTATTCTAGTGTCGAGTAGCAAAAATCTATGTCTTGGCAAAGAACCATAAAATCATGTAATATTGTATTTAGAAATATATTAAACTGAAATGAACGTACTTATGATTCTGAAAATCGACTATAAATTTTATTACAATTGCGGGTGAAGCCGCAACGGGTAACAGCTGATTAAATCATAATAGTGAAAGAAGTATAGTCAGGCATGCCAAAAGAAGCCACTTTTGTCGGCCAGTCCCACGACTGCCTACTTTTTTTTCAAACCAGGCTATGATTAAGAATTTGGTAATTTTTTAAGATCATAGCCCGGGAGGAAGTAGCAAAACCGCCCTTTATCCTGTTTTTCCGATCGTTTTGTTCGTAATTGCGTCACCGGATTTTTAAATAATCCGTTTATTTGAATGCGTGACAGAAGCGGAGTAATACTTACATTTTAACAAAATCTGACAAAACCGGTTCGAAATGTGCGCAGTTTTTTCTGGACGTTAACTTCTGAAGTGGAAAATTGCACTTTCGTCACGTTTGAGTGGTTACGTGTTTTTATTTTGAGTATTTAAAATAATTTAAGAGAATGTTAATAGTGTCGCTGTTTTTGCCCCTTAAGTATGTTTAGTTCAGTGTTTGCAGCTAATCAGAATGTCGACGGCCTTTGATTAATTTCAAAGTTCTAATTAATCAATTAAAACGATTATTACAAGTTAAACGGTCGAATCGGCAGACATTCGTATGTTAACAGACAATAAACGGCCTAATTCGTTATCTGTTTAAGACCTATTTACTCTTATCGTATCCTTTAAGCCATTAAAAGCTTTTTTGTTGTAGTCGTGCACTTATTATAGCCGTAACGAAAGTATTTTTAATTCGAAAAGTATGTTTAGTAATCGCTGCACGCAGCTGTCTCGCTGACGTGATTTAACCGAATTTTCAACAATGTTCATCTTGTTTTGAAAATTTAATTTGATAATATATCAGCGTTAAAATAACATAAATTAGCATTTTATGTCACATAGTCAACATAGTTTTGTCACATAGTCAAACAAAACATTAAAACACACGTTCACACACTAAACACAATTACACGATTAAAATGCACACGATAAAAATTTGCAGTCGGGAACTTAACGACATACGAGTTGCCAAACCAAATTTTATCGTGTTTATTTTAATCGTGTAATTGTGTTTAGTGTTTGTGACGCGTTTTCAATATTTTGTTTGGCCGCCTCGGTGGCCTAGTTGATAGCGTACTGGGCTTTAACCCCGAGGAACCGGGTTAGATTCCCGGCCAGGGCTTGGCATTTTCATACGCTATAAATCATCACATCGTCTGGATTAGCCCAAGTGTGCACAATAGTCGAACGTTAAACACACAAAAAAAAACTATTTTGTTTAACTTTGTGACGACCTTGACACAGGCAATTGACATTTTATATTACGGCCTGAAGATGGAACAGTATACGAAACCGCAGTAGCCTTTACGAGGTGAGTAAATATACCACTAGACGGAAAAATAGGTCGTAATCGTAATTACAATTTTCTCGTATCAAAATGTTACTTAACGCTGTGTTTTCGGAATTTTGCTTCCATCATGTCAGCGAGACAGCTGTGTGCCGTGATTATTTACTCGTTTTGAAAAAAATAAATTGGTATTGTAGTTATTGAATCTTATCTACTAAACATTGCACGCCAAATATAGGCAATAGGCTTCGCTTGTTTGTGTAGCGTTAATGAGTTATTATCAGGTGACCTTGGCCGATTATAATTTTACTGCGATGGCCGTTGTCATTACTGCTCCGCCATTGTCTTCGAATGTAATTAAATGCAACGGGAACTGCAGCTAGGTACAATACATACAGGTTCTGTTCCGTGTGAATTGTTCAAGTATACGAACGCACGTCTGTGATGCGTGTGTATGCAGTAGTGTCGATTTACCGTTGCCCTGTCCAGCGATTTTCTATTAGTGAATGAGCTGTTGGAGCGTCTATCATGATAAGACGCCAGATACAAATGTGCGCCAAACAGGGCGCCAAACAAGAAGCCCTAAGAACGTTCTTGAAAGATCAGTAGAAATTAAATTTTACAAGTTGATTGAAAATCTGATTTTACAATCGCAAGCATAGTTGATATTGTATTACGGCCGGGGCGGCCGCCGAATGCGGAGCGGAGCGAAGATTAACGCCAACCGGAAGCGGAGTTCAGTCGGTTTAAAGAACGCGTTTGTATTTTTTAAATATAAATATTTATGCCTACTGTAACGAATTTTATTAACTACTATGTTTTAAAAAAATTTGGAGGCGTGGTCAGCTTCAAACCGACCCTAGACAGAGTCGAAGCTGCACCGCTTGACTCCGCCCAGTTCCGGTACGATATCAGTGACCGCATTTATATTAAAAACAGTACGGTTTTTAATGCGTAGCTCGCTCCGCTCCGCATTCGGTGGCCACCCGTTAGCAATGTACATATTGTTGAACGTAGGAAAGATTGTTGAAATTTGAAAATTTAAAATGTTATTCTACCGAAATTTGAATTCCGACCGAACTCCATAGAGGTCAGTAAAATGGAGCACTATAGCGTTTGTAATTTTGATGCGTTTTAATTCAAACTTGGTACAAAATCGATTTTCATATCGGCATTGACAAGTTGTGTACTTAGTACGATTTCGCCGTTTCAAATTAGAAAAATTAAATTTTTAACTAAATTTTTGAAATTTGATTTCACCATCGTAATCACAGTTAATGTTTTGCACAAATAAGCATTTTAAATTTAATTCCATTGAAAGTAGACCCATCGTCGGCCGTAATTTGTTTTAGTATTTTTATTGTAATTTTAAGTTTGAATAAGTATGTACAGTTACTGTACAGCGACCTTGTAGATCTATTGTACCTCTTTCTGTATTCATGAGTTGCTCTGTTACGGTGCCTTCTCCAGCCCTAATCTTTTATAAGTGTCTAGGATTTGGAAGACGTTCAAAGTGGGGGTGGGCGTTTCTGCTATTTTTACAAAACGTCAACAACTGTTTGTTGAGGAAAAAAGCTGCTTTTTAAAACAGTTGGGAAAAAACGGGTTTAGAAAACTGAAACTCGAAGTTGTATTAGCAGCTAAAACATAAGCACAAACGTTCAGTTTTCTAAGACTACTTTTTCATTCCCATTACCACCAAGTCCTTAACTGTTTTTGGGTGTAAAGCATTTAGAAAAAAATAATCCTTATAAGTGTAGTAATAATTAAATTACATTATCAATACGTAATAGTTATGTAAGCCATTTCATATTTACAAAATGCAATGAATTTCTAATAGAAGCATTCTTTTTTTTACTTAAAAATTAAATAGTCCTTTGCATATTTACCAAAATGCAAACGATTTAGAATATTTTTAGTTGATTAAAAAATACTGATGATTGATAATGAATATAAAAAATACGTTTAAATAAAATTGGGCTCTGTATCTACAAAATGTGAGAGGTTGTTACTACAACTCGCAACGAAATAGAGATAAACGTTGACATTGACCAAACAGTTCTTACTTCACTACAAGCAAAAAGTAACTTTGAAATAAAGGGAAAAAGCATAAAAGCAGGTAGAAGAAAAGCAGTTAGCAGGCAAACAGCAGAAAAACAGTTTTTTAAGAGTGGTGTTTTCTGACCCACCACTACTTCTGATTAGTGTCTTTCCAGTCCCTTATTAAGGTGCTTGCAGATTCTTGCTCTGCCATTTTTTTTCAGTTTTTCTTTCTTTTGACCCTCGTTGCGGATGTTCTCTCCATTTGGCCAACCTTTTTTATTGTACGGTCGATCCTGCTGGATGTCTTTTATATACAATACTTCGGGAACGCCCACAAGCACATAAGGCGTACACAGACATACATGGGTAAAGGTTGAGTTCGCCAGGACTCCGTTTTGTTCACCATCAGCCGGTATCATTCACTCCGTCAATACTGGTCGCTTTACACTTTTAATTAAAAGGTTAAACAGCTGATTTTATTAGAATTTATCGTTGATTATAACGGTGAAAGTATATTTTTAAAACTATGTTCAGTATAGTAATCTGCCTTCCCTAGCTTCGTCAATTCTTTCGTTGACGCGTTTCGGAGAACCTCTATCTTCAAAAACTGTTTCTATACTCTACTGAGAGAATATAAATAGTTTTTGAAGATGGAAGTTCTCCAAAAAACGTCAACGAAAGAAGATTTTTTTTTGTTTAACGTCCGACTATCGTGCACACTTGGGCTAATGCAGACGATGGGATGATTTATAGCGTATGAAAATGCTAAGCCCTGGCCGGGAATCGAACCCGGGTCCTCGGGGTGAAAGCCCAGTACGCTATCAACTAGGCCACCGAGGCGGCTAAGAAAGAAGAATTGACGAAGCTAGGGAAGGGAGATTATTATACTGAACATAGTGACAATAATCCTAGCAGAAAAGAAGAATATATATTTTTAAAACCTTAAATTTTTTTTTTTTTTTTTTTTTTTTTGAAACTGATGGATCAATCCAAAATGCAAGGTCACCGAACCTTATTTTTGCCGTATAAAGATAAGCTAAGTGCCTGGCAAATTTCACCGCGATGTAAATTCTACGAAGTTAATTAGAGCAACAAGGCTGCGACAGTTCGCTGTGTGACTCATCCTTTTTGCTGGTAGTAATTAGCCAGCGGCAATGACTTGTGTGAAATTATTAATCCAATGTTTTCTTGTACAGTAATTCCGAGAAGTCATGCCAAAGTAGAACGGAAACGTGTTGGGTGACGTCACGTCATGTGGTATCTTGTAAAACAATTGTGTTTTAACACTTGAGTAAGCAATTTCGGATCTGCTTTGGTTCAAACTTGGCGCATACATTGGTTTTGATAATAGCTTGAACTGGTTCGTCAGTAATGAAAAAAATGTTCATCCGTTTCAAAATGGCGAAATGATCGCTGCACGCAACTGGACGGATTTTGGGAGGGTGAATAGATTATGAGTTTTTTCAATGAATTTTCTATCATTAATTAGTTAATTTAATGTTTTTAAATAAATGTAATTAATGTGAACCTAAGGATAATTATCTAATGTGTATTTTTTTATTTCAGGTAAGTGCTTCTCACTCTGAATTCTACTTCCGTAAGTAACATTCATAAGCCCAGCTACAAGTGTTAAAGACCCTAAATACAAGAAATCATTTTAATAGCCTTTCTCAATTTAATTTTCTTGTAATTGAGCTTAGATTAAAGTATATAATAGAGGAAGGTTATTGTAAAAACCCAGGCACTGCGACTGACGGACCTGTTGTGTAACTAAACCTCTTGAGTTAATAATTGAGTTAGTAGATTGGTGCCCTTAGTAAGTTCCAACAATCCACTTATTAGGTTATCCTGCTGGTGGAGGTCCCTAGGGTCCTGTAAACCTTTAGTCTCCTGATAGCAATGTCTCAAATTCATAAATTATGTATTCTGCAGTTCCCTCCTCTTTACTGCATAACCTGCACACAGTTTATCCGTTGTATGTATCTGCCATGCTCATGTGCACCCTCTGCAGTGCCCTGTAATGATGACCCCATTCAACCGCCTCGGTGGCGTAGATGATAGGCTTTCACCCCGAGGACCCGGGTTCGATTCCCGGTCATGGCTTGGCATTTTCATACTCTATAAATCATCCCATCGTCTGCATTAGCCCAAGTGTGCACAATAGTCGGAAAAAAAAAATCACCCCACATGATTTTTCTCAGTCTTGTTTTGCCCATGACGTCTGTCGCCCCTCTAAGCCGTCCATGAGAAAACTTACCCAAGAGGTGCTTCCTATGGGAATGCCCATGACAGTTATTCCACCTTGCCTGGTGTTGCTTGTTCATCCATCAAGATGCTTGTTAATCCACCTGTCCAGCCAACGACAGAGACATTCCTAAAGTCGGCTCGGGTTCGATAAACTCAGATGCAGATCGCAGTCCAGCCAGTTGGTCTGCCTTATCACTCTCAACCCTTTTATGCCTCATAACCCAGTGAAGAGTAACCTAGTTTCCCATAAATAACATTCTCCCGACACTCCCAGACCAGCTTGGACCAAATTGTATGACCCGTAAGTGCTTTGATATAATTTTATAAAATTTTAATTCCATTGATAGGACGAAAGTGATCACGACCGCTGACGGGTTCGTTTCGTGAGGTACCGTAGAATTTTGACAATTATAAAAAAGCCAATGCTGATTAGAATGGGTAAAATTAGATTTTCAAGAAAATGTAAGATCAATGTTTTTACGGTTATGAATGGCTGCCATTTTGAACCGTTGAGACGTAACTGAAAAACGGACTTGTACAAGTTAATACCACCGAATATAAGCGTACTAGAATGATAACCCTTATTAGAGATATGTGAGCGCTCGCTACCAGTGCCATCTTGCGGCAGTGTTTAACTACAGTTGAATAAATGAACAAACACACACACAGTCTCTCTCTCTCTCTCTCTCTCTCTCTCTCTCTGTGCGCGCGTGTGTGTGTGTGTGTGTGTGTGTGTGTGTGTGTGTGTGTGTGTGTGTGTGTGTGTGTGTGTGTGTGTGTCTCTCTCTCTCTCTCTCTCCCCCTCTCTGTCTGTCTGTCTGTCTGTCTCTCTCTCTCTCTCTCTCTCTCTCTCTCTCTCTCTCTCTCTCTCTCTCTGTGTGTGTGTGTGTGTGTGTGTGTGTGTGTGTGTGTGTGTATGTCTCTCTCTCTCTCTCTCTCTCTCTCTCTCTCTCTCTCTCTCTCTCTCTCTCTCTCTCTCTCTCTCTCTCTCTGTCTCTCTCTCTCTGTCTCTCTCTCTCTCTCTCTCTCTCTCTCTCTGTCTCTGTGTGTGTGTGTGTGTGTGTGTGTGTGTGTGTGTGTGTGTGTGTGTGTGTGTGTGTGTGTGTGTGTGTGTGTGTGTGTGTGTGTGTGTGTGTGTGTGTGTGTGTGTGTGTGTGTGTGTGTGTGTGTGTGTGTGTGTGTGTGTGTGTGTGTGTGTGTGTGTGTGTGTGTGTGTGTGTGTGTGTGTGTGTGTGTGTGTGTGTGTGTGTGTGTGTGTGTGTGTGTGTGTGTGTGTGTGTGTGTGTGTGTGTGTGTGTGTGTGTGTGTGTGTGTGTGTGTGTGTGTGTGTGTGTGTGTGTGTGTGTGTGTGTGTGTGTGTGTGTGTGTGTGTGTGTGTGTGTGTGTGTGTGTGTGTGTGTGTGTGTGTGTGTGTGTGTGTGTGTGTGTGTGTGTGTGTGTGTGTGTGTGTGTGTGTGTGTGTGTGTGTGTGTGTGTGTGTGTGTGTGTGTGTGTGTGTGTGTGTGTGTGTGTGTGTGTGTGTGTGTGTGTGTGTGTGTGTGTGTGTGTGTGTGTGTGTGTGTGTGTGTGTGTGTGTGTGTGTGTGTGTGTGTGTGTGTGTGTGTGTGTGTGTGTGTGTGTGTGTGTGTGTGTGTGTGTGTGTGTGTGTGTGTGTGTGTGTGTGTGTGTGTGTGTGTGTGTGTGTGTGTGTGTGTGTGTGTGTGTGTGTGTGTGTGTGTGTGTGTGTGTGTGTGTGTGTGTGTGTGACGTCTCCACCTCTGTCCTTTGTGCTTACTTACAGAGTTCGTAGCGATTGATAGTCCTTACTAGAACTTCAGCTGCTAATATCGAGCACGCTTTTTTATAACTGTGGCTGTACTTTGTATTTCTAGCATGTTTATATTGAATGCCTAAAGGTCAGAAACGCTCAGGTCTTTACTCTTATAATAATGGTTATTCGCTCATTTATCATTGTAAATTAGGTAAAAGTACAAACATTAAACACGCCGTATTGTAGGCGTTAATAATATAAACGCGCTAAAATGATAACTGTTATGAGAGTTGCGATGCTGGTGTCATCTTGCAGTAGAGTGTTGAAAATAGTATTTTCTATTTTCTCAAACGTCTCGTCCCTGCCCATGTAGCGGCAGATAGTAGAATTACTTCGACTTTAGCTGATTATGTCAAGTACGCTTTTTATAATGGTGGCTGTACAAAAAAAAAAAAATAGATTTTCGTCTTTCGGCCAGATTTGTTTGTTTGGCTTATTCGTCTTTTGTAAAATATCAGCAAATTTTGTTATATTGTAGTTCATTTGCATTTTAACAGATCAGCTGTTTTTAAGTTTTGTTGTTAGTATGCATAATTGGCTAATAAAATACGTAATTGGCAAAAAGATTATTAAGAAAGGTTATTATCAAAATGTTATCGAAGATTCTCTCCAGGTTTTCATTTCCTTGTATGCCTCGATCTAGTTGTTTACAGAATTGTTTATAAGGTTTTTGAAATAAATCAGTTTTTTTATTAGTTGTAATTGATAAACAAGTACAGCATTCTACTAAATCAAGACGTAAAGCGGCCGCATCGGGGTTGGAATAAAATCTCAAAGCCAGTTGAGCTGGATAACCTCTGACCTCGTCATTGTGAGGCGGTACATTCCTCATTGCATCGGGCTTATCACAGCTGATAACGTCGGAGCCTGCTTGATACTGTAGTTAGCTTTGCTTTCACGATGTACTTTGTGCTTTATTGTTTAGTCCACCCTGATGTTTAGCATCCCCCCTTTATTTATGTAAAAACCTCTATGGCGCTGAAAGAGTTAAATCCCAAATCGGTCCTGACAATCTGTCATTTTGTTTGGAGAGGCTTTCACGGATAAAAATTATATTATTGTACAAATCACTTGATTCCCCCCCCCCAGCTATTCCCAAAATGTATACGGTTTGTAAAAGGCGCTTCTTGTCAAATCCAAAATCGGTCCTGACAATCTGTCATTTTGTTTGCAGAGGCTTTCACGGATAAAAATTATATTATTGTACAAATCACTAAATTTCCCCCCCCAGCTATTCCCAAAATGTATACGGTTTGTAAAAGGCGCTTCTTGTCAAATCCAAAATCGGTCCTGACAATCTGTCATTTTGTTTGCAGAGGCTTTCACGGATAAAAATTATATTATTGTACAAATCACTTGATTCCCCCCCCAGCTATTCCCAAAATGTGTACTGTTTATAAAAGGCACTTATTGTCAAATCCAAAATCGTCCTGACAATCTGTCATTTTGTTTGCAGAGGCTTTCACGGGCAAAAATTAAATCACTGTACAAATCACTTGATTTCTCCCCCCCCCCGGCTATTCACAAAATGTGTACGGTTTATAAAAGGCGCTTCTTGTCAAATCCAGAATCGGTCCTGACAATCTGTCATTTTGTTTGCAGAAGCTTTCACGGACAAAAATTATATCACTGTACAAATCACTTGATTTCTCCCCCCTCCCAGCTATACCCAAAATGTGTACGGTTTATAAAAGGCGCTTCCTGTCAAATCCAAAATCGGTCCTGACAATCTGTCATTTTGTTTGCAGAAGCTTTCACGGACAAAAATTATATCACTGTACAAATCACTTGATTTCTCCCCCCCCCAGCTATTCCCAAAATGTGTACGGTTTATAAAAGGCGCTTCTTGTCAAATCCAAAATCGGTCCTGACAATCTGTCATTTTGTTTGCAGAGGCTTTCACGGACAAAAATTATATCACTGTACAAATCACTTGATTTCTCCCCCCCAGCTATTCCCAAAATGTGTACGGTTTATAAAAGGCGCTTCTTGTCAAATCCAAAATCGGTCCTGACAATCTGTCATTTTGTTTGCAGAGGCTTTCACGGACAAAAATTATATCACTGTACAAATCACTTGATTTCTCCCCCCAGCTATTCCCAAAATGTGTACGGTTTATAAAAGGCGCTTCTTGTCAAATCCAAAATCGGTCCTGACAATCTGTCATTTTGTTTGCAGAAGCTTTCACGGACAAAAATTATATCACTGTACAAATCACTTGATTTCTCCCCCCCCAGCTATTCCCAAAATGTGTACTGTTTATAAAAGGCGCTTCTTGTCAAATCCAAAATCGTCCTGACAATCTGTCATTTTGTTTGCAGAAGCTTTCACGGACAAAAATTATATCACTGTACAAATCACTTGATTTCTCCCCCCAGATATTCCCAAAATGTGTACTGTTTTATGAGGTTTAAAAAGGCGCTTTTGTCAAATCCAAAATCGGTCCTGACAATCTGTCATTTTGTTTGCATACGCTTTTTATATCAAGGTGCTACTTTGTCAAATCCAAAATCGGTCCTGACAGATATTCCCAAAATGTGTACTGTTAGAACGAGGAATTTTGAATTGAACGTCGTTTTATAAAATGTGCTTCTTTGTCAAATCCAAAATCGGTCCTGACAATCTGTCATTTTGTTTGGAGAAGCTTTCACGGACAAAAATTATGTCATTGTACGAATCTCCTGATTTCCCCCCCCCGCCATTCCCAAAGTTATGCGGTCAGAAGGAGGAAAGTGTTGCAGTAAATACGCAGGAAACATCACGTGTTCATCGCTTCTTTGTAATCGTGTTTAATAAAACAACGTTCAAGGGAACCTAAATTGCAGCCTTCAATAGCGGTCATATCAAGATAAATTAAGCCAGCGTATCGGAAAACGATGTCCGATGGAAACGGGGAAGAATCCCGCATCCTGTTTAATAATAATCAGCGATGAATTGCGTCCTTGCCGATTCGATTGACTCGTCCATCGGTTTTCTAATTACACTGACGGCGAGGCGTGTCGGGGCGGTCGCGTAGCGGAAGCAAAACAAACCGAACTGAACCTTGTCCTTTGTCCTCCATCGATCCGTCGTTATCAAAACATTCCTTTGTGACGTCACGAGGGAATTAATTCCTCCAAGCGTGGCGTTCTTCTTCTAGTGTTGCCTTGACTATTGAATTCCTTGCATTAGTGGTGGGGCAGAAAACACCAAACTGTTAAAAAAAACTGCTTTTCTAAAAACGATAAACAAACTGCTTTTTCAAACGGAAACAAGCAGTTTGATTTTTTACTGGTTTATGATTTGTTAAACAAGGAACGGACTGTTCTGTTCAAACGTAAGCCGCGGAAGCCGCCTCGGTGGCCTCCGTTATCCATAACGTACTAGGCTTTCACCCCGAGGACCCGGGTTCGATTCCCGGCCAGGGCTTGGCATTTTCATACGCTATAAATCATCCCATCGTGTGCATTAGCCCAAGTGTGCACAATAGTCGGACGTTAAACACCAAAAAGAAAGGAAAATAATCCGAACGTTGCCGCAAGCGCTAAAACTATTTTCCTGCTGTTTGCCTGCTAACTGCTTTTCTTCTACCTGCTTTTATGCTTTTTCCCTTTATTCCAAAGTTGCTTGTTGCTTGTAGTGAAGTAGAACTGTTTGGTCAATGCCAACGTTTATGTCTATTTTGTTGCGAGTTGTAGTAACCTCTCACATTTTGTAAATATAGAGCCTAATTTTATTTAAACATATTTTTTATATTCATTATCAATCATCAATATATTTTAATCAACTAAAAATATTCTAAATCGTTTGCATTTTGGTAAATATGCAAAGGACTATTTAATTTTTAAGTAAAAAAAAAATGCTTCTATTAGAAATTCATTGCATTTTGTACATAAAATGGCTTACATAATTATTACGTTTTGAGAATGTAATTTAATTATTACTACACTTATAAGGATTATTTTTATCCTTTCTAAATGCTTTATACCAAAAAACAGTTAAGGACATGGTGGTAATGGGAATGAAAAAGTAGTCTTAGAAAACTGAACGTATGTGCTTTATGTTTTAGCTGCTAATACAACTTCGAGTTTCAGTTTTCTAAACCCGTTTTTTCCCAACTGTTTTAAAAAGCAGCTTTTTTCCTCAACAAACAGTTTGTTGACGTTTTGTAAAATTAGCAGAAACGCACACCCCTAATCAGAAATGGGAAGCTACCCCCACCTTGAACGTCTTCCAAATCCTGGACACTTATAAAAGATTAGGGCTGGAGAAGGCACCGTAACAGAGCAACTCATGAATACAGAAAGAGGTACAATAGATCTACAAGGTCGCTGTACAGTAACTCTACATACTTATTCAAACTTAAAATTACAATAAAAATACTAAAACAAATTACGGCCGACGATGGGTCTACTTTCAATGGAATTAAATTTAAAATGCTTATTTGTGCAAAACATTAACTGTGATCACGATGGTGAATAAAATTTCAAAAAAGTTAAAAATTTAATTTTTCTATTTAGAAACGGCGAAATCGTACTTTAACTAAGTACACAACTTGTCAATGCCGATATGAAAATCGATTTTTGTACCAAGTTTGAATTAAAACGCATCAAAATTACAAACGCTATAGTGCTCCATTTTTCTGACCTCTATGGAGGTCGGTCGGAATTTAAATTTCGGTAGAATAACATTTTAAATTTTCAAATCAACAAAGCCAGATTAAATTTCCTACGTTCAACAATACCCACCTGTACCTTATATGATGAATCTGTAGTTAGTGGTACCTATACCTGCTACTTTAGCAAATTCCTGATGACATACAAGGCGACTTTATCGCGGTATTTTTATGGCACATGAAGGTGCTACCTCACAGATCCTCTGTTGCATCTACAGCTTTTCATTAACCGTTCACTTTACTTACCGAGCGAAGCGAGGTATCATCTCGACCGTACAAAAGTTGGTTGTGTGTGTTAAGCAGTTTTGGCAAAACGCATTGACCGATTTTTTTAAAATTCGGTACGAACATGCCTAGTATACAGCCCGAATGTCGTATGTGTAACATTTTTGCTATTAACTTCCGTTTCCAAGATGGCGACCTCTGATTTAACGATCACAGGTGTACGTAATTTGTAAGCGAACGCATTGGCCGATTGTTTTGCTGCCGAAATGTGATACGAAGATACTTTGTGTAAGGTTTTTCCCAATTCGCTTCCATTTCAAGACGGCGGGAATGTAGTTGCTTGTTATTTCTTGTAATACTGGCTGAACGGCAAGACCTGTCGTTTTAATAGCATCATGGAGAGAGTGCATACAATTTCCAATAAGGTTGGTCCAGTTACGTTTTTTGTAAATAATTACGGTTACCCGTTGAAGTGGTGGTAAAGGTCACGAGCGCTCTGTATATTAAAGATATACTGTCCTTTGAACTGCTAGTTAAAATCTGCCATGGAGAGAGCAAGGGCATGTTTAGCAAAGTTTCAGTAGTAGAGCCCAGATCTGGAATCGTGGAATGAATCCTAATCAGAACCTTTGAATTGAGACAGTCTTAATCCGAATTGCCTCTGGGTCACTTATTCAAGATCTTTAAAATGTATACATGAACATTCTCTCTCTCTCTCTCTCTCTCTCTCTCTCTCTCTCTCTCTCTCTCTCTCTCTCTCTCTCTCTCTCTCTCTCTCTCTCTCTCTCTCTCTCTCTCTCTCTCTCTCTCTCTCTCTCTCTCTCTCTCTCTCTCTCTCTCTCTCTCTCTCTCTCTCTCTCTCTCTCTCTCTCTCTCTCTCTCTCTCTCTCTCTCTCTCTCTCTCTCTCTCTCTCTCTCTCTCTCTCTCTCTCTCTCTCTCTCTCTCTCTCTCTCTCTCTCTCTCTCTCTCTCTCTCTCTCTCTCTCTCTGTGTGTGTGTGTGTGTGTGTGTGTGTGTGTGTGTGTGTGTGTGTGTGTGTGTGTGTGTGTGTGTGTGTGTGTGTGTGTGTGTGTGTGTCTCTCTCTCTCTCTCTCTCTCTCTCTCTCTCTCTCTCTCTCTCTCTCTCTCTCTCTCTCTCTCTCTCTGTGTGTGTGTGTGTGTGTGTGTGTGTGTGTGTGTGTGTGTGTGTGTGTGTGTGTGTGTGTGTGTGTGTGTGTGTGTGTCTCTGTCTCTCTTTCTCTATCTCTGTGTGTCTCTCTCTCTCTCTTTCTCTCTATCTCTCTCTCTCTCTCTCTCTCTGTGTGTGTGTGTGTGTGTGTGTGTGTGTGTGTGTGTGTGTGTGTGTGTGTGTGTGTGTCTGTCTGTCTGTCTATCTATCTATCTGTGTGTGTATCTATCTCTCTCTCTCTCTCTCTCTCTCTCTCTCTCTATATATATATATATATATATATATATGTGTGTGTGTGTGTGTGTGTGTGTGTGTGTGTGTGTGTGTGTGTGTGTGTGTGTGTGTGTGTCTGTCTGTCTGTCTGTCTGTCTGTCTGTCTGTCTGTCTGTCTGTCTGTCTGTCTATCTATCTGTGTGTGTATCTCTCTCTCTCTCTCTATATATATATATATATATATATATGTGTGTGTGTGTGTGTGTGTGTGTGTGTGTGTGTGTGTGTGTGTGTGTGTGTGTGTGTGTGTGTGTGTGTGTGTGTGTGTGTGTGTGTGTGTGTGTGTGTGTGTGTGTGTGTGTGTGTGTGTGTGTGTGTGTGTGTGTGTGTGTGTGTGTGTGTGTGTGTGTGTGTGTGTGTGTGTGTGTGTGTGTGTGTGTGTGTGTGTGTGTGTGTGTGTGTGTGTGTGTGTGTGTGTGTGTGTGTGTGTGTGTGTGTGTGTGTGTGTGTGTGTGTGTGTGTGTGTGTGTGTGTGTGTGTGTGTGTGTGTGTGTGTGTGTGTGTGTGTGTGTGTGTGTGTGTGTGTGTGTGTGTGTGTGTGTGTGTGTGTGTGTGTGTGTGTGTGTGTGTGTGTGTGTGAGATTCGATTTAATCCCGAAATAGTTTGATTCCCAACAAAATCATTTTCAACAATTTCAAAATGGTGGTTTTAATAGCTTCGTTCCAATCTGTTTTAATGAACGATTTTATTATAAACATTTTCAAAATCGGACATTTAAGATCAGCTTAACTTGTTGAGCTGAACTTGTTGTTAACTTGTTGATTAATCAGTTAATCAGCGGAAGTCCGCTTACCTTGGTAGTGAATTTCCGTATGAAATACGAAGGTAAAAATATGCATACATTAGCATTCTAGCGTCGTAATTTTGGTCGCGATTTGATTTTTAAATTTGGCGTAAAAGTCGTATTTTGTTAAAAGCTTGTACCCGTCGCCCAGTCGTATCCGTTTCTAAATTGCAGCCGTTCCAGATTTCTAAAATCAAACGTTTTTTATTGTACACTTTTGAAAATATGATTTTCACTATCATAATCGGCGTTGAAGACTGCACAAATAAGCATTTTTAATGCTATTGAAAAAACTAACGTGACTGCAGACGAGATTCATTCTTTTAATTTGTGTAATTTTTAAATTAAAATCGATAATTTATGGTGATTATTAAGGTGCAATCAGGTTTACATAAAATGCTGTATAAAAAATTATTGTTGTAAGTGTATCCATCACGTCAGCGAGACAGCTGCGTGCAGCAAGTACAGTATTTATTACATTACGTAACGCATCATTATATCATTAGCCGATGCTTAATACATATGGCATTGAAACGTAAACACGCGTTGAAATAGTATTGTGTTCAGCGTAATTGTATATCGTTAGTTGTAGTGCTGCGGTTTTTGTCGGCTACGTTCCAATTTGAAAGTATCAGATTCTGTGCACGGTAGCTGTAAGGCTTCCGCGGTGCAGATTGTGTTGGCGTGGCCTCTTGTCATGTATTATTCAAAGACCTTGAAAACTTTAACCAGGCAAAGTGCACATCTCTGTACACTGTCACGTAGATGCGGGCGACATCTTGCTGCATTCAAGTAAGCGCGATGCCGTTTTCAGTAGGTTCGAGTGTAATTCTATTTTGTCATTATGCGCCGAAAAAGTACGGTGATGTGAATAATCGATTTCGATATTTGTGGAATTTCCGTTTCAAGGTCACCGGAGGCCAAAAAGGTTGTCTTGTTTGGCTTTAAGTCCAGTTAGACTAACGAGGACGAAGAATCGGCGTTAATGGTAAGGGTAAATTTGGTTTACGGCAGTAACTACAGTCTCGAACCTACGGTTTTACATTTTTACTTGAATTTATACGTCCACATCGCACCCTGTGCACTAATTGGTCGTTGCCGTCACTAGCTTGCTGCCGATCTGAAAAACGTATGGGTTTCAACTTTTCTAGACTACGACCATTGTATAGTGCAAAATTAATTTTTTGAAGCCCCTTTCTCGGCAGAAAAATCTGTTAATAGAATTTAAGTACGTGAAGGAAACTTGTGGATCGCTGTACGAAAAAGTACGGCCCGGAAAAAATATTAGAAAATCTGAAAAATCAGCTCATCTTCTCGAAATATGTTTGTTCGATTTTTCTCAAATTTCACCTTGTGTTGTGAAGTTTCGTAACTGGAAACGTTGTAAATTTGAAATGAAAGAAGGCTATTGTGAAGCGTGAGTGATTCGAAAAAAGTAAAAACAAACCCTGACCACCTTTGTTTTAACCTTATTTACTAACAAACAGTATCTTTCTGTACGTAAGGTATGACTAAATTGAGTAAAATCTGACCTGGTTTTGAGGAATCTGTTTTTCTGTTGGAGACATCAAAACGGTTTTTTTTTTGGGGGGGGTTACATTTTAATGTAACTCGGCCTAGTTGATAGCGTACTGGGCTTTCACCCCGAGGACCCGGGTTCGATTCCCGGCCAAGGCTTGGCATTTTCATACGCTATAAATCATCCCATCGTCTGCATTAGCCAAAGTGTGCACAATAGTCAAACGTTAAAAAAAATACATTTTAATGTGAAAAAGATTGTTTAATGTAACTCGTTACCTGGAAAGTTATGATCAGGGAATCAAAATGCGTGGTGTTAGATTCGCATTTCGGTGTTTTTGTTTGCGAAATGGTCCTCGTTGTTAGTTTAGATTTTTTTACACGATACTTTTGCGTGTCATAATTATTCTTCTAGAGTTCTAAAATTTAAACAGATTTGATCGGTAATACCTCTATCTGGTCACGCCGTTCGTTTTTCCAACCGCAGTTAAAACCAATGCCATTTAAATCACTGCTCAATTAATTATATATCAACAGCTGTTTACAACATGACGCCTTCTGCCGCAAAATAGGTTATTAGTTCCGCCTCCAGAACGCCAGTATGTAGGCTAGCGCGAATTATTCCGCTCGGTACCAGTTTGCCGCCAGAAAGTTGGTCGAAACACCGGCGATGAGTAATAAAGAGGTAAAACTGGTTTCGCGAACCCAAGGTCCTCTCCCGGGCCCGCAGCAGCCGGCAACGTACATCTGTTGCTGCTTTTTCAAAACATATGGTTTGGTTTAACGATGTTCCACGTGTTGAGATTCCAAATTGGACGCTTTCCGTGTAAATAACGTTCGGTGCCAGCCATTTTTCATGAAGGTCTTGGATGTTACCTGTGTACCGTAAGATTAATGTTACATGTATTCACTGGCTCCGAAAAGTACTGTTTTGTGTGTGTGTGTGTGTGTGTGTGTGTGTGTGTGTGTGTGTGTGCGCGCGTGCGCGTTTCTCTCCCTCCCTCCCGCACATCGTTGGAGACTAATGGTTTAACTGATTTCAATAAAATTTAGTATACAGTACTTTTTTTTAATTTTTAAGAAGAGACTTGGTTGCGATTTGACTAAAGCACCGGTCTCTCTCTCTCTTTCTCTCTATCTCTCCTCCCTCCGCACATCGTTGGAGCCTCTAATGGTTTAACTGATTTCAATAAAATTTAGTATACAGTACTTTTTTTAATTTTTAAAAAGAGACTTGGCTGTCGATTTGACTAAAGCACACCGGTCTCTCTCTCTCTCTCTCTCTCTCCGCTCGCACATCGTTGGAGCCTCTAATGGTTTAACTGATTTCAATAAAATTTAGTATACAGTACTTTTTTTAATTTTTAAAAAGAGACTTGGCTGTCGATTTGACTAAAGCACACCGGTCTCTTTCTCTTTCTCTCTATCTCTCCGCTCGCACATCGTTGGAGCCTCTAATGGTTTAACTGATTTCAATAAAATTTAGTATACAGTACTTTTTTTAATTTTTAATAAGAGACTTGGTTGTCGATGTGACTAAAGCACCGGTCTCTCTCGCTCTCTCTCTCTCTCTCTCTCTCTCTCTCTTCTCTCTCTCTCTCCCCCCGCACATCGTTGGAGCCTCTAATGGTTTAACTGATTTCAATAAAATTTAGTATACAGTACTTTTTTAATTTTTAATAAGAGACTTGGTTGTCGATGTGACTAAAGCACCGGTCTCTCTCTCTCTCTCTCTCCCCCCCGCACATCGTTGGAGCCTCTAATGGTTTAACTGATTTCAATAAAATTTAGTATACGGTACTTTTTTTAATTTTTAAGAAGAGACTTGGTTGTCGATGTGACTAAAGCACCGGTCAGTCTGCTGCGTTTCTGAACTGCCTCCTTTAAGTTTCATAGTTCTAGCCGCTTCCGTTACTTTTCCCTTATCCCTAACCGTTAACGCTGATCCATCGTCCTCATTATTCTAACTAGCATGAAGTATAGATGTTAAGAAAAAATGTTGGTGTATTTTTTCTCTAATTCGAATCAAATCGGATTAAAATTTACACACGCGCGCGCGCCACACACACACACACACACACACACACGCAGGCACACACATAGACACACGCAGACACACACACACGCACACACACACACGCACACGCACGCACACACACACACACACACACACACACACACACACACACACACACACACAGAGAGAGAGAGAGAGAGAGAGAGAGAGAGAGAGAGAGAGAGAGAGAGAGAGAGAGTTTTTAACTACCTCTTAAAAAGTGATATAGAGATCAAGATCGAAGGCCTGAGTGTTACCATGATAGCTTCTGCATACCTCATTTTTTAATTAAGTTGCGTCCCGTCCAGTTCATAGTTCTTTTTATAAAAAAACTCCTTTTTATTTAAAAAAAAAATACGATTTATGTAAAATGAGTTCTGAAGATTTTCATTAACTTTTACGTGCGAAAATAACCAGTCTGGCATTCGGATAAAAAAACAGAAAGCAAGCTGAAGTTCTCAAAAATGGTTGGTTCGATTATGTTAAATTTTTCTAGGTCGTATTCGAAGATTAACAAAAATCGATGTAACCTTCTTTATACTGTACGACCACAATATGATCTAATTGTAGTGAACAGATTCTCAAAAACTATTCGGTGTTTTTTCCTAATCGCATTTGTGGAGAAATAATGAACGGAAGAACGTTTACAATCTTTTCCGTGGTAAAATTAAAGTTGGCCTTGTTTTTAGTGTTCTTTGGATGCTTTATTGGATGGACAAAGTTCAGCAATAAAGTGAACTGTGTAGGGAAACCTTGATTTGGACTTGGCAAGTTGTAAACAAATTAATCAGAAGTTACCAAAAACACAGCTGAACAACAATAACACATTCCTTCGTCCAAGTGTAATCGCGGCACGCGGCTGTTTTGTTGACGTGATAAAAGGGAATTTCTAAAAGTATTTTTGTTTTACTTTTTTTGAATTTCTGATTTCACTCGTAACATTAAAAGCTGCATACATTAGGGTTTAACCTTTCAGATTGTATTGGAAATACATAAGTGAACCCTGACAGCTGTCAAAATATTTCTTAATTAATTTAAACGAATTCGGAATACTAATTTATACTGCTTTTAATGCTGATTTACGATGGTGAAATCAGATTTTCGAAACATTTAACGAAATTTTAAAAAATTTGAAATATACCTCCATTTTGAAACTTTTCAAACATGTTTATACGAATTTTGCTGGTTAATGCACTTGTCCAACCTAATCGATTTATCAAAATCGGACCGAAAAAGTGTGCACGCACGCACTATATACATTTTAACCATCCCTTAAAGTGAGGTCAGCGTCGGTACTCATTTAAATGAGGTCTGATCTGGGTCTTACAATGATGGTGCTCCGATAGCTCATATTTTCAGTTTAAACTCGTTAATAAATATATGGTGCCAAATATCTCGCATATTTCTTCTCGTTTAATTCTTCACCCCGCAATATCGGCGTAGTTTCTCAAAATTCCTGTATCTGGTTTTGTTAACATTTTGATCATTTATGAAGATTGGTACACTCAGATCGGTGTGCCAAATTTGAAAGAATGGAAATTTACGGCTCGATAATGTTGTGTAAAAGAATACAAATTTTCGGCCGCAAATGCCTTTCTTTTTTTCAAAATTTGTTGCTCCGTTTCGAATCATTTGTTTTTAAGTTGTATTCATTGTGTCATCTAATTTTGATTTTTTCTCCGAAATATTCAACATTAAAAATGTGTAATAGCATCTATTAGCCATTTTAAAAGTAATAAATTACTTTTACACACACACACACACACACACACAAGCTGATTATATTTTTCAAAGTAAGTTTTTATCTGTTTCAATGTTTGTAGGTAGTTTTATTGGTCAAACCGTTTTGGATACATAAATTATTTTCGTAAAAATCATAGTGTATTTGGGTTTTGGATCACGAGTTACACATAGATCAGTTGGATTGTTTCCTTACTTTAAACTGCCAGATCATATTATTTGACGTATTGTATAGTGACACAATAAAAGCAGTTAATTTCGTTCAGTTTTGTATCACTGCCGTGGTCTTGATATTAGAGACAGTATGATGTTTTTGCTACTCTAGTATTCGCTGTTAAGATCTTCCAACACGACACTTAAGTTTGTTGAAAACAGCCCCTATGTATTCATGAGATTAGCTTTGGTTACACAAGTAGGGGTGGGGGGACGTTAGAACATCCTCTCAAGTGCCAGTTGACAATTCCACCGAGATCAGCAACTTTCATTTCAATTTAAGAAAACTCCACTCGTTGTCGGTCTTGAATTCATTAACTGGTTTGTAGAAAGTGTTTGTTCGGGTCGATTGGATTAGCGGAAATGTTCTTTTAACTGCAGAATAATGTTCAACTCGTTTATCGCTGTTTTTTTTAATGGTGTTTAATTTTCTGTGAAACCAGTTTGTAAACTAGTTCCGCCAAATTCAAGTTTCGGTTGGATTTACTGTCTTACGTTCCTCGTTTATTATTTTTGTATTACCGTACTAAATAAATCTTAACAACTCTCCAGACGCTAATACAGTCGTAACAACTTATATTTAAGTAGCTTTGAGTCACATACAACCATTGGAATTTTTTCTGCGTTTTCTGAATGTCTGTCATGAAGTAAGGCCGTTAAACTGCAGACTGTTTTCGGGTTATGTTCGGTGTTCTTTGCACGGGCCCGGATCTGGTGCTTGTCATAATGGCAGTTCCACTTGAACATTTGCAAATAAAAATTCGCCAAAAAGAAACCCCTTTTTAATTTGTACGTGTAATTATGGCTCGGCTATACCTGTCGTCCAATTTATTAATACCCTTAAAACTAACGGTTAAAAAAATGGTTTTCTGCACTGTATAGGATGTACAGTAGTCTCGATTAACCGTCATTCTTCGGACCGTTGGGGTGACGAAATAGACGGATAGTAGAAATAGACTCCTTCTACTTTCGGCATTCGATAAAAATGTATTCTGTTATAATGTTTTATTATTATTATTTTGGGAAATGTAATACAACTTAAATTTCCTGTTTATGTATTATACAAATTTTATATGTATAGATCTTTAATACAATAAATTACCCGTACTTGACCTTTTTTTATAAGTATTCACGTTACAAAGTACTCACGTAACTCTACATGATTGACTTGTACGCTGAATGGTATTATCGTTAATAGTGTGGGTAGTGTATCTTTCAAAAGAAACATTCATGCACTCTTTCGAAATTTGCTGACACTATTTGAAGTGTTTTTATCTCATTTACACCAGATGATAGGATAGTTTACCTTTAGATTATCAGTGTTTTGTTAGGGTAGCAATTTTGTCAGCTGCCTTCACTTGTGCTAAAAAGTAAGTCATGACCAGTGACAGTGTTTTGTTTTGTCGGTTAATCGAGGCTCTATTGTACCTAGTAAGTTGCTTAGCAATTTCTGTCACAACTTCAGTACGTAGTACTCAGGAACCTCAATGCTGTCTGTTGTTATTTGTAGCTATTATTGGTGTATTTCCATTAAAAATTAAACTTTTTGAGTGGCATATTTCACTAGATGATACGATCGTTTACTTTTATCAGTGTTTGTTTAGGATGGCATCTAAGTATCAGCTGCCTTCGCCTATGCTATAAATAAGTAGTATCCAGTTACAGTACTGTTATTATTTATTACAAATTATTTACTGTGTAAAACTATTTAAAAATTCATAGGCGGTTAAAAGGGTGACGGATAATCTAGGCTCTACTGTAATTACACACGAGGCCTGTCTAAAAAGATCCAACTTTGAATTATGTGGTGTAAATTAATGATGCAGGGGTAGTGCAGTAATCTACTGTGGATACTTGAATTTTGTCTCCGTCCTTGAGTGGTAAGTCGCTGTCTACTGTCCTCTTACGTGCTTGTCGGATTTTCGAATTTCTCAAGACTTTGCGACCTGATCAAAGGTTTTGCATAAGATTTTGACAGCAGCTTGGTGATTCTGGAAAGAATTTTGTAAGATTCGGCAAGTGTTCGGGAGACAATGCTGTGGGATTTACACAAATTAATGAGTAGTTTCACAATTAAAAACAAAAAAAAAAACACATATGCATGTGAAGAGCAAACAGCATTCTGGGAAACCACAGGTCACTTGGATTGCAGCTGTTGATAGGGTTAAAAATTTAGTATTGGATGATAGTTACTACTATATAGTCAATATACCTGTCAAGTTTGGATTACTATGTTCTCATGAGTACTCGGTATCAGATACAGTGTACTGAGTACAGGAGTACATATAACTGATCCTATTGGACATTGATCCACAGGATGAAAAAAAACACTGCGAGCACGAATTGATTGATTTTGTTTGCGCACGTGTACAGGTGGTTTCTAATAGTGTTCAATTCCCCTTGGCTTGGAGTTCCCGTAACACGCCCCGCTCTTGGTATCGTTAAACCTCACGCAAGTCATTTCCAACATGCACTGCAGATTTAATACCCTAATGTGTGAGCGTGAGCAGGAGAGTGTTTTCCTTGTACTATGTTCCGTGAACTTTGTGGTTAAATAAGGAGTTTAAAAACTGTAAAGATTGTTTTCATTCGATGCTCCACGTTTGTAACAAGATTGGATGGAACAACATAAGTTGGAGAACGCTGCAGGTCTTGGGATGGAACGACCTTAGTTGGAGAACGCTGCAGGTCTTGGAATGGAACGACCTTAGTTGGAGAACGCTGCAGGTCTTGGGGTGGAACGACCTTAGTTGGAGAACGCTGCATGTCTTGGGATGGAACGACCTTAGTTGGAGAACGCTGCAGGTCTTGGATGGAACGACCTTAGTTGGAGAACGTCGCATGTCTTGGGATGGAACGACCTTAGTTGGAGGACTCTGCAGGCCTTGAAAAGGAACAATCTTAGTTGGAGAACGCTGCAGGTCGAGATGGAACAATCTTAGTTGGAGAACGCTGCAGGTCTTGGGATGGAACGACCTTAGTTGGAGGACTCTGCAGGCCTTGAAAAGGAACAATCTTTGTTGGAGAACGCTGCAGGTCGAGATGGAACAATCTTAGTTGGAGAACGCTCAGGTCTTGGGATGGAACGACCTTAGTTGGAGAACGCTGCAGGTCTTGGGATGGAACGACCTTAATTGGAGAACGTTAAAGGCTTTGAGATTAAACAATCTTAGTTGGAGAACGTTGCAGGTCTTGAGAAGGAATGATTTTAGTTGGAGGACTCTGCAGGCCTTGAAAAGGAACAACCTTAGTTTGAGAACGCTGCAGGTCGGGATGGAACAATCTTAGTTGGAGAACGCTGCAGGTCTTGTGATGGAACGACCTTAGTTGTAGAACGCTAAAGGTTTTGGGATGGAACAATCTTAGTTGGAGAACGTTGAAGGCCTTGGGATGGAACAACCTTAGTTGGAGAACGCTCAAGGTCTTGGGATAGAACAATCTTAGTTGGAGAACGCAGCATGCTTTGAGATGGAACATCCTTAGTTGGAGAATGCTGCAGGCTTTGAGATGGAACATCCTTATTTGGAGTTTAGTTGGAGAACGCGTTATTCGTTCTTCATTTCAGCATCGTCCTCATACTGTTAATTGTTATTCAGTGTACTTGGCGGGAAAGCACGATGCTACAAAACTTGAGCCCATTAAGTGTTATTTGTTACAACGGTTATTATAGTTATTCTTCAATAACGGTTACTAAACAGCTAAAATAACGCTTATCACTAATTAATTCGTAGTTTATTATTACCAATCTTACATAGGCTATTTCGTACTTAAACACATAACCGCACTAACTGTTAATGTATAATTTTCACAGTTCTTATCTTTGTTAGTGTGGGATTACTGAGAGGAGATAAATATTGATATTGCTAAATGCGCCCGCGCTAAGTTCTTCCCGCCAGATTTACTTTGGTGTTGTAATTGGTATTATTTACTTAGCATAGCGTACGTATTTTTTGTACAAGTAGTTACCGATAAATAGGTACCGTTAATAGTTTTTTCCAAGTTTATACGAGGGTTGATCAAATATAAACGAGACTGACTTTCTAAAAACTTTTCCGTTGGACATTGAACTCTAAAGGGTGGGGTTTCAGGTAGCCTGAGAGGTTTGGGACGGGCGTAGACGGGCAACATTTCCGTTCGGACCCTTCAGTATAAAACTATACAATGAGTGAGAGTGAAGTGCACGTTTCCGTGGAGCAGAGAATTATTATTAAGTTTTTGGCCAAGGAGGGGGTCAATCCGACTGAAATCTTTCGTAGATTGACGGCTCAATACGGGGACAGGACCCTGTCAAGAGCTCGCGTTTTTGCTTGGCACAAGGAATTCGCCGAAGGACGGGAAGCAGTAGAAAACCTGAAGGCCAAATCACGATCGTCGGCCGGGAAGGTAATGGCCACTGTATTTTTCGACAATCAAGGCGCCTTTCACGTCGATTTCCTCCATCAACGACGCACAATAAATGCACAATATTATTGCGATGTTTTAGAGGCCGCAAAACAGTCTTTTCGTAGGAAAAGGAAATCTAAACCGGCGAGAAACGTCATTCTTCTTCACGATAATGCCCGACCACATTCGGCGAACGCTACATCAAAACCACTCGATCAAATTGGCTGGGAACCAATGGAACATCCCCCATACAGTCCAGACTTATCACCCTGCTACTATCACCTGTTTGGGCCACTCAAAGAGGCGCTTGGAGGCCAGCGTTTCGAAGACGATTCTGCGGTGGAGACCTTCGTGCTCCTCCCCGCCCGAGCTCAATGAACGCCCGAGAACTTTTTACGAAGATGGAATTAAAAAACTTCCAATCCGGTGGGAAAAATGTGTTACTCGTGCGGGAGACTATGTAGAAAAATAAGTTGTATCAAGAATTATTTTGTAAGCAATAAATTTTTTAAAAAATCAGTCTCGTTTATATTTGATCAACCCTCGTATTATATGAAGACGCAATAGCTATTAAGTCAGCCAAGCGCGTTATTTCACAGAATTATTTAACAGATACTGACAAGTAGCAGTATCAGTTTTCACAGATAGTATTATCCCTACCCAACAAACCTGTGATAAACAAGTACGCCCTTTTAATATTTTGAGTACTTCTGGGAAAACTGTGACGAATTCCGCAAAGTACTTGGGCGTTAACGATGGGTTTCGTTTGTATTTCATTAATTCTCTTGTAGGTTATCTCGCTAAGAATACGAGTCGAGTAGTTTCGGCAGATTAGATAAGTGTATCGATGATTTTTGTCTTTGTCAATATGTAAATTTTGCAAACGGTTATGAGTGAAGCGTGTTTAACTGCTTGAAGATTCGTAATGCGTCTTATGTATGCACAGAAATAACGTAAACAATACATCGTTAGCGAATTTCCACTAGGAACACCCCTAGATCATTTTTTGAGGGGTTTGTTTTGTGTGCGTGCGTGCGTGTGTGTGTGTGTGTGTGTGTGTGTGCGGGCGCTATTTTAAATCTGGTACGGATGTACCTTGCATAAAGCCCGAACGGTGTATGCGTAGGATTTTTCCTCATTCATTTCCGTTTCAAGATGGCGGCCTCTGATTTACAATAACGTACGCAGTTTCGGCCAAACGCATTAACCGTTTGTTTTGGAATTTGCTACGAAGGTACCGTGTATAAAGCCCGTACGACTTATGAGTTAAGATTTTTCCCTACTCCAGTTTCAAGATGGCGACCTCTGATTTTCAATGATTAGTGTACGCAGTTTTGAGGAAACTCATTATCCGATCGTTTTGAAATTTGGTACGAAAATATCTTGTATAAAGCCTAAAAGACGTATTTGTAACATTTTTTTTATTCACTTCCGTTTCCGAATGGCAGTCTCTCATTTAACGTTGACGAGTGTACGCATTTTTCTGACGAGTGTAAACTGTTCTCTAAACTGTGATTAAATCACTGCTAACAGCAGTAAGCAGTTAGCCACGGCAGCACGTTGTCTTATTAGTAAACTGTTCTCTATACTGTGATTAAATCACTGTTACTGTTCACTGCTAACAGCAGTAAGCAGTTAGCCACGTAGCACGATGTCTTATTAGTAAACTGTTCTCTAAACTGTGATTAAATCACTGCTACTGTTCACTGCTCGGAGCATTCATTGCTAACAGCAGTAAGCAGTTAGCGCATGGCAGCACGTTGTCTTATTAGTAAACTGTTCTCTATACTGTGATTAAATCACTGTTACTGTTCACTGCTAACAGCAGTAAGCAGTTAGCCACGCAGCACGTTGTCTTATTAGTAAACTGTTCTCTAAACTGTGATTAAATCACTGCTACTGTTCACTGCTCGGAGCATTCATTGCTAACAGCAGTAAGCAGTTAGCGCATGGCAGCACGTTGTCTTATTAGTAAACTGTTCTCTATACTGTGATTAAATCACTGCTACTGTTCACTGCACGGAACATTCACTGCTATCAGCAGTAAGCAGTTAGCGCATGGCAGCACGTTGTCTTATGAGTAAACTGTTCTCTAAACTGTGATTAAATCACTGCTACTGTTCACTGCTCGGAGCATTCATTGCTAACAGCAGTAAGCAGTTAGCCACGCAGCACGTTGTCTTATTAGTAAACTGTTCTCTAAACTGTGATTAAATCACTGCTACTGTTCACTGCTCGGAACATTCACTGCTATCAGCAGTAAGCAGTTAGCGCATGGCAGCACGTTGTCTTATTAGCAAACTGTTCTCTAAACTGTGATTTAATCACTGCTACTGTTCACTGCTCGGAGCATTCACTGCTAACAGAAATAAGCAGTTAGCGCACGGCAGCACGTTGTGTTATTAGTAATCTGTTCAGTAAACTGTGATTAAATCACTGCTACCGTTCACTGCTCGGAGCATTCATTGCTAACAGCAATAAGCAGTTAGCTTATGGCAGCATGTTGTCTTATGAGTAAACTGTTCTCTGAACTGTGATTAAATCACTGTTACTGTTTATTGCTAACAGTAGTGATCAGCTTACGGCAACATGTTGTCTTATTAGTAAACTGTTGTCTGAACTGTGATTTAATCACTGTTACTGTTCACTGCTCGGAGCATTTACTGCTAACAGCAGTGAGCAGTTAGCGCACTTCAGCACGTTGTCTTATTAGTAAACTGTTCTCTGAACTGTGATTAAATCACTGTTACTGGTCACTACTAACAATAGTGATCAGCTTACGGCAGCATGGTGTCTTATTAGTAAACTGTGATTAAATCACTGCTACTGTTCACTGCTAACAGGAAAACGCTCTGAAGCCCATCACTATGTGAGACAGTTTGTGCACACTTTTAAACAGCTGTGTTGGCACGGTGTGTATGACAGTGGACACAGCTATGCGCTATGACAAATAAAGGAATATTCCAGTAGACTTTACACGTGTTCATCAGCTGCTTTCGCCTTGACCCATATCTCCCTTGTGGCCTATTGATGCTGCGCTGGGGATATGACCCGATTCTGTAACATAACGGGAAGATTAACGATGTCTTGGCTCGTTTTTTTAATGTTTTCCCCGTTTTACAAGAATAACACATTACCGCGCCCTGCTAAATCTGGAGTTATTTTCAGTTTAGAGAAAAATGGTTATTGTATTTTATCTGAAATTGAACCGTAATCAATTAATTCGTTCAGATAGATGTGTTGGACGTTTATCCGGGTAAAATTATTCTACTGAAAAACGTATTAATCCATCAAAATATCAAGGTCATTTTTGTCACAATCGAATAGCGTTTTCAAGTGGGTAAAAACTGTTATTCTAATACTTTATTATCGTAAGGCTCATTTTTTTCTGTTGCGACAGGCAACATTCGACCGTATGTAAAGTGGTTTGTTTATTAACTGTTAGGCTTTGTTCTCGAAATAGTTTCATAGTTTTCTTACGATGCATAAAAAACGTGCTGTTTTGTAATGTGATTGTAGTCACACGTGTCACTTTCGATATATTGTGTGTGTATTTTGTTATCTTCTCAGTGTACGACGGGTAAAGAATTTAATAGTGATTTTGATTTTGTTTGTGGTCGAAGCGGCTAAAATACCAGTTACGCACGTAAACGTTCTTAATTCGAGCCGCAGTTGCTCCCGTTGCTTTTCCTTTACCACACTGATCCCTGCGTTTTCCTGTTGCTTCTCATTACCAGTTGTCTCAGGATTCTGTCCTCCGGCATTCTTAATATGTGAAAGAAGTGGGAAATTCTTCGTTTTTCCATTACACTGAGAACTGGGTCGATATATTTGTATACTGTTTCATTGGTGGCTATTCTCCAGGTCCCGTCTTTCCGGTAGCTTTTGTTGAGACACGTTCTGATGATCCTTCTCTCTGTCTTAAGCAGCGGGTCCGTCTTGTTATTGTTTTTGATTTGGAAGAGAGTTTCACTGGCATATAAAGTTTCTGGGAGTACCACTGATTTGTAGTGGCGTATTTTTGTTTTTATTGACAAGCATTTTTTCTTGTACGTTGGCCAAGTTAATAGCTGGGCTTTTTTAGTTTTTGCTACACTATTGAGTAGTGCGGGTTTTTCGTCCAGATTGTATGTTATGGTTTCTCTTAGATATTTGAAACATTCCACGAGCTTTATGGTGTTTCCGTTAATGTTCACTTTATTTATTTATTTCTAATTATTACACTGAATTATTCAGTTATATTTGAGATTTGGTATATACGAGGTGTGTTCAGAAAGTAACGAGAATTTTTAAATTTCGCGGGCTTGGAGAGTCCGACTGTCAAACATTTTTTTAATTATGTTGGTATACATGCCCTTGAAGTATGATAAAAACTTTCAACTGTTTTCATTGTCGACTTTGCCTGTGACAGCCACTAAGGTTAGACGTGTTTTTATGAGCTCGGCGATTTTCGTTTGTTAAAAGAAATGGATCAAATAATTTGTATTAAAATTTTGCGTAGAAAATGGAATAAAATGTAACAAAAGTGTGTGAAATGTTAACAAAGGCCTATGGTGAGTCTGCTATGAGTAAAGCAAGAGTTTACGAGTGGTATAAGCGTTGAAGATGACGAACGCCCTGGACGCCCCAGCACATCAACAACCGACGAAAACGTGGAAAAAGTTAAATAAATGGTTATGAACAATCGCCGAATCACAATTAGAGAGGTCGCTGATGATGTTGGCATATCGATTGGATCATGTCATGACATTGTTTCCAATGTTTTGTGTATGAAACGCGTGGCAGCAAAATTCGTTCCAAAATTGTTGAATTTTGAACAAAAACAGCGGCGAATGAAAGTTGCTCATGAGTCCCTAAATGAAGTCAACGACGATGCAGAACTACTGAAACGTAGTATAACAGGTGACGAAACATGGGTTTACTGATATGACGTCGAAACTAAGGCTCAATCATCCCAGTGGAGGCATTCTGGCTGGCCAAGACCGAAAAAGGATCGACTGGCGCGGTTATGCTCACTGTGTTCTTCAATATTAATGGCATATTATTGGTGGCATCATGAATTCCTGCCACCAGGTGAAACGGTCAATAAGGAGTACTACCTACAAGTTCAACGCCGTTTGCGTGAAGCAATCCGAAAAAAACGCCCGGATCTGTGGAAAAACAATTCATGGCTTTTGCACCACGATAATGCACCAGCTCACACTTCATTGCTTGTTCGTGAATTTTTGGCCAAAAACAGTTCTGTAACGATGCCCTAGCCTCCATATTCGTCAGACATGGCTCCGTGTGAGTTTTTCCTATTTCCAAAAATAAAGAGGACCCTTAAAGGGCCGTCGTTTTACAGCCGTAGATGACATTAAAAGCGCATCGCTGAAAGAACTAAAGGCTATCTCAAAGATCGAGTTTGAGAGGTGTTCGAGGATTGGAAGAAGCGCTGGCACAAGTGCATAATCTCCAATGGGGACTATTTTGAAGGCGACAACATCAGTGCAGAAGAATAAATAAATATTTTGTTCAAAAATTAAAATTCTCGTTACTTTCTGAACACACCTCGTATGACAAAAGAGTATAATTTGATGATCCGAATATACTAGCGACATACTGTCGTGGTTTATATCTATTGTAGTTTTTAAATCGCTTCTCATTGCAGGGGTAATGAATACATTTGAAACAATAAAAGCCGACAGTTTGGAAAAGAAAAGTATTATGATGTAAGATAGTGTGCCGCATTGCTCATATTCCTATGACACATCTGGCGACGGAAATAGTGCCAGTGTTATTATCGAGCCAACAACTGAAAATAAACACACCGTCATACCTTGTAGCCGCAGACAATGTGGCAACGCTGTACGTGTAATTCAGTGATTGTGTCTGCCGAGAACACACTGGCCCGAATTATTTCCTACTTTCAAACGTACGGTTTCAACGTTGAAAATATTTAAAATTATTATAATTTAAAATGTGTACGGAATAGAGGAAGTGATTGTAAAGCTGTTTATTACGGGAATAGAATTTTAAGTACAAAAAACTTTCATATTTTTGTCCAAAAATTTGATACAAGTATAGTCAGCAATCATTGTTATGGTTTTCTTAGTTTAACGTTGTAACAATTTAAGGTGTTTTCTCGAATTGTTTTACTCCTGCCAGTTGTTGAGGTAGTAGTCTACTACAAATTGGTTAAAACCGTCTGTTTAAATACTGTTTGAAATGCATACGTGTGGACAGTTTCAGGATTATTGGAATTGTATTTGTGGTCAGTTTCAGGATTATTTGAATTGCACTTGTGGTCTTTCAGGATTACTTGAATTGTGTCTGTAATCAGTTTCAGGATTATTTGAATTGCACTTGTGGTCTTTCAGGATTACTTGAATTGTATCTGTAATCAGTTTCAGGATTGAATCGCACTTGTGGTCAGTTTCAGGATTATTTGAATTTGCACTTGTGGCCATTTTCGGGATTATTTGAATTACATTTGTGGCCATTTTCGGGATTATTTGAATTACATTTGTGGTCAGTTTCGGGATTATTTTAATTGCACTTGTGGTCTTTCAGGATTACTTGAAGTGTATCTGTAATCAGTTTCAGGATTGAATCGCACTTGTGGTCAGTTTCAGGATTATTTGAATTTTCACTTGTGGTCAGTTTCAGGATTATTTGAATTGCACTTGTGGTCTTTCAGGATTACTTGAATTGTGTCTGTAATCAGTTTCAGGATTATTTGAATTGCACTTGTAGTCAGTTTCAGGATTATTTGAATTACATTTGTAGTCAGTTTCAGGATTATTTGAATTGCATTTGTGATCAGTTTCGGGAATATTTGAATAGCATGCGTGGTCAGTTTCAGAAATATTTAAATTGCATTTGTGATTAGAATTGCTTAGATAATTCAAGGTTATTTTAATTGCATATATGGTCAGTTTAAGGGTTGTTTGAATTGCATATTTGGTCAGTTGCAGATTTGTTAGAATTGCTTAAAGAATTACGTTCAAGATTATTTGAATTGCATAGGCAGGCTGTTACAGAGGTACTGCGTTTGAATTGCTTAGGTGGTCATTTTGAAAGTATTTTAATTACATTGTTGGTCAGTTTTGTGGTTATTTGAATTGCATTTGTAGTTAGTTTCAGGATTATTTGAATTGTTTTTGTGCTCATATTAGGGAATATTCGAATTGCGTATGAAAATGACAAGCCCTGGCCAATTTGAAAGCCCAGTATTTATCAACTTACAGGCGGCTTGTTGGTCAGTTTTGTGTTTATTTGAATTTCATTTGTAGTTAGTTTTAGGATTATTTGAATTGCTTTTGTGGTCATTTTCAAGAATATTTGAATTGCGTGTGTGGTCAGGTTCAGGAATATTTAAATTCCGTATGTGGTCATTTGCAGACGTGTTAGAATTGTCTACGTAATCAGATTAAAAGTTATTTGAATTGCATGTTTAAGTCTCTTTCAGGGGTACTAGTATTTGAATTGGTTAGGTGGTTAATTTGAGAAGTGTTCGAATTGCATAGGTTGGTCAATTTCAAGGATTTTTTTGTTGTGCTTGTAATAAGTTTTAGGGATGTTTGAAATTCATAATGTGTCACTAATATATTTCATAGGGGTCAAGGATATTTTATCCTGTATTGGTGGTAAGTTTGAAAGGATGTTTTAACTGCAGAGGTGGTCAGTTTCAGAGGTATTTGTGATGGCTTAGTCATCTTATTGTCCTGCCCTCAGCCCAAGGGTTCAAGACGTCTGTTGTCTTCAAGAACAGGGAATGTTAATTAACTGTTAACATCCGTATAATTAATTGTTAAGACGTGAGAAATGAAGCATAGAACATTTTCTAAAATACAAAAACATTTAAAACTTGTGACAGTGTATAACGCCATTGTTTCACGTGAGCAGCAGATCAGCGAAAATTTAAAGGCACTGCTGAAGTACTGAATAGCAATTCGGTAACTTTCACTGTGAATTTTTTGGCCGTTATAAATTGTTTGGAACACCAATGTTATGTATCGGGGACTTACCGAGCAAGACGGAAGCTTTGGGAACAACGGAGTCGTTAAACAATTGCCTGTCCTATTGTACTAATTGTTTAATTGGTGCCATTATGGCCGACTGCAGTTGTTATTGCTGGAATAACTGAGCGGCCGTATCGTGTGCCAAAGGCACTGTCTGAAAATCAGAAGGATTGATTTCAGGGATTGCATGCGTGGTCAGTTTCAAGAATGTTTGAATTGCATTCGCGGTCCGTTTTAGGATTATTTTAATTGCACTTGTGGTCAGTTTCGGGAATATTTGAATTTTATTTGTGGTCAGTTCAGGGTTATTTGAATTTTATTTGAGTCGCCTCGGTGGCCTAGTTGATAGCGTACCTTTCACCCCGAGGACCCGGGTTCGATGCCCGGCCAGGGCTTGGCATTTTCATACGCTATAAATCATCCCATCGTCTGCATTATCCCAAGTGTGCACAATAGTCGGACGTTAAACAAAAAAAAAAGAATTTTATTTGTGGCCAGTTTTAGGATTATTTGAAGTTTATTTGTGGGCAGTTTTAGGATTATTTGAATGGCATTTGTGGTCAGTTTCGGGATTTTTTGAATTGCATTTATGGTCAGTTTCACGTGACCACATTTACATTACAATACGTTACACTACATTTATATGTAGTTCACGTTACATATAGCGGCACGCAACTGTTTCTGGTGACGTGATGGAAGCGAATTTCCTAAAATGTGACAGTTTACAATGATTTTTTTTCATTATTACGAAACGCGTTTAAGTTCATTTTCATCTTTAATGAAATTTAAAGATTTAATGTTCTGTTAGTGTAAAGTTTTAACTTAGAATGGTGTAGTCAGATAAAGATATGAACGTCTTGAAGATTTGAAATGACCGCCATTTTGAAACGGTTGGACAGATTTTGCTGTTGTTCGAATATATATATATATATATATATATATATATATATATATATATATATATAAACAAAACTCGGACTGCCGTCAGTTATTCTTTGCTGTTTTTATTTATCCTTAAACCATAAATTTCTTTATTTTAAAATTTGGTACAGGGATTCAAGATTCAATTATAAATCTTTATTTATAACGGAAACTTAGCAAAAACGTTTTCGTTTTTTTATAGTTTTCGTACCGAGTGTGCAGATAAATAATAGATCACAAGAAAGTTTATGCAATAGTTTTATTTTATAAATTAGTTTAATAAAATGTTATTTTGTTGCTTTTAACGTAAGCACGGTCACTGAACGGAGCCAAGCGGCGTCGCTAGGCTCCCATCCGTGCAGCTTTGACTTCGTCTTGGTTCGGTTTCAAGTTGACTGGGCTTCCCCCCACCACGTTGACCACGCCTCTAAACGTATTTCTCCTTACCTAGGTTACGTTTTTAAATAGTTGTTAGAATCCGTTAAAGTAGGCCTAAATATTTAGACTTAAAAGATACAAACGCGTGCCTTAAACTGACTGACTTACGCTTCCGGTTGTCATTCAACTTCATTCCGCTCCGCATTTGATGGCCGCCCAGCCCTACTGTAGACCTGTGTAATAGTTTTGCATTATAAATTAGTGTATTGGAATTTTATTTTGTTTTCTGTGGACTTTAAAGTTTATTAGACTAATGTGTATTTTGTTTTGCAGGTAAGTGCAACTCGCCCGAATTTCATTTCTACTTCCGTAAGTAACAACTCAATTTTTTCCAACGATTAAGGACTTTCCTCCATTTTGTTTTGAGCTTTGTGTAATCAGCTGTTAGATACCAAGCGTTGGCGGCTCTCGAGGTAAAACTTTGAACTGCCTCGCGATATCATTGAGTACAAACGTGATAACCTTTATGAGAGCTTTGTGAGCGCTCGCTGCTGATGGCATCTTGCGGCAGAGTGTTCAACTACAGTTAAATAGGTAATAGTATTTTCTCAAACGTCTCCTCCCCCTGTCCTTGCGGCTTGCAGCGTTCGCAGCGGCAGATAGTCCAGTTACTTGGACTTTACCGTCTCGTCACCGTCACGTAACGGTGTTCCGTCGCTTTCTGAACCTTATGTTTTTATTTACAGAGTGGACGTGCTGTTTGCAGCTGTCGGAATCGGTCATTGCTCGGTATTTTTACCCACCCCGTTTATTGTGAATGTGATTTTAATCTCTCCGCGAAATGAGCGTTTATTTCGGGAAACGGGCTATTTTAAAATACTCACTTCGCGGAGTGGGTATTTTCACTTTCGCAATACTCGAAGGAAAAGTTTATTTGGGCTATTGAGTAAACTTAAACACACACTTTGGGGAGTAAATATCTTCATATAAATCACTATGCGAATTCTGGTTTTACTGTGTTGCCGAAACGAAAAACCGTATGTTAGTTTTTTTACACGCAGTACTACTTTCATAAAAATCCGTATTAGGTTTTTCACATAACATTACTTTCATTCAAAACCGTGTTATTTAGATTTTTCACGCAATACTACTTCCATACATAACTTAACCGTGTTAGGTTTTTCACGCAGTACTACTTTTATACAAAACAGTATTATTTAGATTTTTCACGTAGTACTAATTTCAAAAAACCCATGTTAGGTTTTTCACGTAGTAGAACTTTCAAAAAGACTGTTAGGGTTTTCACGTAGTACAACTTTCAAAAAACGTGTTATTTAGGTTCTTAAGGTATTTTCTTTTTGTTTCTATTGTTTTTATTATTAATTAAGCGTATTTAATTAATCGTTTTGCACGTAGTACTTTTTTCAAAAAACCGTTAGGTTTTTTAACGTCCGTCTATTGTAATGTTTTTAGTGCAGACGATGGGATGATTTATAGCGTATGAAAATGCCAGGTTTGGCCGGGAAATGTACCCGGGTCCTCGGGGTGAAAGCCTAGTATTATTTTTAGGCCACCGAGGCGGCTTGCGAACAAGTTAGCTACTTTCGCGCAGTAGTAATTTTTAGGTTATGAGGGTCCCATATTTTCTCCCATATAATTTGTCTTATATAAGATATTTAGCAGGATATAAATGTAGGAATACATTGTTGACCCTAGTAGGAATTGACTTAATTTTTTTTTATATTACTTCTTTTCGATTTTTTTCCCAACTCACCGTAGTTTGCGCACTTTTATATTTTGTATTATTACTCTTGAGCGTGGAACAAAGCGTTTTGGCGAAAAAATTACGAAAATATTCAAAATTACTAGTCAAATTTATCGGTGTTCTACAATGGAGAAGAACTCCGAGGACCCGGTTTCGATTCCCGGCCAGGGCTTGGCATTTACGTGCGCTAAATCATCCCATCGTCTGCATTAGCCCAAATGTGCACAATAGTCGGACGTTAAACACAAAAAAAACTACAGTGGAGGGGCAGAGTGGTATCGAGAGAACGGTTCTTTCGGAAATTGAGTAAAACCAAAACCCCACTCTGCTGAGTGAATATTTTAATTCACCCATTGCCCGAAATGCTCATTTCGCGGACTGATTAATACCGCATTTACAATCGTAATGGGTAAGAATTTCGGACAATTTCTGATATCGGCAATCGCGAATAACAGAACACCCTGTATAAGCCGATGTATTTCGCTTCTCTGAACAGTGCACGTTATCAGTTTCGCACGGACGGATGCATGCAAGGAATTTATAGGTTATGTCTTCATTGAGTAGTTGCTGCTGCATTTTTAAACGATCGACTGTTTTAGCGTTGCCAAGTTGGCGTAACTGCCGCTCGTAGATTTACATTCGCCCAAGTTGGCAGTCTTTAAATCATCGGCAGTTAGTCCCTAGACGTAAAGCGTTTTGCCTTTAGAAAGTCTTCGTTTTTTACTTTCTTTCAATACGAAGTGTAGAAAATACGATACCGTATTGGGAAATAGATCTTGAGATTTTAATGAATTTATTCGTGTTCTTGTTCCCTGCGCCGGTAAAAGTTCTAAGTCGCTAGAGACGTTAGGTTGAAAACAAATGACGTATTTGAAATGATCGAATTCGGACTAGTTCGTTAACCAGTAAAATCAGTCCAACAGTTTTAGAATCGGCGGCCAATTTAGATTCGACACTATGTTGTCTGAAATATTTTTGCAAGTGATTTTATCATCGTAATCAGCTTTAAAAACTGCATAATAAAAATCTGTTTAAATTACAGTCGTGGTTTATTTTCGACAGCAATTCGAATGTTTACAATGCTTATGCATATTTTAATGTTGCCTGTGGTGGTGAAATCAAAGTTTGAAAAAGAGGACAAGAATTTCACTTACAGAAAATCGCTTCCATCACACAAACGAGACAGATGCGGTCTGGAATTATTTATATATGTAGCGGTCGTAAACGAGCAGATCTCTTTGTAGCCTATCAGCTGATCGTTACGAATTAATATAATACAACTGATCTGCTGTAACTACCAATATAAATTTGTGCACTCGCATCACGCGACGCGCAAAATCCAACACCACAACCAGCCCTAAAACATGATACTTGTTAAAACTTTTCCGAAGTTTTCCAAAATAGTTACCGCTGAATGCTGAAATTTTCCAAAATAGTTACGGCTGAATTTCAAGTTTTTCCGAAGTTTTCCAGAATATTTACCGCTGAATGCCGAGCTTTTCCGAAGTTTTTCAAAATAGTTACCGCTGATTGCCGAAGTTTTCCAAAATAGTTACCGCTGAATGCCGAAGTTTTCCAAAATAGTTACCGCTGAATGCCGAAGTTTTCCAAAATAGTTACCGCTGAATGCCGAAGTTTTCCAAAATAGTTACCGCTGAATGCCGAAGTTTTCCAAAATAGTTACGGCTGAATGCCGAAGTTTACCAATATAATTAATGCTGAATGCCGAGATTTTCCAAATTTTTCCAAAATAGTTACGGCTGAATGCTGAGCTTTTCCGAAGTTTTCCAAATTAGTCACGGCTGAATTCCGAGCTTTACCGAAGTTCTCCAGAATAGTTACCGCTGAATGCCGAGCTTTTCCGAAGTTTTCCAAAATAGTTACCGCTGAATGCCGAGATTTTCCGAAGTTTTCCAAAATAGTTACGGCTGAATTCCGAGCTTTTCCGAAGTTTTTTCAAAATAGTTACCGCTGAATGCCGAAGTTTTCCAAAATAGTTACGGCTGAATGCCGAAGTTTTCCAATATAATTAACGCTGAATGCCGAGATTTTCCGAAGTTTTCCAAAGTTGTTACAGCTGAATGCCGAAGTTTTCCAAATTAGTTACGGCTGAATGCCGAAGTTTTCCAATATAATTAACGCTGAATGCCGAGATTTCCGAAGTTTTCCAAATTAGTTACGGCTGAATGCCGAAGTTTTCCAAAATAATTAACGCTGAATGCCGAGATTTTCCGAAGTTTTCCAAAGTAGTTACCGCTGAATGCCGAGCGTAGGCTCTAGATTTCATAGATTTCACCAGAATCAAATAGAACTCAACAAAGAGCACATTGTTACATTTATCTGGGTTACGCAATTTCACACACAAGCACGTGTAGGCCTGTAATGGTTTCATCATGATCGGCTGATTACAGAAGTGTTTGCAGTGAAACCGTCTGTTCTATTTGTGTAGTAATGTGTATACACGTACAGACGGCGTAGTGAGTCATACAAGTAGCGCTTATGGTATACACGTCAGTTGTTTACTGAGTTTAGACGAGAAGTCCAAATATGATCGATATTGGATAAACTGTTTTTGAAAAATTAAGTTCTGTTTGTGTAGATTTAAATCTGAGCGAAATTTCGGGATTTATTATAAGAGATTTGATGAAAAAATAAATTGGAAACGTTTTTTCAGTTAGACTAGATTCCAAATACGCTTGATATTAGATAAACTGTTTTCGAAAAAATACGTTTGTATTTTTAAATACGTAGTTTTAAATTTGAGCGACATGTCGATTTCGTTAAGAGCTTTATCAAAATACATTGATAGTCCAAATATGATCGACATTGGATGAACTGTTTTGGAAAAAATCATGTTTTGTTTTTGTGGATTTAAATTTGGACGAAATTTCGATATTTAAGTGCTTGATAAAAAATAGATTGGAAACTTTTTCTTTAGTTGGAATGAGAGACCAAATATAATCGACATTGGATGAACAGTTTTGAAAAAAATCACGTTTTGTTTTTGTGGATTTAAATTTGGACGAAATTTCTATATTTAAGTGCTTGATAAAAAATAGATTGGAAACTTTTTCTTTAGTTGGAATGAGAGACCATATATAATCGACATTGGATGAACAGTTTTGAAAAAAATCACGTTTTGTTTTTGTGGATTTAAATTTGGACGAAATTTCTATATTTAAGTGCTTGATAAAAAATAGATTGGAAACTTTTTCTTTAGTTGGAATGAGAGACCAAATATAATCGACATTGGATGAACAGTTTTGAAAAAAATCACGTTTTGTTTTTGTGGGTTTAAATTTGGACGAAATTTCTATATTTAAGTGCTTGATAAAAAATAGATTGGAAACTTTTTCTTTAGTTGGAATGAGAGACCAAATATAATCGACATTGGATGAACAGTTTTGAAAAAATCACGTTTTGTTTTTGTGGGTTTAAATTTGGACGAAATTTCTATATTTAAGTGCTTGATAAAAATAGATTGGAAACTTTTTCTTTAGTTGGAATGAGAGACCAAATATAATCGACATTGGATGAACAGTTTTGAAAAAAATCACGTTTTGTTTTTGTGGGTTTAAATTTGGACGAAATTTCTATATTTAAGTGCTTGATAAAAAATAGATTGGAAACTTTTTCTTTAGTTGGAATGAGAGACCAAATATAATCGACATTGGATGAACAGTTTTGCAAAAAATCACGTTTTGTTTTTGTGGGTTTAAATTTGGACGAAATTTCTATATTTAAGTGTTTGATAAAAAATAGATTGGAAACTTTTTCTTTAGTTGGAATGAGAGACCAAATATAATCGACATTGGATGAACAGTTTTGAAAAAAATCACGTTTTGTTTTTGTGGATTTAAATTGAGCGAAAATTTCGATATTTCTTAAGCGAGCTTGATTAAAAAAATAGATTGGAAACGTTTTTTTTTTTTTAGTTAGACGAAAAATTCAAATACGATCGATATTATATAAACTGTTTTTGAAAAATACGGTTTTTTTGTGTAGTTAAATTTGAGCGAAGTTTTGGTATTTGTTAAAATCTTGATCAAAAATAAATTGTAAACGTTTTTTCCGAGTTAGACGAGATTCCAAATACGATTGATACTGGATAAAATTTTTTTTGAAGAGTTTTATTGGTGTAGATTTAAATTTGAGCGAATTTCGATATTTGTCAAGAGCTTAATCAAAAAATAATTTGAAACTTTTTTTTGAGTTTGATGAGATTGAATTGAGTACGATCGAATTGAATAAAAATAATTCAATCAACATATAATTCGAAACACAAAATTTGAAAAATTAATGTTTGTTGGTGTAGTTAAATTTGAGCGAAATTTCGATTTTTGTTTAGAGCTTGATAAAAAAAAAAAAAAATAATTGGAAACTTTTTCATCGTATCATTGTAGTTACGGATGAATTCCATTGACGTAAGTAGAATCGTTAATTTATTTAGATATGAATGAGTGTGCACGTGTGATTTTAATTCGATAGCTTCTAGGATATCAACAGTAAAATTTTAAGAAAATCGTTAGTACCGATTTTGAGACATTTCGATATTTATTATTCTTTAGTGGGGTTTTGATAAATAATGGGTTGAAACGAATATTTTTGTCACAGTAATTACCCTTTGAGATATAGGAGCACGATATCCCGCTAAATTTCATCGAAAACTGACGATTCGTTTAATGACTAGTGAAGAATTAAGTGCGATTTTTTAATATGGTTAACTCTTTACCTAGATTTTTCAAAATACCAACCCATTGGATTATATTCTAGAGGAAGGGATTTGTTCAACCCCAGGCACTGCGATCGCCTGACCTATTGTGCAACTTACCTCTTAAAATACCTAGTTCAGCAGATTGGTGCCCCTAATAAGTTCCAACAACCCACTGACTAACTCACACTGCTGAAGATCCCTAGGGTCTTGGAAACCAAAATCCCCTAGCCTCCTACTAGCAAGAGCCTCACAATCATAAATTATGTGACCTGCAGTTTCCTCCTGCTTCCTGCACAATCTACACACGGTTTCTCCGTGGTACACACCTATCCTGTTCATGTGCACCCTCAGACCACAGTGCCCTGTTATGAGCCCCGTGATCCTCCTGAGTTGTGCTGAAATTAAAATACCAACCCTTACTTTTCCTTTCGATTTTTTAGAGTGAAATTAGATAAAATTCGTTTGGCAGCTGTTTTGAGAAAATTCCATTTGAATTGTAAGGGTTTCACGACCCAAAAGTAGCTCTTAAACGAAATTTAGTGAGGGAATATGGGGAAAAAGGCCACCTACATACTGTTTTTCATCAGTCAGTAATTCGTTTACACTCTTTGCTTATAAAACACAAATATTTTGCCTTCTCTCACACAAAAGTCGATGTTTTACAATATCACCTGTCTTTTGTATGTAAAACGATCTCGCGATCCTATTCCAAAACTGATATTTGTAGTAAAACTGTTTCTGTAAATAAATTAAGGGCAAGATAATCCGGAATATTAAAAGTTTGAGTGGGTCGGGGGGTTGTAGGAAGGCGCTCTATTGATTAAGCCAGGCCGTGGCCTTCCCCGCGCATGCGCACCGCCTCCCTGCCGGCCATTATACAAACTGAACTGCTTGTACCATTCAATCTGCTTTTACTTCACAGTGCAAAATGTGACATAACAAAATCAATAACCAGTGCTATAGTTATTTCAGTTCCGTTAGTTTATTTTGGCGAACGGGAAGGCAGTGGCGGTGATTTGCTTGGTTTTTTGTATTCATAGTCAGCGTTGTTTCAACCCAGCTCGGACCTGTTGTACGGTAGGATGAGTTAGCGCGAAGTAGTCGCGGATAGGATGTGAGCCTTGGGAAACACCCGCGGCCAGGGTACGGAAGCATGTGAGCTGGCGGAGGTCTTCCCGTCGCAGCCGCAGAAAAAGGGCCCTCAGAGGTCGGCCAAATTATTTCTCCTCGGGGGCCCTTCGCAGCCCAAAATGGTGGTTCGAGGACGGTTGGTGAGTTTGACAAGTAGAACATTGTTGGTCGTTTTAAAGAATTTGTTAAGTAGTGTAGAATTAACTATTGTTTTCTTACTATAAACAGAAGCACCGTTTTTTGAATAAGTATCGCGTACAACTATCATATAGTGATCTTTGTACATATAAAACATAATTTCCAAAAACAGTTCCAGTTACAAATAGCGTATAACGTAAAAGTTATTTTTTGCGGATCCGCTTTTCCGTAGCATTTCCCGCTACTTCGCTTTTCCGTTATTAGTGTACTAGAAAATAAGATTCCGGTAAACCCAGAGCGGCAAGCATAGAACACGTTTTGAGAGGTGGGTCAACAGTTTCAAAATGGCGGCCGTAAAATACGTATACATTGAAACGCTAATTGTATTAAAGTTAATTAATGGCAAGTATCGCGTACAACTATCATATAGTGATCTTTGTACATATAAACATAATTTCCAAAAACAGTTCCAGTTACAAATATAACGTAAAGTTATTTTTTGCGGATCCGCTTTTCCATAGCATTTCCCGCTACTTCGCTTTTCCGTTATTAGTGTACTAGAAAATAAGATTCCGGTAAACCCAGAGCGGCAAGCATAGAACACGTTTTGAGAGGTGGGTCAACAGTTTCAAAATGGCGGCCGTAAAATACGTATACAATGAAACGCTAATTGTATTAAAGTTTATTAATGGCAAGTATCGCGTACAACTATCATATAGTGATCTTTGTACATATAAACATAATTTCCAAAAACAGTTCCAGTTACAAATAGCCTATAACGTAAAGTTATTTTTTGCGGATCCGCTTTTCCGTAGCATTTCCCGCTACTTCGCTTTTCCGTTATTAGTGTACTAGAAAATAAGATTTCGGTAAACCCAGAGCGGCAAGCATAGAACACGTTTTGAGAGGTGGGTCAACAGTTTCAAAATGGCGGCCGTAAAATACGTATACATTGAAACGCTAATTGTATTAAAGGTTATTAATGGCCCCGAACGTTGAAACTGATTTGTTTAGTAAACTAACACGCTACAATTATAGAATCAATTTGATTTTGTAATATATCAATTATAATTTAGAGAAATTCATACCTATGACGTGAACGATATGTTTTGGATTCTGATCGATATTATACAATACATTTTGAAAAAGCGCCAATTTTGTACGAAGTAATACATTTGAAACGAATGGTTTTTAAACCTACTTCATTTCGGTTCATTGCGTCTTGCCAACGATAATGAAATGTTCATAAGTTGAAAATTCCGGAAATGTATTATTCCCGATTTTAAACTACGCGTTTACCGTCGTTAAACACCGTTAAAATCTGCACCAATTAGCATTTTTAAATTTTCATATTCCCGCGAAAACACGAAAACGAACCCTGACCGCCGTCATATTGCATTCTTAATTTCAAATAAATGTTTAACGTTCAAAGTGCTTAATGTTTTTTAAGCTGCAGAATCGATAACGATTGTACAATCGGATATCAAAAATATTTTTTAAGAAAAGTTAGGGATTTTTAAAGACTTGAAAAATGGCCGCCATTTTGAAACTGTTACACATTTTGCTGGTTAACGTACTTGGCCAAACTGTTGTAAAAATCGATTTTTTGTGTGCCACGTTTCGATCAAATCGGACTAAGATAGAAGCGTGAACAATTTTTAATACATACAATTATAACGACCCCACTAAAAAAGTGATCCAGTAGTTATGTTCGGTGCTCATTTCATGGTTACGTGTGGACCTTACCAGAAAAGCCGCCTCGGTGGCCTAGTGGATAGCTTTCACCCCGAAGACCCGGGTTCGATTCCCGGCGAGGGCTTGGCATTTTCATACGCTATAAATCATCCCATCGTGTGCATTAGCCCAAGTGTGCACAATAGTCGGACGTTAAACACCAAAAAGAAAGGAAAAAAATCCGAACGTTGCCGCAAGCGCTAAAACTGTTTTCCTGCTAACTGCTTTTCTTCTACCTGCTTTATGCTTTTTCCCTTTATTCCAAAGTTGCTTGTTGCTTGTAGTGAAGTAAGAACTGTTTGGTCAATGTCAACGTTTATCTCTATTTTGTTGCGAGTTGTAGTAACAACCTCTCACATTTTGTAGATACAGAGCCTAATTTTATTTAAACATATTTTTTATATTTATTATCAATCATCAATATTTTTTAATCAACTAAAAATATTCTAAATCGTTTGCATTTTGGCAAATATGCGAAGTACTATTTAATTTTGAAGTAAAAAAAAGAATGCTTCTATTAGAAATTCATCGCATTTTGTACATAAAATGGCTTACATAATTATTACGTTTTGAGAATGTAATTTAATTATTATTACACTGCATTAGCCCAAGTGTGCACAATAGTCGGACGTTAAACACAAAAAAAAGGACCTTACCATGACGGCGCTCCGGTAGTTCATAATCCTGCGGGAATTCGCTAATTAGTAGGCCGGGTCTTACTGGGCTAGTTAATTTTACTTATACCGTAAATGGATGCAATATGTTGTTTGTATATATAGATCTATTCGCGGTTGTGTTGGATAGATCTTGAACCCATTGCCTTGGAGTGTTCGTATTCATCGGCCTGTTATACTCTTCTCGGTTACTTGTAGCTACCGTAAGGCTGGATTTTATGCTGTCAGTTGAATTGAGAAGGATTATTTTATAACGCCATTTTGTTTCGAGTCTTGAAATGAAGCCTTAATCCTGAACGCTTTTCCTTTACTAGTTAGGATATTACTTAAGTCTAACGTGTAGTGCGAAATAAGCAGATGTGAGCTGTTGCGAGATTCGATTGGACAATGAGCTGGAGTGGTCATCATGGTAATACCCGGACCCGTTACTGCAGAAATCAGCTCGCATTGTCTTACATTAAATTCGTAATATCAGTCCGGTTTGCTTGAGACTTGGCACAACAGTTTCAAAATGGCGGTAATTTCGAATCTTTAAACAATTCATAACTTTTTCGTGTTAAACGTCTTTTAAAATCTAACGTCACCGTCGGTAATCAGCGTTGAAAACTGCATAAACTGCCTGAGTCCAAAATGTGGTCGTTTAGTTGAATGTTTGCTGTGTGTTTGTGCATCGCTGGAAACTAAATCGATAGATTTCGGTCTGTTGAATAATCGGCGTAATTTCTCAAAATCGGATTTTAGATATTTTGAAGTAAAAGGAATTAAAGTTTGGTGAGTAAACACTTTTTTCCCGTCTTAACGTCCGTACTTTATGCCAGTTAGGCCAATGAGGACGAGGATCAGTGTTAACGGTAAGGGAGAAGCAACGGGAGCAACTGCGGCTCTAAGAACCTTTAGGCGCGCAGTAGACTGACCGATGCTTTAGCCTCTTCGACCACCGAATCCCTTGGGAATAAATAAAAACAATAGAGACATTGCCGTCAGGTTAGGTTTCCCTCGTTTTTTGCTCTGAAACGATACATTTCTTTTATTTCAACTGACTCTCATAAATTACCAGAATTTGTGAGAAA
>CM040189.1:115621736-115676736 GCA_022606455.1 Callitettix versicolor
TTGGTGTTTATTTTGGTCAAGGCATATTTTTTGATTGATTTATTTCCCGACAGCCTAATTAGTTACTTCAAATATATTTCATTGTACTACGCAGGGAATTACGCCCCGGGACAAAATGAAAAAGCGTCCGAAAAGTTTTAATGGCCACCCTCGTCGCGAAAACATCAAAACCTTGAACATACAAATACAAGAGCGATCAAAAACGAAAGGCGCGCGCGCGCGCTTGAGTGAGTGTGTGTGTGTGTGTGTGTGTGTGTGCGTGCGCACTCGCGATCACTCACTAGCATATAAAAAAACAAAATATGTATTAACTATTTTCTGAAAATTGTGATAAAGGTCCTAGATATGGGTCTTCAATAGTTCGTATTCTTTAGGAAATTCGCAGTAAAAAGACATTGATTTATCGGAGTTAAGTTAGTAGCTATCAACTTTTACGTCTAAATTACATTCGCTTAGGAAATTAAATATTTTATAATAATAATAATAATAATTGGTAATAGTAATTGGTTCAGGCGGGTCCAGGAAGACTTAACTGAGCTGGCGATATCAGATGAGATGATTGACGATGTACTTAAACTGCGAAAACTTTTACATAATGAAAACCTAAGGTTCCAAGAAAAACCAACATCTAAAAGGGGCGGGGCAGTCTCGGATGAAAGAAGGAAGGCAGCCTCGGATAGAATGAAGCAGTATTGGATACAGCGGAGGGCAGCTAACGCACATCAAAGTAATTGATTTGGCGTACCCCAAAGTGGGTGATCCGGATGAAAGAAGAATAATAATAATATCGGTTAAAACGTGCAGCGACTTTGTCCGATGCCTAGATTTCACTCTTTCCAATCTTCCCCCTAGTTGTCTATACATTTCAGGCCCCACTTTTGTTTTCAAATCGCTGTCATTATGGCATATTCATATACGAGGGTTGATCAAATATAAACGAGACTGATTTTTTAAAAAATTTATTGCTTACTTACAAATTATTCTTGATACAACTTATTTTTCTACATAGTCTCCCGCACGAGTAACACATTTTTCCCACCGGATTGGAAGTTTTTTAATTCCATCTTCGTAAAAAGTTCTCGGGCGTTCATTGAGCCATTGGAGCACGAAGGTCTCCACCGCAGAATCGTCTTCGAAATGCTGGCCTCCAAGCGCCTCTTTGAGTGGCCCAAACAGGTGATAGTCGCAGGGTGATAAGTCTGGACTGTATGGGGGATGTTTCATTGGTTCCCAGCCAATTTGATCGAGTTTAAGCCTCGTAGCGTTCGCCGAATGTGGTCGGGCATTATCGTGAAGAAGAATGACGTTTCTCGCCGGTTTAGATTTCCTTTTCCTACGAAAAGACTGTTTTGCGGCCTCTAAAACATCGCAATAATATTGTGCATTTATTGTGCGTCGTTGATGGAGGAAATCGACGTGAAAGACGCCTTGATTGTCGAAAAATACAGTGGCCATTACCTTCCCGGCCGACGATCGTGATTTGTCCTTCAGGTTTTCTACTGCTTCCCGTCCTTCGGCGAATTCCTTGTGCCAAGCAAAAACGCGAGCTCTTGACAGGGTCCTGTCCCCGTATTGAGCTGTCAATCTACGAAAGATTTCAGTCGGATTGATCCCCTCCTTGGCCAAAAACTTAATAATAATTCTCTGCTCCACGGAAACGTGCACTTCACTCTCACTCATTGTATAGTTTTATACTGAAGGGTCCGAACGGAAATGTTGCCCGTCTACGCCCGTCCCAAACCTCCCAGGCTACCTGAAACTCTACCCTTTAGAGTTCAATGTCCAACGGAAAAGTTTTTAGAAAGTCAGTCTCGTTTATATTTGATCAACCCTCGTAAATAACCGTGCGTTAATTGGTTATTGGCCATACGGGAGATGACCTTGATATTACCAAGGTCAAATATTCGTAACTGTTTTAAACGTTTGCCTTCGTTACTGTCGACCTAAATTGTTGATTTACAAACTTTTTTATCGGACGAATTATAAATGGTTAATGTTTTATACTGTGTACATTAAATCCCAGTAATAGCTTTTTTTTGTTATTTTAAGGCGAAAGCACATTAAGGATATTATCGCCTACCTTAAATGTAAGTGTGTTATACTCGGGTACCGCGAGGGACGTTTAAATCCTCTCAATAGGTGCAGCTAATCTGCACCCCCCTGCGGGGCCCAGTAATAGCGGTACGAAACTGTCTTGCTGACGTGATGGAAGCACGTTTCCAAAAATTTACGAATATATTATGGTGTAAAAATGTTCAGGTCTATTGTTTGATAAAGTTACGAGAATGAGTGTTGTCATTAAACCTGCACTGATTAGTACTAACTTTTAGTGAACGTTTCTTCTTTCATCCGGATCACCCACTTTGGGGTACGCCAAATCAATTACTTTGATGTGCGTTAGCTGCCCTCCGCTGTATCCAATACTGCTTCATTCTATCCGAGGCTGCCTTCCTTCTTTCATCCGAGACTGCCCCGCCCCTTTTAGATGTTGGTTTTTCTTGGAACCTTAGGTTTTCATTATGTAAAAGTTTTCGCAGTTTAAGTACATCGTCAATCATCTCATCTGATATCGCCAGCTCAGTTAAGTCTTCCTGGACCCGCCTGAACCAATTACTCTTCGTTTTCCGATCTCTGAAGAAAGCAAAGATCCGCTTAGTGAACGTTTATTGTGCTAATTTATACAAATTATATCGCCGATTGTAATGGTGAGATTACTGGAATCTGAATTCCAATAATGAGTAAATCTAAGGTAGAAAATGGATATTCTTCTGAAACGATTGAAAATTAAATCGGTCGCAGGATCGCTAACATTCATCTGATTAAAGATTGATTTACATCAAATGTTGTGACTGAAGTGTCGAAAATAAAACTTTGTAACCGCGCTGTCTTTGTTTTCAAATTTAATACATTAATTTGATTTACATTCTGCCGCCTCGGTGGCCTATTAGATAGCGTACTAGGCTTCACCCCGAGGACCCGGGTTCGATTCCCGGCCAGTGTGGTAAACTAAACTATTACGAAATGTTCAGCAAGAGTATATTTTTTTGTAAATGGAAACACTTTTTTTTGTAAATAGTAATTGAAATTTCGCACAAAATATAATCTCATCCCACATACCGAAGATATAAGAACCTTCACGCAAGAAATATAAGAAGGCTATTGAATCTTTATATTATTATTAGAATTAGAGCAAATTTCTTCAACAGATTATAAAAAATTTAAACGATAATTCTTAACCTTATTTTGGGGGAAATTGTTTTTCCACGATTTATTCAGCTATTTTTGAAAAATGCTATTTTACTGACCAAAATTCGAATGTTAAAACTATTACGTCATCCGGTGTCTGCTTAAAAATTAGGACAAATTATCCAGAAAATCCGCTAACCGTTTCAAAATGGCAGATATTAGAAGTACCTTAGAATTTTTAAAACTGTTTACTTAGCTCGTTTAATTTCGTTGACATACTGAAATGCCCTTTTACGCGGATTTCAACGCCGAGTCTAACATACAAAATGGTGCATTACCTAAATGGAGTGCAATGTTCACTTTTGAATAATGTTTTAATACAAAAAAATTCAAAAAATGATAGTGTTACTATGTCAGCGAGACTAAAAACATATAAACACCGTGTAACGTATACAAAAGAACACAGCCGCCTCGGTGGCCTAGTTGATAGCTTACTAGGCTTTCACTCCGAGGACCCGGGTTCGATTCCCGGCCAGGGCTTGGCATTTTCATACGCTATAAATCATCCCATCGTCTGCATTAGCCAAGTGTGCACAATAGTCGGACGTTAAAACACAAAAAAAAGATTTACATTTTAAATTTCATGGACTGATTTTTGATAAATCATTTAAAGTTTCTAGTTTTAATAGCTCCGTACGTGTTAAATTTGTGTGAATTTTATCAAAATCGTTTACACTGTTTTTTTAACCAAAATTAAATTTTAGGTTTTTGGCTTGGTGTTTAGTAACAGTGATTTTAGCGGAATTATTTAACGCAAGAACGTTTGTTTTACGTTTTCGCACGATTTATTGCGGTCCGATTCGTGGGGGTATTTTTATTTTTACCCGCGTTTTGGTTTCCACTGACCCTCGCAGCCGGCCCGTACAAGATAATTCCGCTTTGTGCCCATTGCACAGTGTCACCTACATCGGCCAGGACTGCGTCCAACTGGCACGGTGCCAAGTACGGTCGCACCTGAGCGGTGAAAATAAAAGTACGCTTGTGACGTCACGTACATAAGGGACGTGTTTTTCAGCAAGCTTTTATCGGAAAAGACCTTTTCGAGCCACCGTCACGGGGTCCTTGAAATAAGCTCCGATCGTGACCTGAAGGAATATTTTTGAGTGGTTAAAAATATTTTGTTTGTTAAAATACTAGTGTCTCTTCAAATTTGCCACAACAATGGATTTTGGTAATAATTTAAAAAATTATAATTTTACCTTACATTTTTTTAAATATATGATTTCTCTATTTATTTGTTCCATCCAACTTTGGGGTACACTAAATCAATCACTTTTTAATGTTCTGTGCCTTCCTCGTAGACCAGTATTGCTTCATTCGTTGTGATCTTGCTTTTCTTTCTTCGTCAGAGATTTGGATCGTTCGCTTGGATTTGACTTTGCCTTGGAATCGTTGCTTCTTGTCCTTAGTTATTGTATTGGCTGTTCTGTCCATGAGCATAGTGTCAGTGATCTGCAGTTCTGTTATGTATTTCTCTGTTTCTCTAAACCAAAGTGGTTTGGCTCTTTTATTGTGAAAGTAGTCAAGTATTTTTTTGGTTAGTCTATTTTTGTCCATTCGGAGGATGTGCCCATAAAAATCAATTCTCCTTTTTCTTATTGTGTCTGATAGTGTTTCAGTTTTTTGGTAAAGAGTTTCATTACTGATGCGGAGTACTTGGTTGTTACGGAATTTGGGGCCTAAGATTTTTCGTAATATCTGTCTTTCTTTGTTCTCCAGGCTTTCAAGTGGGCCCTGGGTTGTGAGAGACAATGTTTCAGCCGCATATAAGGCTTCTGGTTTAATTACCGTATGATAATGCCTTATCTTTGTATTCCAGGAGAGGGACTTCTTGTTGTATGTGTCTTTGGTAAGTTGGAAGGCTAATTCAACTTTATTTCTCCTAGATTCCATAGCTTTTTTCTCTAAGGCGTTCCAGCTGATCCATTCCCCAAGATATTTGAATATATGATATATGATTTCATTATAATATTTTATTAAAATATATATTTTATTGAACAGCGGTCAGGGTTCATTTTTGCAATTACGGTAAGTTTGAAAGAAATATATTGGAATACTTTTTGAAAAATCGATTTTACACGGCGGTGATTGTTTGTTATTTTTGTGGCGTGTTTTTAAATTTAGAATTATTACCAGGTCTAATCAAACTTCAATGCCATTGCTTACTAGATAACAATTTTCGTCGCCTTGTTATATAGCGTTATAGCCTTTAGATAAAATATCAAACTCAAGGCCTAAAAGTGGTTGTGTAATTTTACTGAATAACAGTGTTTTGATCGAAAAAGCACAGAAATAAACTTCCGGCATTCGTGTGTTCTTTTTTTTTTTTTAATTTTAATTTTTTTTTTTTACCGACTATTGTGCACTCTTTGGGCTAATGCAGACGATGTGATGTTATAGCGTATGAAAATGCCAAGCCCTGGCCGGGAATCGAACCCGGCTCCTCGGGGTGAAAGCCTAGTAAGCTATCAACTAGGCCACCGAGGCGGCTGTGTTCTTTTTTATATGTTACACGGTGTTTACGGGTGTTTTTAGTCTCGCTGATATAGCAACACTATCATTTTTTGAATTTTTTTTGTATTAAAACATTATTCAAAAGTGAACATTGCACTCCCATTTAGGTAATGCACCATTTTTTATGTTAGACTCGGCGTTGAAATCCGCGTAAAAGGGTAATTTCAGTATGTCAACGAAATTAAACGAGCTAAGTAAACGGTTTTAAAAATTCTAAGGTACTTATAATATCTGCCATTTTGAAACGGTTAGCGGATTTTCTGAATAATTTGTCCTAATTTTTAAGCAGACACCGGATGACGTAATATGTTTAACATTCGAATTTTGGTCAGTAAAATAGCATTTTTCAAAAATAGCTGATTAAATCGTGGAAAATACAATTTCCCCCACAATATGGTTCAGAATTATCCTTTTAATTTTTTTATAATCTGTTGAAAAACTTTGCTCTAATTCTAATAATAATATAAAGATTCAATAGCCTTCTTATATTTCTTGCGTGAAGGTTCTTATATCTTCGGTATGTGGGATGAGATTATATTTTGTGCGAAATTTCAATTACTATTTACAAAAAAAGTGTTTAAATTTACAAAAAACATACTCTTGCTAAACATTTCGTAATAGTTTGTGTGTGTACTTCAATTTTTTCTTGTTTTGACCCAACAAACGTTTCCCGAAGGCTTGGTAAATAGTTTCCGGACACCCTTGTGTACGAGGTGTGTTCAGAAAGTAACGAGAATTTTAATTTTTTGAACAAAATGTTTATTTATTCTTCTACATTGATGTCGCCTTCAAAATAGACCCCATTGGAGATTATGCACTTGTGCCAGCGCTTCTTCCAATCCTCGAAACACTTCTCAAATTCGGTCTTTGAGATAGCCTTTAGTTCTTTCAACGATGCGCTTTTAATGTCATCTACGGCTGTAAAACGACGGCCCTTTAAGGTTCTCTTTATTTTTGGAAATAGGAAAAAGTCATACGGAGCTATGTGGAGGCTGGGGCATCGTTACAGTACTGTTTTGGGCCAAAAATTGACGAACAAGCGATGAAGTTTGAGCTGCTGCATTATCGTGGTGCAAAAGCCATGAATTGTTTTTCCACAGATCCGGGCGTTTTTTCTTGGATTGCTTCACGGAAACGGCGTTGAACTTCTAGGTGACCTTATTGTAGTGAAACCTTATTGACCGTTTCACCTGGTGGCAGGAATTCATGATGCACTATGCCATTAATATCGAAGAATACAGTGACCATAACCTTCACGTTCGACCGCACTAGTCGATCCTTTTTCGGTCTTGGCGAGATAGAACGCCTCTACTGGGATGATTGAGTCTTATTTTCGACGTCATATCCGTAAACCCATGTTTCGTCACCTGTTATAATACGTTTAAGTAATTCTGCATCGTCGTTGACTTCATTTAGTGACTTCTGAGCAACTTCCATTCGCCGGTGTTTTCGTTCAAAATTCAACAATTTTGGAACGAATTTTGCTGCCACGCGTTTTATACACAAAACACTGGAAAAAATGTCATGACATGATCCAATCGATATGCCAACATCATCAGGGACCTCTCTAATTGTGATTTGGCGATTGTTCATAACCATTTCTTTCACTTTTCCACGTTTTCATCGGTTGTTGATGTGCTGGGGCGTCCAGGGCGTTCGTCATCTTCGTCTTCACGGCCTTCTTGGAAAGGCTTATACCACTCGTAAACTCTTGCTTTACTCATAGCAGACTCACCATAGGGCTTTGTTAACATTTCACACACTTTGTAACACTTTATTCCATTTTTTAAGCAAAATTTGATGCAAATTCTTTGATCCATTTCTTTTAACAAACGAAAATCGCCGAGCTCATAAAAACACGAACCTTAGTGGCTGTCACAGACAAAGTCAACAATGAAAAGAGCTGATATTTTTATCATACTTCAAGGGCATGTATACCAACATAATAAAAAAAATGTTTGACAATCGGACTCTCCAAGCCCGCGAAATTTAAAAATTCTCGTTACTTTTCGAACACACTCGTATACTAAGTCGTTTTCTACATTATTTACAGATTACAAATTTTACAAGCTGTGGTAACTGTTTGATAACCTGTAATCAATGTAGGTTACAGTTCTGCACGTTTGTCACGGTATTTTTTACAAATTACAGTTTATGACCAGGCGCTGAATAATTGCATAGCTTGTATGTATTTGTAGATTGACAGTCGTACACCTGAATAAACAATGTTATAACTTATTGATTAGGAAAACCGTAGCCAACACTGGTGGGCGGAGGGGAGGAGAAGTTATTATCGCACTATACTGAGAATGTGAATATTTTATGTGTGACCTTCTGAAAGTCAGCTGGTATTATTATGGAGTGTGTTTGTGTGTTTTTAGATACTTTTTTGTGAGTCTTGCAAAATCGGTATTTCAAATTTAGTTTTTTTTTCTGTCCAAGTTCTTAGAGGTCTGGTCTTTCTTAGAATGTGTGAATGTCTGAACAGTAAATTATTTACAAAAACTATTTTCATCTTTAAAAGCCCCTCGGTGGTCTAGTTCAGGGGTCTCCAAACTACGGCCCGAGGGCCACATCCGGCCCGCGGACAGATTTTGACCGGCCCGCGGAGAGCTAGCATACTTGAAAACTCCTTTTAGAGAACATATTTTTTAAAGCAAATTAAATTTAGTTTACTGAAGTATTCTAATTTTATGTTGAATAATTATTAATATGACATCTACATTGATATGGTCATGGGCTAACTACTCATAACATTGTTGTAGGCTTATTGTTTTGGCCCTCGGAACTTACTCGAGTAATCAGTATGGCCCTAAGCCTGGAAAGTTTGGAGACCTCTGGTCTAGTTGATAGCGTGCTGGGCTTTCTTCCCGAGGACCCGGGTTCGATTCCCGGCCAGGGCTTGGCATTTTCATACGCTATAAATCATCACATCGTCTGCATTAGCTCAAGTCTGCACAATAGTCGGACGTTAAACAAAAATCATCTTTAAAATATTAATAAACAGTCAATATAAATAATAAACAGGATGTATAAATAATATTTTACCAGGGAGCCCATACGAAATTTCGCACTATGAAAGTGTTAAGAAAAACAAAGCCTTTTGAATAAGAGTAGTCGTTGGTGTGAGGGCGGTAGTTGGAAGGAAGGGAAAACATGTTTAAAAAATAAATAGAAAAGCGATCGGTTAACAATAGATAAATGCACGACGGAAGGAGAAATCACAAATATATTTGTGTAAAAACAGTGTCCAGAACATGTGTTCGGTATTCGAAATGCTTGTCCCGGCTTGTATGACGGGCCCCTGAGGAGACTGTCAGTAGGGCTACATAACCTAAAAGTTTAATGACTTTTAAGTAAATATTGAAATTGTTCAAGTATTGTCCAAAAAAGTGGTTTTTGTAATAGGATTGTCTATTCGTGATTGCTTAGTTAGCATCGTAAAATATTGTCCGATTTGCGAGCCGCGCATGCGCATCCATATGCCGTTTTGCCTATGCAGTTAAAAATGCCTTTTATGTTAAAATTTTCCACAAACAGTAAGTTTTAGCGCAAAATCGTTTTGCAATGTCAGAAGCCGGTTAGAAATTCTTTCTAAAGATACCTCATTTATGCCTGTACGAATAGTGTGTGCGAGAAAAAGGGATGTTGACTCGAGAAATAATGTATATGATTGTGTGATTTTGTTACCCTCACGTGTTCGCGCAACTTAGGCGTCACGCAAAAATCGGTTTTGGCAATTGTTTTGGCAAATTCGTTCAAAGCAGTTGGTACCAATATCTTCATAAAATTATAAAACCATTTATATTAGTTACTTAAACGTCTTACTTCGCCGTGGTAATGGGCGTTTAAAATCTGAAAAAAATAGAACATGTACTTTCTTTGGAAAATTTTAAATGCAAAATTATGCAGCTTTCTACGCTGATTGTAATGGTGAACTCGGGCGCTACTCGGTAATATAAGATAATTATCACAACAGAATACATACCCTAGACACTACACAGAACGCCTTAGAAAAGCATGTTTATTCCAGTAATACACTGGTGTAGGTAGATTGCATAATTTGCCCCTTAATAGATATTGTTGGGGTTGAAGAATACTGTATAACAATAGTTTTCACGTATTTGATCGTGTTTGGATGTCCCTAGCGTTTTAACGGTTATTGAAATTTTTTCTTTTCCAAGTGTTTTCTACTGTAGGCTACTTATAATAAATTGCATTTTAAACCTGACTAATTAGCGGTGTTAAAAAAAGTTATTTAAAATTTAACGTGAAATTAAGTAATCGTGCACGCAGATATCTCGTCACAGTGGTGGAAACGTATTCCCAAAATAACATCACATCACAAAAATAGCTTTTTCGTCTGGATATTATATTACGAGTAGTAATTGAGAGTAGTACGAGCTAGAAGTATGGCGGGATTGCTAAGCCCATCAGCTGCTCCCGTCAGTTGATTCCGCTGGAGATTAAAGAGGTTAGGATCGGGATTCATTTCGAGATTAACCATTGCATAAGTAGACAAGTAGACAGTTCAAAATCTGTTGACGAACACTTCGACGTTGTTCTAATTTCTAAATATCGTTTAGAGAATGTCGACGTAAATTTCCAAAGTTGTTCTAATTCCTAAATAACGGTTGGAATCTAACAACGAAAACTTCCAAAGTTGTTCTAATTTCTAAATATCGGTTAGAATATGTCAACCTTAACTTCCAAATTTGTTCTAATTTCTAACATCGGTTAGAATATGTCAACGTTAACTTCCAAAATTGTTCTAATTTCTAACATCGGTTAGAATATGTCAACGTTAACTTCCAAATTTGTTCTAATTTCTAAATATCGGTTAGAACATGTCAACCTTAACTTCCAACTTTGTTCTAATTTCTAAATATCGGTTAGAATATGTCAACCTTAACTTCCAAATTTGTTCTAATTTCTAAATATCGGTTAGAATATGTCAACCTTAACTTCCAAATTTGTTCTAATTTCTAAATATCGGTTAGAATATGTCTACGTTAACTTCCAAAGTTGTTCTAATTTCTAAACATCGGTTAGAATATGTCAACGTAAACTTCCAAATTTGTTCTAATTTCTAAACATCGGTTAGAATATGTCAACGTAAACTTCCAAATTTGTTCTAATTTCTAAATATCGGTTAGAATATGTCAACGTAAACTTCCAAAGTTGTTCTAATTTCTAAATATCGGTTAGAATATGTCAACGTAAATTTCCAAAGTTGTTCTAATTTCTAAATATCGGTTAGAATATGTCAATGTAAACTTCCAAAGTTGTTCTAATTTCTAAATATCGTTTAGAATATGTCAACATAAATTTCCAAAGTTGTTCTGTTTCCTAAATAACGGTTGGAATCTAACAACGAAAACTTCCAAAGTTGTTCTAATTTCTAAATATCGGTTAGAATATGTCAACCTTAACTTCCAAATTTGTTCTAATTTCTAACATCGGTTAGAATATGTCAACGTTAACTTCCAAAATTGTTCTAATTTCTAACATCGGTTAGAATATGTCAACGTTAACTTCCAAATTTGTTCTAATTTCTAAATATCGGTTAGAACATGTCAACCTTAACTTCCAACTTTGTTCTAATTTCTAAATATCGGTTAGAATATGTCAACCTTAACTTCCAAATTTGTTCTAATTTCTAAATATCGGTTAGAATATGTCAACCTTAACTTCCAAATTTGTTCTAATTTCTAAATATCGGTTAGAATATGTCTACGTTAACTTCCAAAGTTGTTCTAATTTCTAAACATCGGTTAGAATATGTCAACGTAAACTTCCAAATTTGTTCTAATTTCTAAACATCGGTTAGAATATGTCAACGTAAACTTCCAAATTTGTTCTAATTTCTAAATATCGGTTAGAATATGTCAACGTAAACTTCCAAAGTTGTTCTAATTTCTAAATATCGGTTAGAATATGTCAACGTAAATTTCCAAAGTTGTTCTAATTTCTAAATATCGGTTAGAATATGTCAATGTAAACTTCCAAAGTTGTTCTAATTTCTAAATATCGTTTAGAATATGTCAACATAAATTTCCAAAGTTGTTCTGTTTCCTAAATAACGGTTGGAATCTAACAACGAACACTTCAAAAGTTGTTCTAATTTCTAAATAAAGGTTGGAATATGTCAATTTAAATTTCCAAAGTTGTTCTAATTTCTAAATAAAGGTTGCAATCTAACAACGAACATTTCAAAAGTTGTTCCAATTTCTAAATAAAGGTTGGAATATGTCAATTTAAATTTCCAAAGTTGTTCTAATTTCTAAACATCGGTTAGAATATGTCAACGTAAACTTCCAAAGTTGTTCTAATTTCTAAATATCGGTTAGAATATGTCAGCGTAAACTTCCAAAGTTGTTCTAATTTCTAAATATCGGTTAGAATATGTCAACGTAAACTTCCAAAGTTGTTCTAATTTCTAAATATCGGTTAGAATATGTCAGCGTAAACTTCCAAAGTTGTTCTAATTTCTAAATATCGGTTAGAATATGTCAACGTAAACTTCCAAAGTTGTTCTAATTTCTAAATATCGGTTAGAATATGTCAACGTAAATTTCCAAAGTTGTTCTAATTTCTAAATATCGGTTAGAATATGTCAATGTAAACTTCCAAAGTTGTTCTAATTTCTAAATATCGTTTAGAATATGTCAACATAAATTTCCAAAGTTGTTCTGTTTCCTAAATAACGGTTGGAATCTAACAACGAACACTTCAAAAGTTGTTCTAATTTCTAAATAAAGGTTGGAATATGTCAATTTAAATTTCCAAAGTTGTTCTAATTTCTAAATAAAGGTTGCAATCTAACAACGAACACTTCAAAAGTTGTTCTAATTTCTAAATAAAGGTTGGAATATGTCAATTTAAATTTCCAAAGTTGTTCTAATTTCTAAATAAAGGTTGGAATCTAACAACGTAAACTTCCAAAGTTGTTCTAATTTCTAAATATCAATAAATAAATTTATAAATTTAATACATTTTTAATTTAACTGCTTCGTTTGGGAGAAAAAAAAATCAACGAAAACGAATTAAAATGACCGAATGTTTCTAAACGTTTAAAAAAGGACTTTATTAAAAAGCTCATAGATAAATCACTCAGCTGATCGTGAGAAAATTCCTGCGACGTGTTTGCGACACGTGTTTATTTTCGGAAAACATATGATAATTAACGGCAGCACCGCTGTCAGAAATAACAGACACCAGGAACGGACTTTGTTACTTTGGCACTGGTTTGCGATCGGTTTGCCAGAAATGTTACAACTTTACTGTAATGTAATGGCATCGCGTTTGTCATTGAGGTTGCACGCAGCCGTCTCGCTGACATGATGGAAGCGAATTTGAAAATATCATTCCACGCATCGGCGTTATTTTATTTTGTACGCTTTTTAGAGTGGTGAAAAACTGCCGGACTCTAACGACATACGAGTCGCACGTATCTGGTGAAAAACTGCCTAGTCGCACGTATCTGGTGAAAAAATGCCGGACTCTAACGACATACGAGTCGCACGTATCTGGTGAAAAACTGCCGGACTCTAACGACATACGTGTCGCACGTATCTTGTGAAAAACTGCCGAGTCGCACGTATCTGCTGAAAAACTGCCTGACTCTAACGACATACGTGTCGCACGTATCTTGTGAAAAAAACTGCCGAGTCGCACGTATCTGGTGAAAAACTGCCAAGTCGCACGTATCTGGTTAAAAACTGCCGAGTCGCACGTATCTGGTGAAAAACTGCCTGACTCTAACGACATACGAGTCGCACGTATCGTTTGGCCAAACCAAATTTCATCCTGTGTATTTTAATCGTGTAATTGTGCTCAGTGTTTGTGACGTATGTTTTTAATGTTTGGTTTGACTTTGTGACGACCTCGACAGAGGGATTTAACATTTTGTATCACGACCTGAAGATGAAACAATAGAGTTTCGAAACCGCGGTAGCCTTTACGAGGTGAGTAGATAGACTGACGGGAAGAATAGGTCATAATCCTAATTACTTAAAAAAGTAAGTTAAGTATATTTAGAAGAAATGTTTTGTCGCCATTTTGAAACTGCTGAACGGGATTTCCTAGATTACGATCATCCCCGTTATGATAAAAAATTAATTTGCGTACCAAGTTTGATTCCAATTGGCGTACTATATTTGAATCGATCTATATGTAGGCGTACTATATGTAGGCAGTTAATGATCGGGGTTAATGGACTCAGGTCGGGGTTTTACCAAGATATCCACTCTTAAAACACTTTTCGTTGCTTATAAGTGCGGTTAAGGTATGTAGATCCTGCGGCCGTATCTATTCCTTAAGGATTACTTCGCTATTTGTTAGATAAAATTGCGTTTGGTGTCTCATTTTATAGAGTTTTGTTGTGGGAATCTGCTTTTTATATTTTTAATTAATTTTTTTTCTGCTTCTAAAGATAAAGCAAAAAAAGTATGTAAAAAATCGTTAAAAAAATCTGACCGCATTCCGACGCACAAGACCATTAAATTGAGATATCAAAACGTAATTTTATCTTGACGAATAGCGGCGTTATCTGTGTAATTAATTAACATTAGTCTTATGGCAAATAGATTCAAAATGGCCGACAGTGTCCACTTTTAAATAACCTGCCCTAAATATTTCTCGTTGTTGTTTTATTTCGAGATTTTTCTTTCTGTTTCGTAAATGGTGCGGAAACACTACGCAAAATGATATTGTTGGCAACATGTTGACGGTGATGATGACGTCATGTATCCCGTCAACAAACAACAAATTGTTCGGTACTCGTCAACTTTGGGCGATGTAACAACATTGTTGCCGGGTGCTTGTATCCGTGTTTGTCATTTCAGACGGGACACGTCGCTCTTTGCGGACAGTGTTGCCAACATATTGCGCGAATCGCAGTATTAGTGAGGTTTCATTAGTTCAGGTTATATTTTTAAGAGCTTGCCTAATCGTGTTATTTCTTTAACGTGAATAATAACTTAAATAATTTATTTCTTCCTGTAAATGTTGGCCACTGAGTGCGGCGCAAAGCTGCGATGAACTGAGCGGAGTGAAGGTGAACGGCAACCGGAAGCGGAGTTCGCTCGGTTTAAAGAAAACGTTTGTATTTTTTAAATCTAAATATTTGGGTCGGTGCAACGGTAACGTAGGTAACGAAAGTTTGGGGGCGTGGTCAACGTGGTGGGGGAAGTGGACCACGCCTCCAAACCTTTAAAACCGAACCTAGACAGAGTCGACGCTACGCGTAACGGAGCCCAGCGACGCCACTCAGCTTCCTTTCGCTTTCACTGGCCGCACTTACATCAAAATAGATTTTTAAATGCATAATCTGCCCCGCATTTTGCGGCCACCTGGCCTAAATGTTTTATCCTGAACACATACACAATTTTAAATTAAATTAATACTTATAAAAAACACAGTGTTTCGTAGTCTTTTGCTGTTATAGGATTTCATGATTTTACCTGATCTTTTTTTTGCATCAGTTTTCGGGTAAACATTTTTCTGCTGCTGTTTTTAACCTGTAGCCGCCTCGGTGGCCTAGTTGATAGCGTACCGGGCTTTCACCCCGAGGACCCGGGTTCGATTCCCGGCCAGGGCTTGGCATTTTCATACGCTATAAGTCATCCCATCGTCTGCAGTAGCCCAAGTGTGCACAATAGTCAGACATTAAAAAAAATTCTATATATAAATATATATATATATATATATATATATATATATATATATATATATATATATATATATATATATATATATATATATATATATATTACGATCAGTGCTCACTACATCGCGAAATGAAAGCGATTTTACAAAATTTAACACGATCGTACAAAAGAACATTAGAGAATTCAATTATTTTTGAATATTCCAATTAATATGAATGCTGACCGCTACAAAACGCACATTTCTATTAAAATACAATTTTACTATAACAAACAGCGTTACAATTCGCGTAAATTAACACAAATAGCGTTACACTGACAGACAATCTTCTTTCCCTTATTTCACCGATTTTTTTATTGGAAAATGAGTAATTGGGGTCACCATCATAGTTGGGACCTTGAAATGAGACCGATCTGACCTCGATCACTTTCTGAAGGTCGTTAAAAATTCTCTCTCTCTCTCTCTCTCTCTCTCTCTCTCTCTCTCTCTCTCTCTCTCTCTCTCTCTCTCTCTCTGTGCGTGTGTGCGTTCGTGCGTGCGTGCGCGCGCGCACGCGTTTAAACTGCCAGATACTAGGTTTTCTAGTATTATTCAGAAATCCGAATTTTCTAGTATCAGTGAAAATTTCGGATGTTTGGTTTTTTTGTCAAGTGGAGGTAAGCCAACATAACCACCAAGAAAAAGTGATTTATTATCCACTTGGCAGAACAACATCATGACATTACATTGTGTGTGCGCGCGCGTGCGTGTGCGCTCGCACTCTAATCTGACTTAAATTTTCTGTTCGTTGACCACCAAAATCAGTTTTAAAACTTTTAAAACGGGGACCATTTCGAATCTTTAAACAAATATTAACTTTATCGTATTATATTTTCTTAAAATATGACTTCACCATCACAACCGGCGTTAAAAACCGCAAGAATTGGGCGCTTTCAATTCTCAAAATCCGTTGAAATTAAGAAATTTCAAATGACAATGCATGCTGGCTTTAATGCGAATTGTGATATTGAAATACCCCGCAGGGGGTGCAGACTAGCTGCACCTATTGAGAGGGTTTAGACGTCCCTCGCGGTACCCGAGTCTAACACACACACTTACAACACTACACATATGACTTTAACACTTTACACTTACATTTAGGGAGGCGATAATAGTCTTAATGAGCTTTTCGCCTTAAAAAAAAAAAAAATGGAATTCACGAAAGTAAATTACTTTTGTAAAAGCGATTAAATCACGTCAGCGAGACAGCTGCGTGCGACGATTGTTTTTAAACGGAGCCGCCAGCGCTATCTTATCGCTAGAATGCTCAACTAACCGATCTCAACTACACTTCCAACGTAAGCTCATTCTATGCATGCGAGCAGCAGTGGGGGGCGAAGACTTGGCAATAACATTCTATTCATAGTACCCAAAGTAACAAAGTCTGTATACATTAATTGAATTAGATATACAGTGATTATGAAAAAAATCGATCCATCAGTTTTTCACTTACAATTACACCAAAACATTGGGTTTTGTCTGTCCGTCCGTATGTAGGCTACAGTCTACATCACTGGAGACTAAACTATCTGATTTTCCGTGATAGAAACCTGATTTTGGTTCGTTGCCAAAATCTTATATTAGTAAATCTACAAAACAGTTTATATTTAATGCTGGCTCATATTTTGAAAACGAAAAACACCACACTAAGACCGGACTGTAGCCAGACTGCATTTCTTATAATTATCAACTGTTAAATGATATACTGCCGATTATGTACACGAAAATGTCATTTAATTAATATTATTAATTAATAATAATAATATTTATTTATATATAAATAACCGTATATATATATTTACAGTGTTAATTATTGTATATATATATATATATATATATATATATATATATATATATATATATATATATATATATATATATGTGTGTGTGTGTGTGTGTGTGTGTGTGTGTGTGTGTGTGTGTGTGTGTGTGTGTGTGTGTGTGTGTGTGTGTGTGTGTGTGTGTGTGTGTGTGTGTGTGTGTGTGTGTGTGTGTGTGTGTGTGTGTGTGTGTGTGTGTGTGTGTGTGTGTGTGTGGTTTTAGCACGCTCTTATCCGCAATTTTGGTCCGATTTGATTCGTTTGACATGAACACCTATCTGTTTTGGTACTAGCTTGAACAAATATGTTACACGAAAAAATCTGTTGATGAAAGTTAAATAATCAATATTCACTTAATCGGCTCGTAGCTTTCTCGCAGACGTGATTGAAGTGAATTTTCCAATAGAATTATTTTGGATACGATCGACTTACCATTGTATTTTTTTTGGTGTTTAACGTCCGACTGTTGTGCACACTTGGGCTAATGCAGACGACGGGATGATTTATAGCGTATGAAAATGCCAAGCCCTGGCCGGGAATCGAACCCGGGTCCTCGGGGTGAAAACCTAGTACGCTATCAACTAGGCCACCGAGGCGGCTTTTACAATTTTACTTTTGCAAACCTTACTGAAATAATGTATGACCCATTTGTGGGTCATTTTCGAAATTACAACGTAACGTAAACATTTGAAGTACTGTTACTTTCGGATTTTGGTACTGATTATGATTGTAAAATGCGATTTGCTAAAAGTATATAAGGAATTTAGTTTACAACATCCGCTTCTATCACGTCAGGTGACAGATGCATCCGCTGTTATTGTATGTAATGTATTCATTATGTAAAATCAGTACACGGACAGGACAGAAAGATTCCTTGGAAGATAAAAAGAAGATGGACGGCCTCGATGTGCGTAGGAACGGTGCTCATCTGTGTTGAGTCAAAAGGTCGTTTTGAAGGCGAGTCAGCTGATTTCCGGTGAATGCAAATTACGGGCAGTTCCGTCCGGCTGTATCTTGCTACGCTTTCTAACCACCTTGTGCCATTGTTGTCGACTTCCTTGAAAAACTCGGTTATTATTATTGTTTAGTTTATGATTGGCGAGTTTAAAATAACAAGTTAATTATTTATAAAAAAAATCGTATTTCCGTGTTTCTAAATGTCGCCGTTTAAAGTAGTACGTTAGTAGGACCGTGTATTGATCTTGCAAAACGATTTTCAAATCGTGATATTTCCGTGAAAATGGTGTGTGTGTGTGTGTGTGTGTGTGTGTGTGTGTGTGTGTGTGTGTGTGTGTGTGTGTGTGTGTGTGAGAGAGAGAGAGAGAGAGAGAGAGAGTGAGAGTGAGGGTGTGTGTCAGTGAGGAGTGTGTGTGTGTGAGTGTGTGTCAGTGAGGTGTTTGTGTGTGTGTGTGTGAGAGAGAGAGTGAGAGTGAGGGTGTGTGTGTGAGTGAGTGAGTGTGAGAGTGTGTCAATGAGGTGTTTGTGTGTGTGTGTGATTGAGAGAGAGAGAGTGTGAGAGTGAGGGTGTGTGTCAGTGAGGTGTGTGTGTGTGTGTGTGTGAGAGAGAGAGAGAGAGAGAGAGAGAGAGAGAGAGTGTGAGAGTGAGGGTGAGTGTCAATGAGGTGTGTGTGTGTGTGAGTGAGTGAGAGTGAGTGTGAGAGTGTGTGTCAATGAGGTGTTTGTGTGTGTGTGTGTGTGTGTGTGTGTGTGTGTGTGTGTGTGTGTGTGTGTGTGTGTGTGTGTGTGAGAGAGAGTGTGTGTGTGTGTGTGTGTGTGTGTGAGAGAGAGAGAGAGAAAGAGTGTGAGAGTGAGGGTGTGTGTCAATGAGGTGTGTGTGTGTGTGTGAGTGAGTGAGAGTGAGTGTGAGAGTGTGTGTCAATGAGGTGTTTGTGTGTGTGTGTGTGTGTGTGTGAGAGAGAGAGAGAGAGAGAGTGTGTGTCAGTGAGGTGTGTGTGTGTGTGTGTGAGAGAGAGAGAGAGAGAGATGTGTCAGTGAGGTGTGTGTGTGTGTGTGTGTGTGTGTGTGTGTGTGTGTGAGAGAGAGAGAGAGAGAGAGAGAGAGAGAGGGAGAGCTCTAGTTCGTAATTTCAGTCAGATTTGATTTAAACTTTTCACAAAAATCGATTTAGTAGCTTGGACAGGTTCATTAACTGGCAAAATACGTTCAATGTTTAGAATAACGTCAGTTTCAAATCTTTAAAAATTCGAATTCAACTGTTTGAATTAGCGTTGAAATGTGCGTAAATTAGAATTTTAAATTTTCAGATTTTCTCTAAGAATAGTTATGATGGCGTTCAGGGTTTACTTCCGTATTTGAATGTAATTTGAAAGTTTTAAAATGATAATGTACGCAGAATTTAGTGCTCCTTGTGATTGTGAAAACTTAATTTCAAAAAGGGTAAGGTAAAGAAATACTTTCGGGTATTCGCTTCTGTTACGTCAGCGAGACAGCTGCGTGACGAGAATATTTAAAGTTTGCAACACTTTATGGATGTGTGTATTAGCAAAACTTGTGAACGGATTTTGAGAAATCAGGCCGATTTTAAGTTTTATATGTATTTGAACTGGGGTTTTTTAATAGTTGAATACGAGAAAGTTACGTAATATTTTTGCTACCAAAAGCGTGTTGATTGGTGCCGATAGCATACTGACGTCGTCGACCATAGATCAAGTTGTACTTGAACTGACGTCACCGAGTGTTGAGTTTGGAACTGCACCAAACAACACTTCAAGATGCGTACTTTGGAGAGTCTACTTCCTGTAACTTGTGGGCCGAGTGTTGTAGTACAGAGCTGACCTGTTAAGGTTCACGCAGCTGTTTAGCTGATGTGTTAGTGATCTGTGAAGAGTAGATAATCTCGGCACTCGGCTGTCTCTATGAGTTAAAGGGAATTTACTTTTATAATCACGTTGTCATTAACAGCATTAAAAGAGTAATCATATCGGCATTTTAATATTTTTAATTGAATTTGAAAATTCAGTTGAAATTGAAAACCTCTTACCTGTCTCACTGCCTGTCTAACTATATCACTATTGTATTCTATAGGCCTATACCTATCTCACTATCTAACTACCTATTCATCTTTGTATCTATATCATCTTGTAGCCGCATCGGGGGCCTAGTTGATAGTGTACTGGGCTTTCACCCCGAGGACCCGGGTTCGATTCCCGGCGAGGGCTTGGCATTTTCATACGCTATAAATCATCCCATCGTCTGCATTAGCCCAAGTGTGCACAATAGTCGGACGTTAAACACACAAAAAAATATATATATATATGTGTGTGTGTGTGTGTGTGTGTGTGTGTGTGTGTGTGTGTGTGTGTGTGTACTAATAGCCGCCTCGGTGGTCTAGTGGAGAGGTACTTGGCTTTCACCCCGAGGACCCGGGTTCGATTCCCGGCGAGGGCTTGGCATTTTCATACGCTATAAATCATCCCATCGTCTGCATTAGCCCAAGTGTGCACAATAGTCGGACGTTAAACACCAAAAAAAAAAAAAAATTATATATGTGTGTGTGTGTGTGTGTGTATACTAATAGCCGCCTCGGTGGTCTAGTGGAGAGGTACTAGGCTTTCACCCCGAGGACCCGGGTTCGATTCCCGGCGAGGGCTTGGCATTTTCATACGCTAAATCATCCCATCGTCTGCATTAGCCCAAGTGTGCACAAAAGTCGGACGTTAAAAAAAAAAAATGTGTGTGTGTGTGTGTGTGTGTGTGTGTGTGTACTAATTTAACCAATTTTCCTATGAAAATGTAAATTCAGATTTTTCAATAATGGCTACCGAAATTAATCTCCCGGAAATAAAGAACACCTTTTTTTATTAATAACTGCTTTTTAGATGACAACTACTGAACTAATACAAATATAAATTACGATAATGTTTTATATACAGAGCAATATGTGGATTTAAAACATTGTAGGCTGAAGACTTTCAATGGGTATTTTGCTGTATGGACAAATTCTTGCTTGGTAACTTGATGTGTTCGCGTACAGTCAGTAGCAAAAGTACTGTACTGTCGAGTTTTTGTAAGGGACGTGAAGCCGCCTAGCATCCAGGGCACTGTACGATTTTGAATAATTTTTTTTTCATTACACGAAGCGTAAATATTTTTGACAGAAACATATTGACTGATCTGGATGTGATCTGCCTTTGTTAACGCAACATAACATTATTTTACGGCAATACTGCAAAAAAATAGTATGGAGTGCTGATACTGCATTTTTTTTCATAGTTTCAGAGTGGCCTACTAAGTACATAAGTGCAAAATACTTCGCAAAATTTGGTGTATTATAAATAGTGTAAGTTTATATTGAAAGAGAATGCCCTTCTCTCTCCCTCCCTCCCCTCCCCTCCCCTCCCTCTTTCTCTCTCCCCATCCCTCTCCTTCTCTCCCCTATCTCTCTCCCTCCCTCTCTTCCTCTTTCTCCCTCTGTCCCTCTCTCCCTCTCCCTCCCTCTCTCCCTCTCTGTCCCTCCCTCTCTCTACCCCCTCTCTCTCTCTCTCTCTCGTGGTGGTCTTTCACCCCGCGGGTTCGATTCCCGGCCAGGGTTTGGCTGTAGTGTCTTCGCATGCGATCAGGAAACCATAAATTTGTCGATTAATTACTGTTGTCTTGTACTAGTCCTTTTCTAATACACTATTTGGTAACTATTTCTGTGTAGGGTTTTCGTTACGTTTTCTTGGTGTATTATGGGTTCCTAATTACATGTAAGGCCATTTACCACCAACAAAATTTGCCGTAAGTGTTTTATCACGGAAATAGTAACCGTATTGCGAAGTAGAAATGTTTTGTTAAATATTTATACATTGGGTAAACAAGGCGTATACGTAAAATATACTAGAAAATCGAAACAGTTTAGTTCCTTGGGATCTGTACAGACTTCAAAGTCTAAACTATGCTTTCGTGACTATAAAGGCCTGAAAACTGAAATATGCATTAACATCTAAATATAAGTTATACTTTATATTTCGTCTAATAAAAAAGTAACATGTAAAATCAATGCAAGTTGTATGGTAGCAGACATGGCGGTGTATGACGTAGGCACTGCAATGGTTTCCGCCTTACACTGTCGCCTTGTTTTGTACGTCACTTGGACGCTGAAACCAATAAAATGACACATTATTTTCGTGCATTTTATTAGTCTGTTCTTGCGTCGCTCGATCGTCCCGGTTTAACCTTTAGAATTTTACTCGTCCATAATACATGAAGCTCCCACCATTTGTTAGAATCTGGATGTCAGAATGAAAAGAAAAATGCAAGTACGAGGGTTGATCAAATATAAACGAGACTGACTTTCTAAAAACTTTTCCGTTGGACATTGAACTCTAAAGGGTGGGGTTTCAGGTAGCCTGGGAGGTTTGGGACGGGCGTAGACGGGCAACATTTCCGTTCGGACCCTTCAGTATAAAACTATACAATGAGTGAGAGTGAAGTGCACGTTTCCGTGGAGCAGAGAATTATTATTAAGTTTTTGGCCAAGGAGGGGGTCAATCCGACTGAAATCTTTCGTAGATTGACGGCTCAATACGGGGACAGGACCCTGTCAAGAGCTCATGTTTTTGAAACAGGCAAGTATGGAGTGGCGGAAGAGGGGAGAGAGGGCGCCTCTGAAGGCCAAATCACGATCGTCGGCCGGGAAGGTAATGGCCACTGTATTTTTCGACAATCAAGGCACCTTTCACGTCGATTTCCTCCATCAACGACGCACAATAAATGCACAATATTATTGCGATGTTTTAGAGGCCGCAAAACAGTCTTTTCGTAGGAAAAGGAAATCTAAACCGGCGAGAAACGTCATTCTTCTTCACGATAATGCCCGACCACATTCGGCGAACGCTACATCAAAACCACTCGATCAAATTGGCTGGGAACCAATGGAACATCCCCCATACAGTCCAGACTTATCACCCTGCGACTATCACCTGTTTGGGCCACTCAAAGAGGCGCTTGGAGGCCAGCGTTTCGAAGACGATTCTGCGGTGGAGACCTTCGTGCTCCAATGGCTCAATGAACGCCCGAGAACTTTTTACGAAGATGGAATTAAAAAACTTCCAATCCGGTGGGAAAAATGTGTTACTCGTGCGGGAGACTATGTAGAAAAATAAGTTGTATCAAGAATAATTTGTAAGTAAGCAATAATTTTTTTAAAAAATCTTTTACGAGAGCAAAATGGTCTCGTTTATATTTGATCAACCCTCGTAGTACCAAAACCCGACGCCAGAGCGCTCTGAACTCGTCTTTCCACTGCCTGCCCGTCGTTAAGTCTATAAATTGCTGTAGTGACGTGAATTTATCTTACACTCGATTAATTTATGTGTTTAATATCGTTAATGATTCATACATTAACAAACAACCTATCTTTAACCCAAAAGTACATGGTTCATTTCCCTTCTGATAGATAGCGTTCTCCATTTTCAGTCACACAATTTCCTATGCAGTGAGATATATATGTATTACAAACTCAAGGATTTTACTTTAGTATGTGCAAGTGTCGATACAATCAATGCCAGTTAGACTATTAAATGTAAACGTACTAGAAGTAGACCATCACTATAAAAAGTGTGCTGACTATTAGCCCCTAGTAATTGGTCTACCTGCCGCTACGAACGCTATAAGCTGCAAGGACAGGGGTGGAGACGTTTCAGAAAATATACAATACCATTTTCTATTTAACTGCAGTTGAATACTCTGCCGCAAGATGGCACCAGCAACGACCGCTCACATATCTGTCATAATTCATTCTTGTATGTTTATATTTAAAGGTTAGACTGACGGAAACGGAAAATTGACGTAACGAAAAGATGCGATCAGTAATAACTGGGCTCGAACCTTTGTACACGCCAGAATGGCAGCGAATTATTTTTTTTCCTTTAACGTTCATTACTAGAGGACAGGATAGTACAACCTCAGGCACTGCGGTCAACCGACCTACTGTGCAACTAAACCGCTTGAGTTTAGCAGATTGATGCCCTTAGTGAGTTCCAACAATCTACTGGCTAGGTCATTCTGCTGATGGTCCCTACAGTCCTGAAAACCGAAACCCTCTAGCCTATTGCTAGCTAGTGCGTACAATTATGAATTATGTCCTGCAGTTTCCTCCTCTTTCCTGCACAACCTCCTCACGGTTTCTCCATGGTAAATACCTATCCTGTTCATGTGCACCCTCAGACCACAGTACTCTGTAATGAGACCCGTGATTTTCTTTAATTGTTCTCTGCCGCCCTTTTAAGGCCTTCATGTGGAAACCTACTTAAAAGGCGCCCGTGAAGGTTACCCCACCTTGCCTGATGTAGCTTGTTAATTCTAGCCAGACAGTCTGCATCCTCATTACTCAACATCCTTATGCCCCGGAACCCGCAATGAAAAGTACTCCGATAACCCAGGAACAGAGCGTCGAGGTTCTCCCGACATTCCCAGACCAGCTTGGACTGAATTGTAGGACCCGCAAGTGCTTTTATTGCTGCTCGACTATCGGTATGAATATGAATACGTGCCTTCTGGAAGGCCCGTTTCAAGTTCTCCCGAACACAGGCATTAGTGGCCATTACTTCAGCCTGTAATGCTATTTCATAGACTCCCAGGTTTATAACTTCCTTCAAACCCAGTCCCAGGCAGATGGGCACATTCCTATTTCCATATACTGTCACTTGATTTTCCCAAAACACGATTTCCAACCTCAAAAGTAAGCTTGACGTAACTGGCTTAAGGTATAAACTTTAAGAAAAAGAACTGTGTTATTGGTCTGGGAGTGTTGGAAGAACCGTGACGTTCTGTCCCGGGATAACCGGGTAACTCTTCACTGGGTTCCGGGGCATAGGGGAGTTGAGGGTAATGAGGAGGCAGACCGACTGGCTGGACTTGGATCTGCATCTGAGTTTATCGGACCTGAGCCGACTTTAGGGATTTCTCTATCGTTGGCCAGGTCCGCTATTAATGGGTGGATTACATGTCAACACCAGGTAAGATGGGACAACCTTCATGGTCATTCCCGTAGTAAACGTCTCTTAAACAAAGTTCCTTATGGAGGAATCAAAGGGGCAGCAGATGTCCTGGGCAGAGCACAACTCGGGAGGATCATGGGGCTCATAACAGGGCACTGTGGTCTGAGGGTGCACATGAACAGGACAGGTGTATACCACGGAGAAACCGTGTGTAGATTGTGCAGGAAGGAGGAGGAAACTGCAGGTCATATAATTTATGATTGTGAGGCTCTTGCTACTAGGAGGCTATGGGTTTTTGGTTTCCAAGACCCTAGGGATCTTCACCACAGTGAGCTAGTCGGTGGGTTGTTGGAACTTATTAGCGGCACCAATCTGCTGAACTAGGTATTTTAAGAGGTAAGTTGCACAATAGGTCAGTCGATGCAGTGCCTGGGATTGAACTATCCCTTCTTCTAGTAAATAATCTTAATCTTATGTTATTGAAATAAAAATAGAAATCATGTTTTCTCTTACTTTTTATTTTAATTACGATAATTTGTTCGAAAATAAAACAAATTGACATAGATAACTTTTAACAACATAACCTGAAACTTATTATTGTCTATCAGCTGTTCAATGAAATCGTTATGAATTTACATAAGACTGGTCTTTTACTATAACGTAGCTGGTTATTAACAACGTAACCTAAAACCTACAACTATCAGCTGTGCAATGAAATCAGCTGATCGTTACGAATTAATATAAAACGACAGATCTTTTACTGTAACTGCCAATATAAATTTGTGCACTCGCATCACGCGACGTGGAAAATCCAACATCACAATCGGCCCTAAAACATGATACATTTTAAAAAGGAAAAGAATGTAGACTGTACTATATTTGTTTGGAAAATAACGTTTGTTGTGATTTCACCAACCGACTGGACGGGAATTCCCATCGTGAATGGACCGAAGTCAGTCTGCAGTCTTCCGCTGTTTTTTCCTTTAATTAACGTTCTTTCCAGCCCAACGGTGCTCATAATTTTGGTACAATTTATTTTCCTTCTGCCACTGAATACTTTCTCCAAATTTACCGTATCTAATACACAGGCCATTATAATACGTTATCTCTTCAAGCGTCAATATTAGTTTACCGTGTTCAGCTGAGCTTTACATTATACCACTGGCTCTGTTTTATCATTAATGACACATCAGTGGTCGATATTTGTGTTGGCTGGATGTTAAGTGCGTTGTAAATGGGTATTAGCTCGTATATGGGAGCGTTCAACAACGATTATAAACAGCACAATTTGTAAGCCTATGACGTCAGGAAAATGAAATGTAATTTTTGTGTTTTTTAGTATGTCTATCCGCTTGTGGCCCCTAAAAGTGAAGGATAGTCGGTTCACCTACAAACTAGACCACTAGTAACTTAAAAAAGAAAATTAGCACATTATAAACAGTTGATAGTCGGTTCACCTACAAACTAGACCACTAGAAACTGACAAAAGAACATTAGCACAACATTATAAACAGTTGAAGGATAGTCGGTTCACCTACAAACTAGATCGTCTGCATTAGCCCAAATGTGCACAATAGTCGGACGTTAAACACAAAAAAGCCGCCTCGGTGGCCTAGTGGATAGCGAACTAGGCTTTCACCCCGAGGACCCGGGTTCGATTCCCGGCAAGGGCTTGGCATTTTCATACGCTGTTAATCATCCCATCGTCTGCATTAGCCCAAATGTGCACAATAGTCGGACGTTAAACACAAAAAAAACCTACAAACTAGACCACTAAAAGAACATTAGCACATTATAAACAGTTGAAGGGTGTGTGTGTGTGTGTGTGTGTGTGTGTGTGTGTGTGTGTGTGTGTGTGTGTGTGTGTGTGTGTGTGTGTGTGTGTGTAACTAGAAGTCAGAATCCGTGTGCACTATTTGCTTACATTACAGTAAAATCAATTAAACTTTTGAACATAAGGTAAGTAGGTTTAGGTTAACGGAATTGAGGTTACGTTTTAACGTTGGGCTTTCTATTGTTGGTTGTCACAAGGAGACAAGGAGAGAGTGGTCTGCACTGCTGTATTTATAAACAATCGATAAGTCTGTTTGTCGCCGGGTTATTTGGGTCTCCACTCTTCACAACACCTGTGTGCAGGCCCTACACGTGGTCACCGGCTAGGGGCACTGGTTGTTTCGTACATTCGATTTGTAAATTTTGAGGTTATGTTTATTTCAGTTTTTGCATATACTGTTAATATATTTTAGCTGACGCAAAGCGGTCAAGACGTGATGCAAGCGAATTCTGAAAATAATCTATTTTTTCACGTTATAATCAGCGTTAGGATCTGCACTTGGTAACCTGTCAAACATTCAAATTATTTTTAAATATAAAAATATCTTTTGCGACCGTTACTTTTATTTTCGTGTGTTTTGGAATGACCCGCCATTTTGAAACTGTTTAACGTATTTTATTCTGTAACGAACGTTCAAAAGCTTTACCGAATTAAGCGCGATTAGTACCGTATGAAAACGTTAAAGGCTTCCATATTCACAAAAACCTATCAGTTGCTATTGTAAAAATTGAAAATTAGTCCTATTTCTCAAAAAATATTTATCCGTTTTGATTGTTTGAATTTTTTGTTTTAACCTAATCTCGATCCGTAAGTAAATTTTGTTAATTTCGAATTTCGTATTCTTACTTGAATTATGAATCTTCATTTATGACAGAAATTAGGAAAAATCAAATATTGCCTTTTTTTTGCGTATTTGGTATTTTTGGGGCCGCCTCGGTGGCCTAGTTGACAGCGTACTGGACTTTCACCCCGAGGACCCGGGTTCGATTCCCGGCGAGGGTTTGGCATTTTCATACTCTATAAATCATCCCATCGTCTGCCTTAGCCCAAGTGTGCACAATAGTCCGACGTTAAACACCAAAAAAAGGTATTTTTTGGAAATAACTGAACGTGAATTGAATCATGTTTTTGCACCTTTTATTACAAGAATGCAATCCAATTTCATTAAAGGTTTATTTATTCCATTACGGTTGTAACATTTAGATTGAACTGGTTTGTCTTGAAAGCGGGTTGACCTTTAAACGACCTCTGAGTGTGTATGTGTGTACGCGCGCGCGCAAGCTTCCGTTATCTTTGTTTTGCAGTGTAATCGATTGATTAAAGACTTGCATTAAATGTCACGGCCTCTGCTGTACAGCCTTGGCAGAGCGCTGTCCCACACAAGTTACCTGGTCAACTCCCAGCGGGTCGATGGTGGCGATTAGCTCGGTAAATATAGCACTAACGGCGCCATCTTGTTTCTAAAACTGACAGTAATATGGCGTGCCTTTTTTTTGGATTATAGATTTCTAATGGGTTTCTAGCCTCGGTGGCCTAGTGGATAGCATACTAGGCTTTCACCCCGAGGACCCGGGTTCGATTCCCGGCGAGGGCTTGGCATTTTCATTCGCTATAAATCATCCCATCGCCTGCATTAGCCCAAGTGTGCACAATAGTCGGACGTTAAAAAAAAAAAAAAAAAAAATCTAGAAACTTGTGAGTAGAATTGAAAGTTGTGGTGGATTTTCCCTTCGGACTTAACATAAAATTATAAATTTAAAAATTTAAAAATTACTAAGTTTATATCTAACGTAATATCGATCTTTTGGCAAATCTTTACCGTGTGTGTGTGTGTGTGTGTGTGTGTGTGTGTGTGTGTGTGTGTGTGTGTGTGTGTGTGTGTGTGTGTGTGTGTGTGTGTGTGTGTGTGTGTGTGTGTGTGTGTGTGTGTGTGTGTGTGTGTGTGTGTGTGTGTGTGTGTGTGTGTGTGTGTGTGTGTGTGTGTGTGTGTGTGTTCTCGCGTTCGAAATTTTAGTCCACTTTGATTCAACCACGGCAGAAAAATTTACATTTGTTATGGCTGTAACAAGTTCGTTAATTAATAAAATTCGTTTAACAGTTTCAAAATGGCTGCTATTTCAAATCTTTAATAAATTCGTAACTTGTTTGAAGTGTTTTAAAAAAATTAAATTTCACCACAATAATTGTTAGGTTTTTAGGTTTGTTAGGTTCGGTTCTCTAGTTAGGCACTAGTTCATGGTGCCACAGATAAATTAAGGTCACATAGGTCTATTGATTCACGCACGTGCGTCGTCACAGATTATAAATGGGCCATCACTTGACCTTCCTTCACATTAATTGTTCACAAGTTCTTTACTATTGTCTGTTGGTCAACAACGCCTACTAACGGCCCGTTATAGAGGGTGTTTAACTTGGCCGCCATTAAGGTCGTGAAACTAATTTTTTTTACAGTAAAGTTTTAATATAGTATCTTCCTTACATTGGAATGGGTAGTAAACATCAATGTTTATTTGAAACCATTTTATAACATGGCGGCCATTTTTGAAATTTCGTATTTTTTGAATAATTTACAGACACTTTAAAGTCACTTTTTTATAAATTCACTCGTTTACGATTTACAAACTCTTGAAATTTCAAGTTAGCTTCATGTTTAGGAGGCTAATTTTCCGTGCTTTCTACTGTTGTATAATGTTAGAAATTTAATTAGGTATAACGTATGAATTATAAATTCATGACTTAAATTTAAATACATAATATTCAGTAGAACGGATATACACTGACGGAAATATGCTGTAATTATAAGCGTTAAGAGCCACAAAGCAGTGAAAACAGGAGGTTCATAATACCTCCTGCATTTCGTAATACCGCGTGTTTTTCACTTTAATACCTCCTATTTTTGCACTTCCTAATACCTCGTGCACTTTATAATTCCTCCTGTTTTTGCACTTCATAATACCTCCTGTTTTTTGCATTTCCTAATACCTCCTGCACTTCATAATACCTCATGTTTTTTGCACTTCCTAATACCTCCTGCACTTCATAATACGTCTTGTTTTTTGTACTTCTAATACCTCTTGTTTTTTGCACTTCCTAATACCTCCTTTACTTCATAATACCTCCTGTTTTTGCATTTCCTAATACCTCCTGCACTTCACAATACCTCCTGTTTTTGCATTTCCTAATGCTTCCTGCACTTTTTAATACCTCCTGTTTTTGCACTTCCTAATACCTCGTGCACTTTACAATACCTCCTGTTTTTGCATTTCCTAATACCTCCTGCACTTCACAATACCTCCTGTTTTTGCATTTCCTAATACCTCCTGCACTTCATAATACCTCCTGTTTTTGCATTTCTTAATACCTCCTGCACTTCACAATACCTCCTGCACTTCACAATACCTCCTGTTTTTGCATTTCTTAATACCTCCTGCACTTCACAATACCTCCTGTTTTTGCATTTCCTAATACCTCCTGGATTTTATAATGCACTTCATAATACTTAGTATTTTTGCACTTCGTAATACCTCCTGTTCCTTTGCACTTCATAATAACTAATGCACTTCATAATATCTCTTGTTTTTGAACTTGATGACAAGCTTTTTTAAACTTTAGTGGTTGGGGGACATCTTGAATTATTCCTTATGGCTGTGTGCTTGTGTTGTGTACCTCACTAAAAAAAACCAGTTACAGTAATCCATTAAAAATCAGGCAATAACAATAAACTTTAATTAATGGTATATTGCAATTATTTCCTCCACTGTACTTTTAGATATGGAATCCGAAACTGTGTGCCAAAGCGCAGCGCACTGATTTTTTTTTTTTTTATTAATTATTTTGATTAATCTTCAAATTAATCTTAAATTTTTTTTCTTATAACCCCGCAGAGGGTGCAGACTAGGTGCACATATTGAGAGGATTTAGACGTCCCTAGCGGTAACCGAACCTAAAACAAACTTACACTTACTTCTTAAACATTTTACACTCACATTTACATTTTGGGAAGCGATAATAATGTGTTTTTCGCCTTAAAATAACAACAAAAATGTATTTTCTTATAAACTGGCCAGGGCTGTTTAGGGTATTAGATGTGCAGAAACGATTTCCAGAAATTATGCATTGCATTATCATCGAATCCTTAAGATTTCGTAAATTTAAATTTTGTGAAAAAGTCAGTGAATCAAAAATATTTTTAAATAGTGTTTAAATGTATAGTGGTATCGAGAAACATCGTAAAAATAGAATTTTCTGCGGGAAATTACAAAATTATCCACCATATTGGAGATTTGTCTGTTTATAAAATTGAGAAAAAATGGTTTCACTGTTCATTAGAAAGTAGGTAAGAGCCCCGTTAAACTGTGTTGTAAAACAAGACGTTTTAAAGATCGTAATGGCGGCCAAGTTAAAAGAATCGTATTGTTGACGTCCGAATCCGGCCTTCTGGATCACCGATTTCTACCGGTATGAAAAAAACGAATTCACTTATTCCGCCCTTGATTCGATACGTTTGGTAAATTCTCCAGCAAAGAACAAGGGAACCGGTTGAGTGGAAAGTGTACAGTATACTTTCTACCAGGTGGTGGGGATTGTGACGTCACCGGAGTTGCGATCAACGAGGCAGTGGCAGTACAAGTGCAAGCATGGAGTGAAGTGTGCGGTTACCTTACCTGGTGGAAACGCTTTGTTAACATTGCCGCGGTGCGTTTTACTGGATTACGTTGTTTTTAGTGTGTGCTGTGCCTTCTTGAGTTCAGTTGTGTTTTTCCGATTGTTTTCTTCGTTGACGTTGTTCCAGTTATTATTGATTTCAGTTGAAAACTGCTTTCGAGTTTTGTGTTTTAGTTTTTGCGTTGTTTCGCCCTCTGTTGTTGTTTTTTACTACTAAATCGTGTTTTTTTTTCAGTAAGTTCGTTACGTTTTTGTGTTTAAATTATTTTGGCCGATAATATTTGCAATTTTCTGGGTAAATTTTGCTTTCGGTAACAAGGTCACAAAGAAGGTTGTTCTTTATTTAAATAAGATAATTAAGCCTGCAGAGATGAGATAACGGTCTGTTAGAATTGCAAAGAAAACCTTCTTTGAAAAACCGACTTTACAAACGGTAAATTTTGTTTCAGACATAATAGAACCGTAACAGTAAGCAGGAAACACGAAACGTTCACCGATCCTCACGTTTTAAGTGTTACCACTACGTTAAATTGTAGCAAACGTTGGCATAGAAATTAAATGTCGATTATCTGGAACGTTTTTTAGCGATAAAATCCACGCTTCCGATTTACTCGGTGCCATTTGACGTACGTTCGTTTGCCCGTATCTCGGGACTGTTTTGTAAATCGATTTTGGTAATATAGGAAACTGCCTACGCAACGAGGTCAGTTAATCGTATCAATTTACGGTTTACAGATTCAAAAGTTGTGATTTTTGAGAAATGAAGTCGGTTTTACGCGTTCTGTTTTTTTTTAGAGGAAAACACTGAATTTTGAAAAATATTTGATTTTCATGGACTTTTACGAAAGTAGTGATTTCAGCATTTTTTTGTTTTATTACGTGCTATATTATATCGTTGGGAGATATATGGCCGCGGAAGATTAAATTAATTACTACAGTTTGTTGTTGTTATTTTAAGGCGAAGAGCACATAGAGGCTATTATCGCCTCCCTAAATGTATGTGTGACCGTAAAGTGTTAAAGTCTTAAGTGTAGTGTTGTAAGTGCAAGTGTGTGTTAGACTCGGGTACCGCGAGGGACGTCTAAATCCTCTCAATAGGTGCAGCTAGTCTCCACCCCCCTGCGGGGTTAATTACTACAATAAATTAACGATTTTTTTAACCATTTGTTAAGGAACTATTTTCTGACGCCCATTTTTACGAAGCAGCGGCAATTTTATACCGAAGCAATAACACTCGTTACAAAGGTTTACAAGCTTTTACGGAATACTGGTTATATACCCAACAACCGAGTCGAATTAGCTATGAAGTTATTTTTTTCTTAAAGTTTATGCAATGAGAAATACGTTTTCTACTTTTCTGCGGTAGTCATTTTGAGGTTATGTTTGTAAATTTTATTTCCGTTATTTTGTTAACGTCCCGTTATTTCCGTACTGTTATATTTTGGATTAATATTGGGCATGTAGTAAAGCGTTTTGGTGCAAACATTACCAGAATCGACTCCCGAAAACACAGTTTTACCGAAAATTCGTGTGAGCACCGTATGAAGTTTAAACGTACCTTGAACATCCGATAGTGTTCATATTAACTACCATTGATGAAGAAAGATCCGCAGTTCCTGCTACATTCAACAGAAAACCATTAACTTGAATGCTTTATCAAAGGATAACGTACAGAATGCCCACAATCAAGCCTATTTGTGTATTGACCGGTTTTATTGGCTTGCATTTGTTAACCTGTTTTCTTCTCTTTTAGAGCATTAAATGTAGCCGACATGTTACGGACATCTGCACGTGTTCGTGCGCGCCACTGTTCCGTTCGCACGTTAAATGGAGAAAACACGACACAAACTTTTTTACATTTGGTTATTTTTTTCTCAAAAAAAAAATAGATATATTTCTCAAAATCGGTTTGTCAGATTTAGCCGTTCGATTTAGTTTGGTTTACTTTCAAAAGCTTTTTTAGGCGGATATTCCGGTGTTTTTTCGTTTATAGCGTATGCTTAGTGTCATTGAATATTAACGTATTAGAATGATAACATTTATGAGAGCTTTGTGAGCACTCGCTGGTAGTGGCATCTTGCGGCAGTTTTTGTGTTTAACGTCCGACTATTGTGCACACTTGTGCTAATTGCAGACGATGGGATGATTTATAGCGTATGAAAATGCCAAGCCCTGGCCGGGAATCGAACCCGGGTCCTCTGTGTGAAAGCCTAGTACGCTATCACTAGGCCACCGAGGCGGCTCAGAGTCTATCTACAGTTAAATAGTACTGTTTATTCTCTCAAACGTCTCCCTTGTCATGCAGCGTTCGTAGCGGCAGATAGTCTAATTACTTGGACTAGCACGCTTTTTATAACGATGGCTGTACTTGTAGTCCGTTTATACTCAATGCTAGTGTTTTTCGAAAGTTATGCGCGCGCACCTGAGTGTAACAGACCCGATTTTTAAAAATCAAACTTTTAAATTGTCGTAATTGTTGATTGTTGGTTGATTTTCCGATAAAATCCTAACCAGATTTTTTAAGTACAAAAAAATTACGTTATTTTCTTTTGATATCACGGTAATAGCAAGTGTTATTGGCGATGTAGGCCTAACTAATGATAGAGTATGTTTTGTTTGGGTATGTGTTGACAAAATTTTTATTCAAATCGTAAAATCTGTCGAGAAAACACGATTTTTCTACAAAAAAAATGGTTTTAGAACATTTTAACGAAATTACTTAAAGATGTAGCAAACTAGATCAACACTCAGGTATTCTCAATGTAACTAAACTGCTTATTTATGCACATTATATGGTTCACTATGGTAAAATTAGATTTTCAAAAAAATTTAAATAGTGCAGATTTTGAATGCTTTTCATTACTGGCTAACGAATGTGTCCCAGTCTATTACAAATATAAATGTTTGGGCCATTTGATTATTGTGTATCAAAAGTTATGCGATATTATTGTTGGGATATTTGTTTTCAACAAGTTGGCAAGAATCTCGAAAATCTTACAGTTAATTGCGTTTATAAACGAGAATTATAGAATCAACATAACCTCAAATTTCCGTGTGAATGTAGTTCAGTTTAGACATCAAGTCGTGTAGACTGGTTTTATGATATAACGTTCGCGCCACGTTTTCCCTCGGTTTTCACGCTACACGCGAGAACAATAGTCAGCTGGTTCACACATGACCGAACAGCTGTAGTGCGATGCATGACGCATAGGCCAGCGCGAGAGACAAAGGCACAGGTGATGACTGCTGACTGATGCATTAGCATTCACTTCCTATTTAGGTTGTTACGGAAATATAGCCAATGCACCAAGCGTGGTCGTTAGGGTCCGTGGGTATAACGGAACCTTTATGTCGGTGCGTAACGCGTTCAAACGTTATGCCGCCAAGTGCAGTGGCGATAGAGCTTCAGTAATGGTTTCTTTGAAACCGAAGACGAGTCAAAAACGTAGTGCAGGGTACAAAACCTAGTACACCAAATTTTATTTTAAAAATGAAAGGAACGAAATAAAATACAAAACAAATTATATTTTAAAGAAAGTTCATAATTAAAAGGAAGAAATACATTTTTTTTTAGAAATTACTATTTTATTTAAGTTTAACACTTAAGAACACAAAATACTAATAATTAAACTTACTTTCAAAATTTATTACAAAAATTAAAATATAAAGACCCAAATTACAGATTCAGCTGATCGTTACGAATTAATATAAACGTCAAATTAGTATAGCTAGTTTTTAACAACATAACCTAAAACGTATTATAGCTTATCAGCTGTTCAATGAAATCAGCTGATCTTGACGAATTAATATATAACAACTGATCTTTTAATGTAACTACCAAAATTAAATTAACGTTTCATTTCATGTACTTACTGTCACGTTCGCCTCACACGCGCAAGGTCCCCGGTTCGATCTCGGACGGAAACAGTAATTTTTAATTATAATTAATACAATACGAGACGTGACGCGCATAATATACTGTTATATATCAATTAAAACATGATACGTGTTAATTTGAAAAGCACACTGGTAAGGTTTTAAGAAATTGAGTCCATATTCCGGGGTTTCTCGTCTGTAATTTCCGGGACAGATTTCTTTTGGCGAATAAACAAATGACAGAAAGTTTGTGTAATGTTGTTGCACTTTATTTGTTCGAACGAGATTGAATCGATTGTTCCAACTTGTAACTGGCACACGATATCGAACAATCGTAGGCTATATTAGTTCTCGAGTCAACATCAGTTTTGTCTCAGCACATACTATTCGTACAGGCATAAATGAGGTATCTTTAGAAAGATTTTTTAGCGACTTCTGACATTGCAAAACGATTTCGCGCTAAAACTTACTGTTTGTGGGTAATTTTGACATAAAAGGCATTTTTAACTGTCAGGCAAAACTGCATCGTTGATGCGCATGCTCGGCATCACAAATCGGACAATATTTTGTATATTTTACGAAGTATATTAATCACGAATAGGCAGTCCCATTACAAGTGCCATTTTTTTGCATGACGTACTTAGAACAATTTCAATATTTACTTAAAAGTAGTTAAATTTATAGGTTATGTGGCCATACTGACAGTCCCCTATCCCTGGCCGTCGTACAAGCCGGGACAAGCATTTCAAATAACAAACTGTGTTTTGGACACTGTTTTTACACAAATATATTTGTGATTTCTCCTTCCATCGTGCAGTTATCTATTGTTATAAGGAAATCATAAAGTACGAAGTACAATAAAAATGTTAAAGTACAGTTAGAGGTTACTAAGCATGCCTTTTTAATTGACTAGACGATAGTTTATTAAAATTGCATTTGCTATCACACGTTGCAGGGACAAACACTTCAAAGAGCGGGATTATTGTATTTACCCTATCCATGCCTGTCGTTTAAGCCATGACAAGCATTTCGAATACCAAACAGGTTTTGCCATGCCTGTCGTTTAAGCCATGACAAGCATTTCGAATACCAAACAGGTTTTGGACACTGTTTTTACACAATATATTTGTGATTTCTCCTTACATCATGCATTTATTTATTGTCATAAGGACATCATAAAATACGAAAGTACAATTAAAATATCAAAATACAGTTAGAGGTTATCAAGCATGTTTTTTCAATTGGCTAGAAGACAGTAGTTACCTATTAAAATTGCGTTTGCTATCACTGTAAACAAGTTGCAGGGACAAACTTCAAAAATTACGATTGTATTTACCAAATGCCGTCTTTACTCACGGATAATTGTATGTAGTCTTTTCAAAGGTAACTAAATCAACTAACATGTTTGTATCCGTTAAAGAAAATGAAATACTTATTCAAAAGGCTGTGTTTACTTAAAACTTTATTGCGAAGTTTCGCACTGCCCCCTGGTTTGGTTATGGAATAACTTTGGCCACGTTTGGACAGATGTTACTGTCGGCAATCAGGCCGCCATCTTGGCACTGCTAGCGCTATCTTGTGACAACAAAACAATGCTGTAACACAAGGCGTGATGAAACCATTTCCGCTCTGATTCTTGTAACTGTACCGCATGTTAGGCTTAGCTTATCGATGGCTCTACAAATAATCACGTCACGCAGTTTGTTGTTTCGCCGACAATGATTTTACATCATTTTTTGTGATTATTGTTTATTATTTCACCAAAATAATTTCTTTGTGGCAATTTTTTTCAAAAACCCGGTTTCACCGCAGTAACCGGCGTTTTAAATTTTAAGAATACATTAAAAGTGAACCCTGACCGCCGTCGGATTTATTTTCGTACGTTAAAACTGATTTAGAAAAATGTAAAAATGCTAAATTTGTGATTTTTTTTTTTAACGTCCGACTATTGTGCACACGGGCTAAATGCATACGATGGGATGATTTATAGCGTATTAAAATGCCAAGCCCTGGCCGGGAATCGAACCCGGGTCCTCGGGGTGAAAGCCCAGTACGCTATCAACTATGCCACCGAGGCCTATTAATTTTGTGAAGATTTTAACTTGATTACAATGTTGAAATCAAGTTTTTGAAAAAATGTTGCGTCTTTTTGACGTGTAACGAACTTGTCAAGGCTAATGTTGAGTTTTCTGCTAAGTTTGAATCAGACGGGACAACTGCAAACGGTGCTAAACGCACGCACGCATGCGCAACTAACTGATGTTAAAAGATTGTCACCATTTGATCGATTATCGATATACTGTATTCCTAACCGGATTGCTTAAATACATCAAATACTTCAACTCGACATTTCAGCGTTTGATTTGCGTGTTTGTTACGCAGTTTTGCCAAACGTATTGACCGATTTTTTTGAAATTTGGTACGATGGTAACTTGCGTAAAGCCCGTACGATGTGAGGGTTCTTCCCATTTACTTCCGTTTTTTAAATGGCGGCATCTAAAAGTGTACGCAATTTTGACCAAACGCATTGACCGATTGTTTTAAAAATGTACTACGAAGGTGCTTGTATAAAGCCCGAAAGACGTATGCGTACGATTTTTCTCGTTCTATTTCAAGATGAAAGGCTCTGATTTAACTACCATGTTGAGTATAATGATCTGCCTTCCCTAGCTTCGTCAATTCTACTTTTGTTGACGCGTTTCGGAGAACCTCCATCTTCAAAAACTATATCTATACTATAAGAGTATATCTATATACTATATATATATACTATAAGCGTATAGATATAGTTTTTGAAGATGGAGGTTCTCCGAAACGCGTCAACGAAAGTAGAATTGACGAAGCTACTGAACATAGTGACAATAATCCTACCAGAAAAGAAGAAGAATATAAAAAGAATTTGAAGAGCTTGTTCCCTGTAACAAAAAGAAGAAAAAAGTTCTTGCAAACATATGTCTAAAATGCTTCGTTTGGTCGCAATTTTTTTTTTTTACGTCCGACTATTGTGCACACTTGGGCTGATGTAGACGATGGGATGATTTATAGCGTATGAAAATGCCAAGCCCTGGCCGGGAATCGAACCCGGGTCCTCGGGGTGAAAGCCCAGTACGCTATCAAGTAGAATTGACGAAGCTAGGGAAGGCAGACCATTATACTCAACGTAGTGACAATAATCCTAGCAGAAAAGAAGAATATAAAAAGTAGCTGTGATTTAACGTTGAGAGTGTAGTTCCGTTTCATGAAGAAAGAGCGTAACATTTCTAATAAGTCAGTCAGTAAAATTTTCCCGTAAGTATTACGGTTACCGATTAAATTGGCGGTAAAGGTTACGCGCGTTGTACTGTAGAGCTCTATGTTAATTAAGGATACACCGAGAGTCTTGCCAGTGTTTGAACTACTACTTATTCGTTTGGTATCCTGCGGAGCGCTAAACACAGCCTGTCAGGCGAGGTAGGCTAGGCCGCTCAGTAAATGTAGGGTAACGATGTTTTTCTCTTCTAACCAAGCCGGGTCAGCTCAGCCAAGAGATCCAGTGACTCAGCTGCGGTTGCGGTCAACTAGGGACACACGATCCGTTCAGTTTGTTCTCACGCAGCTGTCTCGCTCTCCGCGATGCTGGCGATACTGTTTCTGTTTCTTTGTAAAATATAACTTGTTTTTCTTTCACTGATTTGAGTTATGATTCTGTCAAAGTATATTGAGAAATCGCTGATTTTTTTGTTTTTTAGATTTCTCTTTACTTGTATCTTGTTTTAGAGCTGGTTGTGATGTTGGATTTTACGCGTCGCGTGGTGCAAGTGCAAACATTTATAGTAAAAGATCAGTCAGTTTATTTTAATTGGTAACGATCAGCTGATTTCACCGAACAGCTGATAGGCTATAACACGTTTTAGGTTATGTTTTTAAAATCTAGATATGTTACAGTAAAAGATCACTTGTTTTATTGCAATTCGTATCGATCAGCTGATTTCATTGAACAGCTGATAGGCTATAATACTTTTTAGGTTATGTTTTTAAAATCTAGATATATTACAGTAAAAGATCAGTTAGTTTATTTTCATTCGTAACGATCAGCTGATTTCACTGAACAGCTGATAGGCTGTAATACGTTTTAGGTTATGTTTTTAAAATCTAGATATGTTACAGTAAAAGATAAGTTTTTATTTTATTTCGTAACGATCAGCTGATAGGCTATACTACTTTTTAGGTTGTTTTTTAAATCTAGATATGTTACAGTAAAAGATCATTTTTTATTTTAATTCGTAACGATCAGCTGATTTCATTGTACAGCTGATAGGCTCAAATAAGTTAAAATAAGTTTTACGTTGTCCCGAAAGGGGGTCAGACCAGCTGCAGCTATTGAGAGGATTTAGACGTCCCTCGCGGTACCCGAGTCTAACAAACACACTTACGACTTTTAACACTTTGCACTCACACTTACGTTTAGGGAGGCGATAATAGCCTCAATGTGCTTTTCGCCTTCAAATAAATATAAAAAATAAATAAAATAAAATAATTTACCGAATTTTAAATAAAATAAATTTATGTTTACGGAATAAATCGAAAATTTAGCTCTTAAAATAATTGCTACCGTTTCAAATGGTAGAAGGGTCGTCTGCATTAGCCCAAGTGTGCACAATAGTCGGACGTTGGTAGCGGGATATATAGGTTTAAGTTACGTAATTCAGACGAGAAAGTTACTGTGGTATGCTGAACCGTTTCTAAATAGCAGATCGCGGGTTAAATCATGCAGGAGGTAGGTTTTTTCTTTTTGTGTTGGTTTATTTTTGTACTTTTGTAGCACACCGTAGTGGAGTGAAAGTGTCTGTAGTTCGTCGTGTTTTCTCCGATGTACAGTTAAGTTTGTAAGGTGACGTAGTGTGACGGAGGTTAAGGAAGGACAGGAGGTCAGTGTTTGGTTATGTGAGGCAGTGAGTGCAGTGAGTGAGGTGAGATGAGTGTGCGAGGAGCCACAGTGCCTTATATGACTTGGGTGCAGAACGAGCCGATGGGCCCGATACCCGGACCACCCTGTATACCGCCGCCTATTGTACCTATCTGGATGACGCCGAGGGTGAGTGTAACAGTAAATAATGCTTGGTTAGGCGGTGAATTTAGTAATAATCGCGGCACGCAGCTGCCTCGCTGACGCGATGAAAATTTTTGTTTTTTCTGGTCCAAACGTTTGACCAGAGAAGTTGAACATTTTGAACAAAAGAAATGATTAAGCATCAGTCAAACAAATGAACAAACCAACTTGACACTGCGCTACAACTAGAGGCATATTTATGATTCAACTAAATTCAGTTTACAGGAAAATAGCCGCCTCGGTAGCCTAGTTGATAACGTACTGGGCTTTCATCCCGAGGACCCGGGTTCGATTCCCGGCCAGGGCTTGGCATTTTCGTACGCTATAAATCATCCCATCGTCTGCCCAAGTGTGCACAATACTCGGACGTTAAAAAAAAAAATAAATAAATAAAGTGGTAACATAATTATAAGCTTCAAAAACTTTGTGAACCATACTTTTTAATACGAAATTCAAAATTCCATCGGGTTTAACCATCAGACTTAAAAAATAATTAAAAACTTTCTATAATTAGGAAAAATTTGCCGATCCTGTTAAGTCCAACCTAACGCACAATTTTTTTTTTTACAATTGAAACTGAACTTAGTCCATCTATCAATATATATGAAATGAAAGCGTTTGTCGGTTGCACATCCTATGACGCACTCCAAAATCCAAAAATCACTTGATCTTGTGACAGCTGTATCAATCTTGTCTTAGTACAAATCAAACGGTTTTATCCCGTCCAATCGCCGAACTTGAACGGAATTGTCGAGAACTTGTAGCATCTCGATGTTATGGTGCTTATATAGTCTTCATGCTTCCTAGCAAATCGCCGAACTCCTTCATGAACTGTAGCAATTTGTAAATCCTTATGAAGATCATAATTGCGTATGTACTTCATTTTGAAACGTTTGAATAATTTTAATATTGCTTCTTTTTGTGCAGCCCCAAAGCTGTTCAGATGGGTTTCAGGGCTTGTTTATAAAGTAATAGTTTATTGTGCACCGACAACAGAATGTCGCCCGAGAAGCCAATGCATTTTCCTTAGTTTCAGATTCAGTTCATTACGTTTCTTTTTGACATGTACCTTCCAGCGCAGTCTTGCGTCCAGTGTCATGCCCGAGTATTTTGCATTATCTTGTGGGATCACTTGTTTTTTTGTTTGTTTTTTGTTGTTTTTTTGTGTTTAACGTCCGACTATTGTGCACACTTGGGCTAATGCAGACGATAGGATGACTTACAGCTTATGAAAATGCCAAGCCCTGGCCGGTAATCGAACCCGGGTCCTCGGGGTTGAAAGCCCAGTACGCTATCAACTAGGCCACCGAAGCGACGGGGTCACTTGTTCATTGATAATCACGGGAAGATAATTTAATTTTCTGTTAGTAAAAGTAACAAAGACTTTGTCTCATGCACTAACGCACAATAGTCTGAATTTAAATCGTTTATTTTGTTAAATCATCCATAGATCACCGTACATCTTTCGCCCGTACATAACCCAGGTCAGCTATCTAGTTAAGTAAATTGAAATATTGTTAGCATAGTCTCAAGAATTTTCGTTGTGAGATTCCGTAAACTGTTTATTTTATCAAAGTTAAGTGGTTCTGTAGCCGAGGCGCAAACTGAACGTTGAACTCGAGATTTGTCTTGTTGTTAAGTAAATAAATCAATAATTTTTGTAACCGTACATATCGGACGATTTATTAATGGTGGCGTTGCCACCTTATTAATATCATAAAGGCATTGCCAAGTACAAATGTTTTGTAAGCCACGCATGAGATTGGGCAAAGTGAAATTTATGTTTTATTTATAATTAGTAGATAATATAATGCAAAGTATGTCTGTTATTAATTTATTTATTATTCTACAAGAATTTTATGTAAAAAATTATATTGTTTTCCTTACCAATACAAAAAATTTGAGAATATAACAGAAATGAGTGGAAACTTTCGTAATGTTCTAGTAATTCAAAAGTACTGAATAATAAATATCCTAGTAATTCAAAAGTACTGAATAATAAATATCCTGGTAATTCAAAAGTACTGAATAATAAATATCCTAGTAATTCAAAAGTACTGAATAATAAATATCCTGGTAATTCAAAAGTACTGAATAATAAATATCCTAGTAATTCAAAAGTACTGAATAATAAATATCCTGGTAATTCAAAAGTACTGAATAATAAATATCCTAGTAATTCAAAAGTACTGAATAATAAATATCCTAGTAATTCAAAAGTACTGAATAATAAATATCCTAGTAATTCAAAAGTACTGAATAATAAATATCCTAGTAATTCAAAAGTACTGAATAAATATCCTAGTAATTCAAAAGTACTGAATAATAAATATCCTAGTAATTCAAAAGTACTGAATAATAAATATCCTAGTAATTCATAAGTACTGAATAATAAATATACTAGTAATTCAAAAGTACTGAATAATAAATATCCTAGTAATTCAAAAGTACTGAATAATAAATAGCCTAGTAATTCAAAAGTACTGAATAATAAATATCCTAGTAATTCAAAAGTACTGAATAATAAATATCCTAGTAATTCAAAAGTACTGAATAATAAATATCCTAGTAATTCAAAAACACTGAATAATAAATATCCTAGTAATTGAATTAAAAAAATTTGGAAGTTTGTCTAAAGTCACTTATTATTATCTAACAGCTAAGGTCTTATATACATTGTTTTGAAAAAGTAGTAAGATTAGTAGGTTAAACTAATGGTATAGTCTATATACATCATTAATGCCTTATGACAGACCAACGGTACTCAAAAGTACCAGGGCTGTAAACCCCCCCTTTTTTTAAAATTTTTGTAAATTATTATATTTTCTATTAATTTAAGGTATAATTAAGAGATTTCATAAGAAATGTATTTGAAAAAAAATTTCATGTATGTGGTCAGCTAAGGGTTAATCGATTGGAACTATTCGTTTACTTTTTAGGGCGGACAACAAGTTCTAGACTAGGGGTCTGAAAAGTGAAATATGCTTTAACGTCTAAATATGAGTATTTAATTATACGTACTTTGTATTTCGTCTACTAAAAATTTTTTTAAGGCAGAAAGCACATTGAGGCTATTATCACCTCCCTGAATGTAAGTGTGAGTGTTGTAAGTGTGTGTGTTAGACTCGGATACCGTCAGGGACATCTAAATCCTCTCAATAGGTGCAGCTAGTCTGCATCCTCCTCTGCGGGGTCGTCTACTAAAAGCAGGCTATTATCGCCTCCCTGAATGTAAGTGTGAGTGTTAAGTGTTAAAGTCGTAAGTGTTGTGTTGTAAGTGTGTGTGTTAGACTCGGATACCGTCTGGGACATCTAAATCCTCTCAATAGGTGCAGCTAGTCTGCATCCCCTCGTCTACTAAAATAGTAACGTAAAATCAATGCAAGTTGTATGGTAGCAGACATGCTGTTGTGTGACGTAAGCACTGCAATGGCTTCCGCCTTACACTGTCGCATCAGTTGGGCGCTGAAACCAATAAAATGACTAATTATTTTTGTGCATTTTATTAGTCTGTTCTTGCGTCACTCTATCGTCCGATATTAAATTATCAGAATTTTACTCGTGAGTCAGAATTTATTATACATTAAAGCTTCCACCCAATGTTACAATCTACAAGGTAAAATGCACGTAGTACCAAAACACGACATCAGAGCGCTCTGAACTCGTTTTCCGACTGCCTACCTTACTTGAGTCTGTACAAATTGGTGCAGTGACGTGAATTAATCTTACACTCGGTTATGATGTGTAATTAATATCATTAGTGATTCACACATTCTCAGTAACCTAAGTGTACTCTCAAAAACTAACGTAAAAGTACGTGGTTCATTTCTCTTCTGATAGATAGCGTTCTTCATTTTCATTCATACAATTTACTACGCAGTGAGATGTAGACTCGAAGGCATAAACTAACCTAAAAGTACGTGGTTCATTTCCCTTCTGATAGATAGCGTTCTTAATTTTCATTGTAGACTCGAAGGCATAAACTAACCTAAAACGTACGTGGTTCATTTCCCTTATGATAGATAGCGTTCTTAATTTTCATTGTAGACTCGAAGGCATAAACTAACCTAAAAGTACGTGGTTCATTTCCCTTATGATAGATAGCGTTCTTAATTTTCATTGTAGACTCGAAGGCATAAACTAACCTAAAAGTACGTGGTTCATTTCCCTTCTGATAGATAGCGTTCTTAATTTTCATTGTAGACCCGAAGGTATTAACTAACCTGAAAAGTACGTGATTCATTTTCCTTGTGATAGATAGCGTTCTTAATTTTCATTGTAGACTCGAAGGCATAAACTAACCTGAAAAGTACGTGGTTCACTTTCCTTCTGATAGTTAGCGTTCTTAATTTTGATTGTAGACCCGAAGGCATAAACTAACCTGAAAAGTACGTGGTTCATTTCCCTTCTGATAGATAGCGTTCTTAATTTTCATTGTAGACTCGAAGGCATAAACTAACCTGAAAAGTACGTGGTTCATTTCCCTTCTGATAGATAGCGTTCTTAATTTTCATTGTAGACTCGAAGGCATAAACTAACCTAAAAGTACGTGGTTCATTTCCTTCTGATAGATAGCGTTCTTAATTTTCATTGTAGACTCGAAGGCATAAACTAACCTGAAAAGTACGTGGTTCATTTTCCTTCTGATAGATAGCGTTCTTAATTTTCATTGTAGACTCGAAGGCATAAACTAACCTGAAAAGTACGTGGTTCATTTTCCTTCTGATAGATAGCGTTCTTAATTTTCATTGTAGACTCGAAGGCATAAACTAACCTGAAAAGTACGTGGTTCATTTCCCTTCTGATAGATAGTGTTTCCATTTTCAGTCACAATTCCGCATTCAGCGAGATGTTTACTACTATTGAGGACGAGGGATCAGTCTTAACTGTGAGGAAAAAACAACGGGAGCAACTGCGGCTCGGAACTAAAAACCTTTAGATGCGCAGTTGAGTGACACAGTAGACTGACGATGCTTCAGCCATTTCGACCATCGAGTCCTCCTCCAATAAAAGAAAGTTTCAGTCTAAATTATTGAAGGATAGAAAGGAGTTGCCATCAGAGGCTTCAGCTTATAGAGCAACCGCCTCGGTGGCCTAGTTGATAGCGTACTGGGCTTTCACCCCGAGGACCCGGGTTCGATTTCCGGCCAGGGCTTGGCATTTTCATACGCTATAAATCATCCCATCGTCTGCATTAGCCCGTGTGCACAATAGTCGGACGTTAAAAAAAAATTTAGCTTATAGAAAGGCTAATCCTGCGATTCAAGGATTAATAAAGTGTATTATCCTGATGTACTTGCTAACACATTAGTCGCGCCTTGGTGTTTATTCATCGAGAGATTTCACTGTGACCGCCACTTTCCTTTCTGACGGAAGTGACGGCCCCGTCGCAGCTTCCTTAATTACTGTACATCGAGTTACTGCTGGAACAAATTAAGTTATCCTGCAGTGTGTGCCCACTCTTATGTACGGGTAATTGGTGTGCGTAGTAAAACCGGCGAACTTCTTGCGATGTGCGTGTTCGTTCCGTATTATTTGTGGGTATTAATCTAGGCACGCAGCTGTCTCGCTGGCGCGATGAAAACGGATTTCCAGAAGTGAACGTTGAATGAAGACTATTCCAGTCGGTGAACGTTTTTTAGAAATTTAATCTGTTTAAAACCGTCTGCAACTTCACTGTCACGTGACGCGTTTTGGGACTAAGGTCCTATCTTCAGGTCGTCAACAGATCCGTCGAAGAATACCGCTTCGTCTCTATGAAAAAGTCATATTTTTTTCTCTTCCTTTATATTTTAATATGATAATTTGTTCGAAAACAAGACAAATTAACATAACTAGTTTTTAACATAACCTAAAACTTTATATATATATATATATATATATATATATATATATATATATATATATATATATATATATATATATATATATATATATATATATATATATATATATGCCTCGGTGGTCTAGCGGATAGCGTACTAAGCTTTCACCCCGAGGACCCGGGTTCGATTCCCGGCGAGGGCGTGTCATTTTCATACGCTATAAAATCATCCCATCGTCTGCATTAGCCCAAATGTGCACAATAGTCGGACGTTAAACACAAAAAAAAAAAAAAAATATATATATATATATATATATAAAGGCGATAAGCACATTGAGGCTATTATCGCCTCCCTAAATGTAAGTGTGAGAGTAGTGTTAAAGTCGTAAGTGTAGTGTTGTAAGTGTGTGTGTTAGACTCGGGTGCCGCGAGGGACGTCTAAATCCTCTCAATAGGTGCAGCTAGTCTGAACCCCTTTCGGGGTAACGTAAAACTTATTATAGCCTTTCAGCTGTTCAATAAAGTCAGCTGATTGTTACGAATTAATATAAAACAACTGATCGTTTAATATAACAACCCAAAACTTTTAGCCTATCAGCTGATCACTACAAATTAATATAAAACAACGGATCGTTTAATATAACAACCCAAAACTTATTATAGCCTATCAGCTGATCGCTACAAATTAATATAAAACAACGGATCGTTTAATATAACAACCCAAAACTTATTATAGCCTATCAGCTGATCGCTACAAATTAATATAAAACAACGGATCGTTTAATATAACAACCCAAAACTTATTATAGCCTATCAGCTGATCGCTACAAATTAATATAAAACAACGGATCGTTTAATATAACAACCCAAAACTTTTAGCCTATCAGCTGATCACTACAAATTAATATAAAACAACGGATCGTTTAATATAACAACCCAAAACTTATTATAGCCTATCAGCTGATCACTACAAATTAATATAAAACAACGGATCGTTTAATATAACAACCCAAAACTTATTATAGCCTATCAGCTGATCGCTACAAATTAATATAAAACAACGGATCGTTTAATATAACAACCCAAAACTTATTATAGCCTATCAGCTGATCGCTACAAATTAATATAAAACAACGGATCGTTTAATATAACAACCCAAAACTTATTATAGCCTATCAGCTGATCGCTACAAATTAATATAAAAGAATCGCTCTTTTACTATAACTACCAATGTAAATGTGTACTCATCATGCGACGCGCAAAGTCCATCACAACCGGCCCAAAATCATGATACATGTTAAAACTAAGCCTAGCTTGGAAAAAATGAAGATCACGTGGTACGGACGAGCCTCCGTCGCATCTAACGTGTAGATAACGCGTGTGTGCGTACAATGTCCAAGGGACAAGGGGCACGAGAGCAAAACTGCGTTGCGTGGGCCGTCACGTCACTTGTGTCAGATTGCTAGCGCCCGTTCTTCCGATGAGAGGCCTCTTCGGGTTCTTCCTCCTGTACAGGATATACCTGTCAGAAGACAAGGTTAGTGTTACGTGTGATGCCGCGGCTGTCCGCGTTCGGTCACCCGGTCCGGATTATACGACAATTTAATTTGCAACAAATTAAAAAAATAACCTAACTTAATTAACTTAACCTAAAAATTAAAAAATTTAAAATTAAAAAAATTAAAAAATTAAGTTAAAAAATTAACTTAACCTAACTAAAAAAAATAATGCGTTGTTTTACCGGTTATGTTATGTCATACCGTTGTTTTACCGGTTATGTTGTCATACCGTTGTTTTACCGGTTATGTTGTCATACCGTTGTTTTACCGGTTATGTTATGTCATACCGTTGTTTTACCGGTTATGTTGTCATACCGTTGTTTTACCGGTTATGTTATGTCATACCGTTGTTTTACCGGTTATGTTGTCATACCGTTGTTTTACCGGTTATGTTGTCATACCGTTGTTTTACCGGTTATGTTATGTCATACCGTTGTTTTACCGGTTGTTATGTCATACCGTTGTTTTACCGGTTATGTTATGTCATACCGTTGTTTTACCGGTTATGTTGTCATACCGTTGTTTTACCGGTTATGTTATGTCATACCGTTGTTTTACCGGTTATGTTATGTCATACCGTTGTTTTACCGGTTATGTTATGTCATACCGTTGTTTTACCGGTTATGTTATGTCATACCGTTGTTTTACCGGTTATGTTATGTCATACCGTTGTTTTACCGGTTATGTTATGTCATACCGTTGTTTTACCGGTTATGTTATGTCATACCGTTGTTTTACCGGTTATGTTATGTCATACCGTTGTTTTACCGGTTATGTTGTCATACCGTTGTTTTACCGGTTATGTTATGTCATACCGTTGTTTTACCGGTTATGTTATGTCATACCGTTGTTTTACCGGTTATGTTATGTCATACCGTTGTTTTACCGGTTATGTTGTCATACCGTTGTTTTACCGGTTATGTTGTCATACCGTTGTTTTACCGGTTATGTTATGTCATACCGTTGTTTTACCGGTTATGTTATGTCATACCGTTGTTTTACCGGTTATGTTATGTCATACCGTTGTTTTACCGGTTATGTTATGTCATACCGTTGTTTTACCGGCTATGTTATGTCATACCGTTGATTTACCGGTTATGTTACAACATTGTTATGTCCGTAAGACTAATGTTAAGCTTTAATCATTCTTTTGTATATTTAGGCGTAGGATTATAATGGCCGTGACAAAATCGATTATTAAATTTTGAAAGATCGTGTTATCAGAGTCCAAAAAAGTGCGTTTGATTCGGATGTTTTGTGTGAGCGCGCGCGCGTACACGCACCTCTGGCGACTAAGGTGATCGATTCGATAAAATGTTACGTCTGTTTTGTCCATTTTTCAAGACATTTCAAAACATTTCAATTATTAAAAATATCTTGATAATCTGAGGTAAATATAATGCAGTCCTTAAGTAGTCGGATATCTGTCGATCGTCGGAAATCCGGTTTAAGATATAAGGCAGCAGCGTTAGATTTATAAAAAAAATCAGTCTTAAATAATTTTACCTTGGGTGGGGGAATTTTTAAAAAAAAGTTCCTTTTTTCAAAAAAGCTATATTTCTTTTAAATTGTCTTGTTTTTGCTCAAATCTAGTCCGTCAGTTACTCTTTTTAAAGAATGAAAATGAGCTATTGAAGCCGCCATTATGGTAAGAACCAAATTCAGTATCTTAAAAAAAGTGTGCATGCGCACGCGCGCGAGTATGTGTGTGTTAACACATAAAGTTACAATTCTGATCTGATTTAATTCAAACTTTGCACAAAAATCGATTTCGATAATAGTTTGAATATGTTCGTTACCCAACGAAATTCGTTCAACCATTTCAAAATGGCGGTAATTCCAAATTTTTCAAAAGTAATATCGCTTTATTTTACACTTGTTTGAAAATTTGATTTCATAATCTTATTTAAAGTAAACATTCATATACATTTTGCATTTATTTGTTTTTTTTTTTAATTGTATTGAAAATACGGAAATGAATACGACGACGGTCAGGGTTTGCTTTCGTATTAAAATGTAAGTTTAGAAAGCTTAGTGAATTTTAATGCTTATTATCTCGGGGATCTTATTAAATGTTATGCTTGAAATTTTTAAATTGAAATAAACCTTAACAAATATTTCACGATTAAATAATATAGAAATAATTACTTACAGGCAATTTCCTGTGTAACTATTTCTGTTTTTCGTTTAAATTGTTCGTATAAAAGTGAAATTATTTGAACGTTTAGAACATTTAACCAGCTATTTTCGTTTTATTTTGACAATATCTCTGAAGTGTCCCCCTTCCTTTATCGCCTAATGTATTCGTGTATAAAACCTTGTCCACTTCCAACAGAAATTTGGGTGCGCTGCCCCCTCCCCCCCCACAGTGATAGCGTGAGGCATGATGGGAGAACTGAAATTTCTGCCCCATTTATCGCAATCAGTTTATCCGGTTTTGCTTTAATTTTGTTCACGCAGAAAGGCACATATGAATTATACGACAATTTAAAATGCTTTTAAATTTCGTAAATTTTAAACGGATCTGTGAACAAAATTTTCTTTTATTGAACCAAAATCAAAAAGTCATATTTTTTTCTCTTCCTTTATATTTCAATTATGATAATTTATTCGAAAACAAGACAAATTAACATAACCTAAAACTTTTCTTTATATATATATATATATATATATATATATATATATATATATATATATATATATATATATATTAGAACAATATATATATATATATATATATATATATATATATATATATATATATATATATATATATATATGGCATTTTACCCCAAAGTTCAGACTTGAATAGTCTGAGTAACGAATTTGAAATGTTGATTTTTTTTTACGTCCGACTATTGTGCACACTGGGATAAGCTGGCGATGGGATGATTTATAGCGTATGAAAATGCCAAACCATGGCCGGGAATCGAACCCGGGTCCTAGGAGTGAAAGTACGCTGTCAACTAGGCCACCGATGCGGCTGTTTGAAACAGTTGAAATTTACTGTTTGGGATTATATCGAACATAAAACTTGTATATTTTACTGTATTTTTAAAGTTAATTTTTAAATGTACACGTTCGTGCAGATTTCGTGATGGTGGAATTCGATTTTCAAAAAATGTATATAAGTTGAGAATTTTACGCGGAAAAGTGATGACAGAATAAAACAAAATGTTTGCTCATTAAATTTAGGTGTCGTTAAATTTTATTACTTTTTAGGGTCCGTAGTCAAGGCCAAGGACGTTCATGTACGTGGCCGTCCGTTGCGAATATATATATATATATATATATATATATATATATATATATATATTATTATTATTATTATTATTTGCGTATAGACCCTGTTGGATCACGCAAAGCACTCCGACTCATGTCTTGTTCCTTCTTATCCTCCACACATCCCTCATCCTGTCCCCATGGATCCTCCTCCGCTCCTCCGTCCATTTTACCCCTGCTCTCTTTGGGATTTCATTCTCTGGGATCTTCCAACCGAGCATCTTTCTCCTGTATGCGTTCCTGTCTTCAATGTCTGTTTAGTCGATTTCTGCGTCATGTAGGTCTATTCTGACTTGTGCGATCCACGACGTTGTGTGTGTGTGTGTGTGTGTGTGTGTGTGTGTGTGTGTGGTGTGGGTCGTGTGTATATATATATATATATATATATATATATATATATATATATATATAATCCTACGCCACGAATAATTATAGTGTATATATATATAAAATTTTTGTTCATAAAGAGCTCACGTAAACCGCCTGATCACTCCCAAAGTTCAAGTTTTCATTTCACGCGTACTAATTTCGACATGTTAGATCAGAAAATGCTCGGAATAATTTATAAACCCAGTTCGGATTAAAACAAAACAAAACAAAAAAATGCTTTTTCAGGATTTTTCAATATTTTACATATTTTTGTATTTATGAACGTCAACTTTTATTCTTGAAAAATTCTTCGAATCCTTTGAAAAAAATCGAAAGTTAAAAAAATCTCAGATTTGATTTGAACGGCATAATTAGACAACTCTGTTAACCAGCTGATTCGTTTCAAAATGGCCATTTTAAAAATTGCTAAGAAAAGTTTTTGTATTAAATGTTTTTTTTAAACTGTATAAATTAGCATTTAGAATTTCCAAAATCCGTTAAAATTAAGAAATTTTCTTATTAAATGTGATTCGAATGCACTAATTTATAAAGAATGGTGATGATGTTGGTGAAGTAAGAATTTAAGTCACTTTTCGAAATTCGCTTCTATCACGTCTGCTAGACAGCTGCGTGACGCGATTATTTATTTATTTTTTATAATAGAATTTTAATAATATATGATAGACCTCTCGCTTCTAGTGCATGACTTCAAAACGTCGGACTTTAAACACAAAAAAAAAAAAATCAAAACGTTATGATTTAGGGGTCTTCTCGTGGCTCAGCGACAATACACGCCTTAGCAAAATATGAACTGCTTGTGTTGTTGGGGTCTTTCAGGAAATTCAGCAACAATTTTAGATTTTTTACGCTGATCAATCTTTTGCAGTTTGGGTAACAGTAAATAAATACGATTCAAAAGTAATTTTTCATTTTGAGCGTCGAGTATTTTCAAAAAGAGCAGTATGCAACAATCGGTGTAGTCAATATAGCGGAAGTGCAGTTGAACATTTTCTATGAAATCCGCTTCCTTATGTTAGTGCTGCGTTCAGTTATTATAACATTATAGATTTTATTAAAATCGGCTTATCTATTTAACTGTAGTTTCTTAAACAGCTGCAGTACTTCGTACAGTAGCGAGAATTTAATAGCCTAACAGATTGTACTTTCAGCGTACACAGTGCCTTAAAACTAAGTGATTTGTAGCGTATAACGTCGAATTTATTGGAGTAATTCAAATCCACCTCGGATACTAGGTTGCCGGCCATTATTAACGTGCCAACCGTGACCTTGAAACGACAACACAATAGTTTTAATTAATTCGTACGCCTACATCCACATCGCTGTGCAGATAAACGCTTGATCGCTCTTCCATCCACCGACCACCGACAGTAGCGAATAACGGCCGCAGCGGCCAACACCAGAACTAATTCATTTCCTGTTGGCGACAGGTCACTCAACCCGTTCCCTAACTATTGCCAATCACGCTTTGGAGTTTTTGTACGTGAAACGCGCCTGCGTTCCGCAACACCTGTTCTCGGTGATGTGTGATCAGAACTGAAACGCGGGGCTGTTTAATTGTAGCTACACAGTTAAAAGTTAAAATTCTAGCTGTTTATGTTTTGGGGCAGAGCCGTGGCGGCTCCACGACAAGACCTGCGGCACAGACCCCCCCTCTCTCTCTCACACACACACACACGCACGCGCGCGCGCACACACACACACACACACACACACACACACACACACACACACACACACACACACACACAGCTTATATCGCAACTTTATATAGTTACACCATTGAACGTAATAGATTGATAACACTAATTTGTGATCATTCCCTGCTGGTGGCATCTGGCGACAAATTGTTCCAACTGCATTTAAATAGATAATAGTACTGCATATTTTCAAACGTCTCCACCCCCTGTCCTTGCAGCTTGTAGCGTTCGTAGCCGCAGATAGTGCAATTACTCGGACCTTATATTTTGATATCGAGCACACTTTTTATAATGGCGGCTGTTCTTTTAATCCGTTTATATTTAATGGTCACACACCTAGCTGAAAAGTATCTTCTCACTAAGTTTAAAGGTTCTTTCATAGCGGAGAGTTCTCTTTTCATTAACAGTTATAATTCATCGTTTAGGAACAGCGGTGATTGAGGTTTAGAATTTTTCCTAATTTTAAGGTTTTATAATAATTATTGCACTAAAAAAGTGTTATTCTTCATTAAGAGTGTATGTAAATTAGTTTAAGAAAAGAGCCGCCTCGGTGGTCTAGTGCAGGGGTCTCCAAACTTTCCAGCCTTAGGGCCATACTGATTACTCCAATAAGTTCCGAGGGCCAAAACCATATTTAAAACTAAATTTAATTTGCTATAAAAAATATGTTCTCTAAAAGGAGTTTTCAAGTATGCTAGCTCTCCGCGGGCCGGATGTGGCCCTCGGGCCGTAGTTTGGAGACCCCTGGTCTAGTGGATAGCGTAATAGGCTTTCACCCCGAGGATCCGGGTTCGATTCTCGGCGAGGGCTTGGCATTTTCATACGCTATAAATCATCCCACCGTCTGCATTAGCCCAAGTGTGCACAATAGTCGGACCTTAAACACAAAAAAAAAAAAAAAAAAAGTTTTAAGATAAGCTGAGCTTTTTTATAACCAGAGAATATTTTAATTTTTTTTTTTAACAAATCCAGTAATAGGTGTAGGAACAGGATGGCTGTGCCTGCCGTCACCTCTTGACAGGTCTGGATTTGGGGAATTTTCTAGTTTACCAGAACCAGCTATGGTAGGCCATTATATGGTTTTACTTTTCGTATACGAGGTATAAAAAAGTACTCTTCCTGACTATTTTAAATACACCGAGATGAAATTTTAGCACTCGATATGCAAAGTATCTACACAATCGTGATCGAACGGCAATCCAAATCTAATTGTATTTTCAAGTTTTAAATCCTCCGCTATAACTTATGTCCTGGCGTGTGGATAGAATAGGGAGGAAGTGTTATGTTTATGTCGGGGAGGAAGTGTTATATATAGATTAAAGGTAGGAGGCATCTCTGCAGTACTGTGCTGTATTATTAGTAGCGCCCACTGCAACAGAAGCATCAATTAACTGACAGTGCAGAAGCCCAGCTGTGTACGAACTGCTATTTGTTGATGGCGCAATGTTCATTAAGTTTCCAATACAGTCGGACAGATGTAACGGTTTTGCTGATTGATACAACATGAATTTGGTTAGCGACCAAAAATTTTATACTGGGTTTATACAGTTGTT